>CM037155.1:32633562-32687503 GCA_020921065.1 Vaccinium darrowii | reverse complement strand
TGACATCCAAAATAGAAAGAAGGACCAGCAATTTGGGACAGAGGGAGCAATAATTTTGTAAAAAAATTTCCAAATTCTAGAATAATAATATTTTTTCACATATAGGTTCTTTTTTTAGTTTGACCTTACACCCTGTCTGGATGCCGGATTTGGCAAACACCCGGATTTGTAATCCCGGACCCACTCTACTCCGGTGTTTGGGATGCCAAAACGCCCCCCAGATTTGATCGAAAATTTTCACTATTTGGAGTACAAATACGGGAGCACCCGGACTAGCTAACGACAGCCTCACCCCCGTCGTTAGAGAATCCGGGAGGATTTGTGAGTTTTTGTACTAATTTACCCCTCCAAATCCGGGTGAGATCTAGAACTCGAAATCGGAAAGAATGGAGTTTTTCGGCTAAAACCCGACCGAAACAACCAAGGTAACTCACCGGACGTCACTGGAACTCACCCAATTTGGCTGCTCTGTTGCGGTACCTAACACATAGCCGGAGCTGCTGGGTTTTTTTGCCGGAACTCGCCTGATGGGTTTATTCGCTGGAGCTTTTGGATTTTTCGGGTAGATCTGTTTTTGTCACCGTTTGAACTTTGAAGAGAAGACAAGAGAAAAGTGTCGATATAACCAAGGAACATGGGAAAATAATCATGTGTGGTTGTGTGCACAAATCAATAGTTTAATTAATTTGAATGTAAAATACTAGTTCATGTGAAAAAAAAAAAAAAAAAAAAACACAAGTAGTAGTTTAAATATATTTATGCAGATTTTTAGTATCTAATAAATACAAGTGTGGTTGGAAATATAACCTACTCACTATTCAAATAACAAAAAGAATATCTTTTGTTAATTTAACTAATTTCCAATTGTTAATTAATTTATTAATTTTAAAACCCGAAATTTTTTTTCCATATGGTTTAAATATTTGTTTGTATTTATTATTCGTTTTCCAAAATTTTTATGTATTTATTAAGTATTTACTGTAATTATTAAGAAATTAATCCATCTTCTTTATTCAAATAATAAAATAGGGGCAATTATATCATTTGACCTCTTATCCTACCAAATCCACCATCCTAATCTCCCTTTCTCAAAATAACACCCAAGCACTTCACTAACAAATCCACCATTCTTATGAGATGGGGCCCCCTCATTATCAAATCCACCCTCATTACAAATCCATCTTCAAATCCACCCTCATTACAAATCCATCCAAATCATCTCCGGCATCCAAACGGGGTGTTAGGGTGTCTGGTTTTGCTTGTGTGAACCTCTACTAATCTTATTCTCAGTCCGTTCAAAAGTAGACAGTCTAAGCTGAGATTAGGAAATTTATAAGAAAAACTCTTGCAGCCTATAACTTTTTAGCGAAAAAGTTATCAATTTTCGGGCTAAAAATGCCAAGAGTTACTAGTTCATCCTTTCATACTAATAATGGAAGTTACTGTTTATAGCACTTAGAGCATCAATATTAGCCTCTCTATTTTAACTTTAAAGTTGAAGTTATAGTTAAAGTACAGAGCAAGCTCATCAAAAATCTAAAAAATCAGCCTCACCAAATGAACTCACTAATTTGAAGATTTGTTAACTTTTCTATAGTAACTTAACAAATTTGGTGACCTACTGTTCACTCACCAAAAGAGGAGAAGGGAGGGAAGAGTAAAAGTTTGAAAAGAGAGTCTGATTCTGTTAGTTTTTGATAAAGTGACTTGCTAAAGTTGAAATAGAGATTCTGATTTTGTGAATTTTTGTAAAGTGACTTGCTAAATTATAAAAGGTATTTTTGAGGTTAAATTTGGTATTTTTTTTTGTGTCAAATAAAGATGCCCTTATAAAATACTAGAAATAACTTTTTGCTTTACCTCTTTCAAAATTGAATAACTGTTGTTACAATCCTTGCGCATTTAAAATAACAAAAATGATAGGTGTACAACAATTAGTTCCAACAAGTCTCCAACACATTCACATGGTGTGTGGAGCCCTCCAACACTTGAGTGTGAAGTCTGTGTGGGATCAACACACCATGTAAATGTGTTGAAGGTTTGTTGAGAACTTTTGTTGTACATGTATCATCTCCATATGACCCCTCTTTTTCGAATTCTCCACGATTGCCGGTTTAAATACTTTTAAAATGGGTGAGGTAAAGGCTTACGGATTGAACACCCTTCACCAATATCTTTAGCTAAAATAATTTTCCATATGACCTCTTTTTCGAATGCCGGTTTAAATACTTTTAAAATGGGTGAGGTAAGGGCTTACGTATTGAACACCCTTCACCAATAACTTTGGTTTCTAAATTCAATTAGCACGAAAAAAAAAAGAGACATAGGGGGGACCTAGCTACCAAAAAATTTCTCAAAACTTTATCATATAGTGATGTTTGTTTATGAATTGTTTTAGTATAAAGGTTCAACCTTGAATTATTTTTGTAAACAATATTATCAGGTACAACAAAAGGAATCCAAAACCAGATTAGCTAGGTGGTCATTGATAATTTTAGTGCACGGATCAGCTTGTGTGACCTTGCTTCCACGGGCTGAACAGGCCCATGGAACTCAGGGGTTGGCACCTTTAGCTGGTGGCTCTGGCAACCAAGCCCTTGTTTAACCAATGATTCCTGTCCACCCAGCCTTGCCAGAGAACCCTGGATTGCAAACCACAGACACAGGTTTTGTACACCAGAGGGCGGCACTGGGAGAGAACGTTGGGGCACAAGCGGTGACTCTAGCAGAAGTTCAAGCCCTGCTACAAAGGGAAAAGACAAAAACAACGTTTCCCTCCCTCCCTAGCCCAGTTATCAACCACCATATCCCATGGCTATCCTTCAAATGCCATATCTAGAAGGGCCTCCAAAGTTCACCAAGTTCGATGGTAAAGAAGGTAACACTCAAGAGCACGTGGTGCGGTTCATTGAAACCCTAGGGGCTTTTCCTAGAGACAAAAACCTCAGGTTAAGAGAATTTTCTAAATCTCTAACCAATAGGACATATACATGGTATGTCAACCTCACCCCCTTCTCTATAATATCGTGGGAGGACATGTTTAGTCGCTTCTATGCCAAGTTCTTTCAAACACGAGAGAAGATAACCAGTCTATCCCTCGTTAAAGAAATTCAGGGCCCCAATGAAGACATCATCGACTATATCAAGCGGTTCCAGGACCGCGCAGTTGATTGCCTTGAGCCAGTAGAGGAAGAGTATCTGGTGGAAATCTGCACGACAGGACTCCTGCGCGACTATCAGCCATTCCTAGTTAATGTCAAGATTCACATGTTTGCTGCATTATAGGAAGCAGCATACAAGCTGCACCATACTGTAAAGCCACCTCGCGCGAGAAGGTTGGAAGCCTAGAAAGTCACACTCCATTGACGCAGCTGCAACTTCCGCTCCGTCTTCACGCAAGTCGCAGGGGGGAAGAGGCAACGGTGGAAATGGTAACGGACACGGTGGATGGAATGGAAATGACAATGGGCGCGGCGATTGGAAGAAACAAAAAGTGTACAAGGAAGGCACAGGGGCTTCGGAATACCCTTGCAGTATCGAGGAAGTGAAGGCACTGGTAAAAGAATGGATCGCAGATGGCGATCTCACACTACTAGACATTGAGGTCGCGCCCTCGCGCGCAAATAGAGAAAGAAGTTAGACACACCAAACACCCCACCAGTGAATGCTGGACCTTGAGGAGGATCTTCAAAAAGAAGTTACACAACAACAAGTTGAGAATCACTACCAAGGCGCAAGACGTGCGCACACACCCCTATCCCGAGCACGGGACGGCCAACATGGCTGAGTGCTTCGAATTCATGCGTGAAATAGAGGAAGGTGATTGTAGTTATGATTACGATTTCGATTATGGCCATGATTACAACGATGATTATGAGGAGGTATATATGACGTCCTTTTACGAAGAGCTTGATGATATCGCAGGATATGATACTCTAACGGTGGCCACTCTCGATCCAGAGAGTGGAGTCAAAACCTTGCAAAACAGCACGAAGTTCAGACAATTCTATGATGAAATGGGGTTCAGCCCCAACGCAAGATTCCTAATGATAAAGGCTATCTTGGCTATTGCGCAAGAAGGCCACGAAGCGTGCGCCGCGCAAGGAGGATCCCTCCCTCGAACGATCAAAGATGAGTCAAACACGATCTCATTCTCGGATTCTGATAGAAGGGTTTTGTACCCGCACAACCGGCCCCTATACGTCACGGCGCGGGTCAATGGTGTGGAACTAAAGCGAGCTTTTATGGATGGAGGGGCATCCATCAATATCATGCCGATGTCCACCCTGCAGAAGGTGGGAATCCCGGAGGACCGGATAGTGAAGTCCCTGATAGGAATCACTGGATTCCAAGGCGACAAAAAGGAATCACTGGGATATGTCATCGTCGACCTTGCGGTTGGGCCTATCCGCACTGCCACTAAGTTTCACATTATCGACGCGCAGACAAACTACCACATAATATTAGGCCGCAGTTGGATGCATCGCTTCGCGGTCATCCCGTCTAGCTATCATCAGTGCCTGAAGGCGATTTGGGCTGCAAAGAAAGTCACTGTCGCAGCATCTGAAAGGCCGTTTGAAGTGAATGAAGCACACTTGTCTGATTCGGTATACTTCATCGAGATGGAGGAGACACCAAGCGCGGCAGTTGCAAGGCCTATCGGAGTTAAATTGCCCAAATGGGAAGATATTAGAGATGAAGGGGAGGGCTCTGCGAGCAAGCGGGGACCATTTGCAGTGCTTCAGGGCCAAGGAAGATCACCAAGGCCAAGGAAGGGGGAAAGACCATGTATTGTTTGTGACGGGGCGGCGGGCCAGACGCCCCTACAGAGGCTTCTGACCCGTAGTACTTAGAGGCAAACGGGGCGGAAGAGGACGAGGTAGTAAAACCTGAGCCAGCTCCGGAATGCATGCAAGATGGCCATAAACCACAGCCTAAGATATTGGAGGAAGCCAATCTCAGAGAAGAAGAAGGCACCTCGAGGCCTGTCTTCGTTAGCGCGGCACTCGAAAATGGCATGAAAAGGAGGCTCATTCAGCTATTACCGCAGTATAGCATTGTATTTTCTTGGCACTACGAGGAAATACCAGGATTGGACACCGAGTTGGTGGCACACCACTTGAATGTCTTCCCGAATTCTAAGCCGGTCAAACAGGGTGCGCGGAAGTACTAGCCAGAGCTGGAAGAGAAGATCAAAGAGGAAGTTGAGAAATTAAGGAAAGCCAGATTCATTCAGCTCATACAATACCCGCTGTGGCTTGCCAACATCGTGCTAGTGAAAAAGAAGAACAGCCAGATACGTGTGTGTGTCGATTTTCGCGACCTCAACAAGGCCTGCCCAAAAGATGAATTCCCTTTACCACATATTGATACATTGGTTGACTCCACGTCGGGAGACCAAATGTTCTCTTTTATGGATGGTTTTAGTGGCTATAATCAGATTAAGATAAGGGCGGAGGACGCGGAGAAGACAGCCTTCAAAACACCATTGGGCAACTTCTATTACACCGTCATGCCCTTCGGCTCAAAAACGCTGGCGCGACGTATCAGCGCGCGATGACGGCAATTTTTCACGATATGCTGCATCACACCGTGGAGGACTATATGGATGACCTTGTTGTGAAATCAAAGGAGAAGTTCAATCACTTGGAGCACTTGGAAAAAGTGTTTACAAGGTGTAGGAAATTCAATACGAGAATGAACCCATGAAAATGTCCCTTTGGCATAGCGTCAAGGAAGTTCCTTGGATTTCTGGTCCATAGGCATGGGATAGAGGCAGATAATGCAAAGATAAAATCCATTACTGAAATGCCTCCCCCGCACTCTCAGCGGATGCTCAAGAAATTCCTAGGACGGGTTTCCTATCTACGCCGGTTCATCCCTGCCTTGGCAGAAATATCAGCACCGTTTGGCGACTTGCTAAAGGGAAGAGCAAGATTCGAATGGCGCGCAGAACACCAATGCGCCTTTGAAAGGATCAAGGCTGTCCTAGCCTCCCTGCAGACCATGATCGCACCACAGAAAGGTTAGCCACTTATCCTCTATCTGACGTCTACCCCAAGATTCATCGGGGCCCTGCTTGTGCAGGAAATTGATGGTATGGAAAAGCCAGTAGACTACATCAGCAGGAAAGTGCAAGGGGCAGAAGAGCGTTACATGCCAGTGGAGCGGCATTGCTTAGCGTTGGTCTTCACCGCACAAAAGTTACGACACTACTTCTTGTCTTTCAAAATCCACCTTGTCACGAAGAGCGATCCAGTACGCTATTTGCTATCGCGGCCAGCCCTCACAGGGAGAGTCGCCCGTTGGCTTTTAGCTCTGGCTGAATTTGAAATATTATGCGTCACTCTTAAGGCAATCAAATGTCAAGCACTTGCCGATTTGCCAGCCCAATTCCCTAGCGAACAGTGCGAACCGATCCAGGAAGAGTTACCAGGAGACGGTTTCGAAGCATTAGCGGCCGCGTCAGCCACTTGGACCCTAAGCTTGGGCGGGGCCGTGGGAGGTGGTGTGGGGGGTGCCGGAATAGTCCTCACCATCACGGACGGCCAACGTGAATACCTAGCGTACAAGCTGTCTTTCCAATGCTCAAACAACAAAGCAGAGTACGAGGCCTTGATCCTGGGGCTCTTAGCAGCCACTGCAAAGGAAATAAAGACCCTCAAAATTGTGGGGATTTCAAAGCTGGTAATTTTACAAATAGAGGGTGTCTACGCACTTAAAGAGCCTAGCCTTGCTCCATACAGGGCCACAGTACAGGGCTGATGCAGCGTTTTGATAAAGTGGAAATCATCCACAAACCTAGGTCAGATAACAGGTTCCTTGATGCACTTGCCACACTGGGAGCGAAAGTTGAGTTCAATGAAGAAAAGATAACCATAGAAATCATTAAGAAGACGAAACCATCAATCACTGACGAAGTGAACAAGGAGCAAGACGTGGAGCAGGGGCAAGAAAAGCTAATGAAACAATTAGCTACCAGGCAAGGCGATGTCCCTTTATCAGAGCTAGCACAATTTACTACGATTGGGAAGAAGTTAACATCACAAAGGGATACTCTTAACCCTGCCGAGCTAGGTAGGTTACAAATAAAGCTTGAATGCCATTCTGGAATACATAATCTCAGCTCGGCGTGAGTAGTTGAGATATGTATGTGTCATGCCGAGCTATGTGAAAGCATGGCACCACCACGAATAAGGCGGTGAGACATTTCAGAACACTCTATGTCGGTTTCTTATGGGATAAGGAGAAATTCCGTAGAATACGGGATTAGTATGAGCATTCCTAACATGATAAGGAAATAGTTTCATATAGGAAGGAGTCCTATATGGAAAGAAGGACTGCTGCTAAACGAGATCTAGCAGTATTTGGAAGCATGTGCCTAATAGGAAAGTCCTATTAGGAAGAGGATTCCTAAAGCAAATAGGAAATAGGGGCAACGTGATGCCCTAATGAGCAAATTATCCCCACTTATAAATATAGCGTTAGACCCATGAAAAAGGTACGCTGTGAAACCTGTTCATACGCATTGTTCTTCGCTTGATTAGCAACCCAGTACTAACTTAAGCATCGGAGGGCCTTTGCCTATGAGAGGCAAAGGTGCTCTAACCCCTTCTTTGTTTTGCAGATTGAGGACTACAACAAAGAAGCACGTGATCGAGACTTTACGTGGATTTTATCCCCGTACAATTGGCGCCGTCTGTGGTAAACGCTTACGAAAAGCTCTCTTCTTTTCAACAAGGATTAACAATGGTGATTTCAGAACCTGTCTTACGCACTCCACGAAGAGAGGACGTGGAAGACGATGGTGGAACCACCCTTGTGTACACTACGAGAAAGAGTGCCATGGTGGACAAGACCCCTGCAGCTTTGAAAGCGCCTCAAAAAAAGCCCGCTACTAGAAGATTCAACATAGGGCACATCCCTGAGATTCCGAAGTTCAGGGATACACACCTAACAGACCATCACTCCCCGAGATTAGGCGAGCGGCAAAGATGCTCAAAGACACCACCAAGAGGTGGGGAAGCCTCCATCCGACGTGAATGGGGGAGAAGCCCCCCAAGGAGGGAAGATCATAGGCGAACAAGGGATCAATAGAAAGAGGACAGCCTCGACAGAAAAGAACAGGAGGCAAAAGAACTGGCCCGGGAAGTCACTCGACTAGACCGAGAGATTCAAGATCTAAAGAAACAACTCTAAGAGAAGGAAAAAGATTTATGTTCACGGACGAGATCCATGCAATATGAGAAAGAAAGAAGCGTTCATCATCATGACAATGTCTCCACTGGAAGAGTGGTCTCTCCACAAAAGAGGAAAGAGAGGAGTTCTCCCGTGGAAAAAAAGGAAAGAAGAAAGCATGCTAGGGACAAATACGAGAGATCTGGTTCCAATGAGCACACCCCTGAATAGTATGTGAGAAGAAGGGAGACCGGCCGAGCAGAGGGAGGACCTAAAACTGCACGAGAGGCAGCTAAGGAAGCCCTAGGCCAAATCTCTAAGTTGCCACTAGCCCACTGGATCCGAACAGAGAAGACTCCGAGCAGGGTGAAACATTCAGCCTTTATCCCTTATGAAATTAGCACGGATCCCGTGGCCCACATTCAACACTACCAACTGGCCATGTTCATGCATGAGCAAGATGATGCCTTGCTGTGCAAGATGTTCCCGTCCAACTTAGGGAAAGTGGCCCTAAGTTGGTACCCTAAACTCCCAAAGGGGTCTATCCTGTGCTGGGCTCAACTAGCCGAGGAGTTCACTGCTCGGTTCCTGACAAGCCGAGCCGCTCCAAAGACTTTTGCTGCATTGACCTCTATGAGACAGAGGGATGATGAGACTCTGCGGCAGTATTCCAAATGATACTAGAAGACTTTCAACGAGATTGAAAACTGTAGTGAAGAATACGCTTTGGCAACGTTCAAGACGAGCTTGCCTATGCACAGTAAGCTACGAGAATTGCTTTGGCCTATTTCAACAACAGTAGCAAGAGGGCTCTGTTCGTCATCACTGTCAACATAGGGTTGCAAAAACTCTTGTTCAAAACCCCCACCAAAGCCCTCTGCGGTGCTTTCTGAGCTCTTCTCCGGTTGTGGCCCTGGGGCGCGATGCCCCCCAGAGTGGATCTCTCTTACTTCTTCCCCTCTGGAGTCGCTCGCACCACGCGGACCAAACACCTCAACAACTGAAGGGCTAACCCGCTCCTCTGATCGCAGCATCTCCAAGAATACATGCCTCTCTGCCGCCTGCGGATGTGGGGTGGATTCTTCTTCAAATTCAGTTGGCTGAGAGGCTGGAGAAGGGGCGCGAGCAACCTCTGCACGTTGACCAGAATCTGGCCCACCTGCCACGGTTCTCTCACGCCCCCTGTCAAGGAAGGCACTAATTGGTAGCTGATCACCATTGCTGTCGCTATTCCCTATGGGCTGTTGGGCTGGAATAGAAGGGCCAGCGGCTTGACCCTGAGTCAACGCAGTGGCTCGGGCCCTCAGAGGGAGGTTGTCCGTATCAGAGCCTTGAGCCAAGCTGCCAGATTGCGGAGAAGCTGTGCGTTCTGGCGATTCTCTTACACGCTCACCAGTTACTGCCTGAAATAGAGTGTTTTATGAGTATTACGAATGGGAAAGGCGGTCTCACAAACAACGCAATAAATAGAATGGAAAAGTATATACATGTGTCACATACCCTGTGCAGTCTGCAACGGACGGGTGGCCGCGTGGCCTCTTCTTCATCCACAGAAGATGTTTGGGCCCTTGCCCGAGACCTGGTGATGCGCACGGCGGATAGCGGCGCCACCACCCTAGCCTCTGAGGGGTTGCAGTAGCACTATCCTTCAAGGCCCAATAGCTCCGCACACCTCGCCAATCGTCGGACTGAGGCTTGGGTGAATGAAGAGTGAAGTCTGGCTTGAAAACGACCCGCGGGGTGGCTTTGGTGGCCTCACCTTGCACGAAGGTGAAATAAAAGTCTAGATTCCTACGCCAATGTAAGCGAAACTGGGTGGAGGCAAGGGGAGGATGGATGGACTTTGGAAAACGCCAGCGGCCAACCCCATCCAATAGAATGTTAGTATAAGAAACAAGAAATTGATTAAAGGCAGCCTGAAACTCCAGAGGCTCCGGCCCTGCCGTGGGAACCACCAAATCGTACCCTAGCTGGCGCGACACCCTGTCTGGCCTGTACACCACTGTTCGCCAGTTCTCAACTCCAAGTGCGGGCAGGTAGGCCGGGCGACTTATGCAGTATATGCTGACAAGAAAGTTGCACTGCGGCAGATTAGCGTCAGAAAAATCAACCTCCTCTGGAGTGCTCGGGTTATAATTGCAAACACCATCCAATGTCTGGGTGTAGGGACGCGGATAGAAATGGGACTCATCATCCATATGCTCCTCCCAAAGCTTCGTTGTGGCAGTGTTGTTCCAGGGGAGGATAATAGGCCATACTGGACCCTCAAGAACATACCTCTGGCGGCCATCATCCCCCTTGACTGGACGACCCCTTACTGTCCACGACTGGCTTGGACACCTGCACGGGGAACTTCTTGGGCTTTAGAGCAACGACAGGAAAATGCTCATACACCAGGGCTGTTAGAAATTGAGTGAGCACCATGGAAATGATGTCATAACCACCCACGGAGCGCTCGAAGTCCGCAGACAGGCAATCCAGTTGCTGATATAAGTGCCCAAGAAGCAGAGGGCCCAACAGAAATTGGTCTCCTCGTGCAATCCTCACCGCAAGAAAAAAAACGAACTCGCTCAGTGCATCGGTTGGAAAATCTGGGAATAGAAAGAATGAAAGGAAGAAGACGATAAAAGCAGGTAGATACAAATCACCTTTATACTTTGGGCCATCAATGGCTTGACGGTCTGCGCTCCCAGGTGTCGCGGGCTGGAGATCCTTGAAAAAGTATCTTATCCATGACTCCCAAGAAGTCTTCTTTGGGTTCGTCATGACCCTCCTGTGACCACTCCTGTCCCGCTGCGAGCCCCTGTGGCCCGCGGCCTTGTAAGCCAACTTTAACCTAGCCGTCAACTCCTGATCTGCGTAGTCAGACTTGGCAGGCTCGAACTCCTTTTTGCCACGAGAAGAGAGGTCTAGGAGTGCACTGGCATCCTGAAGAGTGGGGCCAAACTCCCCCACGGGAATACGAAAGTATGAGTGTCAGTGCTCCACCTGGACACTAGAAAGTCGATATTTTCGTTCCTCCTGTTCAGCATCAGGACCTGGGAAATCTTGATGGGCTCCAATATGTGAGAACGCTTCAGAACCTTCTTGTGAGCAGCATCCCCAATTACATTGTTCACCCATTCGCTCCAGCCAACAGGGGGTGTAGAGAGAGAAGAATACTGGACTAAGGAGAGAGGGAAATCCCCCCTCTCCAGACGAAGACGAAGAACAGAGGAGGGTGGCACCATATCCCCATCCTCAAGCGGTGCCTCTGGACAGATGCACAAGACGTCGTCCAGTTCACTGCCCACCGGATTGTAAGACTTTTACCTTCTTCCAGAATGGGTCACTCTTGCCATGGAAGTAAGGAGCCCTGCGTTACTGGTCTAAGGGAGGGACCGGGCCACCTTGAACAGTAGGCCTTCCCCCTTGAACTTGCTCGCCATGAGTCATCTTGACGCAGAAGAAGTACCCTGGGTTTGGAAAAAAGAAGTTGTAGAAGAAGAATAAGGAATAGAGAAATCTGGGTTGTGGTCGAAAGAAGAAGAAGAAGAAGGATGGCAAAAATTTAGAAAGAGGTGCTCTGAGTTTGATCGAAAAGCAGAAGTGGAAAAATGGAAGAGATTGAGACATTTATAAGGAGAGAAGGGGGGGGGGGGGGGGGGGGGGGGGGCGAACGGTCACAATAAACCATTATGTCAGAAACAAAACGCCATCAGTAATGATGACCTCGGACAGCCGAAAAGGCGCCCCCAAACGGTCGCATCAATCAGCCGAAAAGTTGTCAGAAAACGGATAATGTGCTGACATCACACACACGTGGAAAAGCGCGTGAGAAAACGTCACGCGCCCACGTGTTCCACACGCGTGTGGGGGCCATTGTAGGGGAGGTCAGCATGAGACCCCCCATTGACCAAAGTCAACATTGACCCATCATTGAGATCATGACAAGTGTCGCCCAGGTGGCGCGATGTCCGCACGACACATGGCATTCTCTACGGAAGGATCCGCGTGGGGGGTCAATGACGCCAGTCCTCACGCGGGGGGGCCCACTAGCGCGGCACCCCCTTGCGCAAGGCGCCCCCATGGTGCGCACCCCAAGCCCAGTAAGGGCGGTGCGTGGACAACCATGGGTCATCCGAACAGGAGAAAAGCCCATGGCCCAAACGACTAGCGCGGCCCAGAGCATGGGCGAGAACGCAAAGAGCTAGTCCAGTTTAGCCCAGGTAATCATACCTGCTGCGGTTTGAAGGCAGGACCTCAGGGGCCCCTTGAGGCTTGGCTGCGGTATAGGCGCGACCGAACAGGTCACGACCTTGCCTTTACGGGAATAAGGGAGATTTAGTGGTTTGGTGGCTATAAAGAACAAGAGGATCGCTACACGGGGGAATGGCTTGTCACCGCGTGGGCCAGCTGCACGGTGATGACATCACCCGTACGGTCAGGTTGTACAAAAAGGACACATGTTATCATATTATAGGGGAACAGCCTGGCACCTGATCATTGGTCCATGGTGCTTATAAATATGGGACATTCCCTTTCAGTGCCCAGAGGTTGGTGAAACCTTGGTAGAGGTATATGCCATTCTAGAGAGAGAAAAGGGTAATCACCGAATGAGTGGACAACATTCTCTCTAGTGAAATTCTTCCCCATCTCCTAGGTCACCATGGGTATTGCGGATTAGACTGAGAGCAATCCACTGCCTTAGTTCTTTCTGTGCACACCTGCTCTGTTCTTCACCCTTCCTCTAGACCACCTCATTCCCTTTCTTACTGTGTCTTTACTATTGACTATCCACACCTCTCCAGCTCATCATATTCAGCTAAAGCAAGAACCATCCCCTACATTCAGGCGACTCTGCTCAGGATCTTTGCCAAGACGGTAGGTGGATCTCGGACTCGCATCAGATGAGTCCTTATTCAATTGATTCGTAGGTGACGAATCATGCAATATTTATCTGGATCTCAGCCAGGATGGTAGACGAATCTCAAGCTCGCATCAGATGAGGATTTATTCAATCAATTCGAAGGCGATGAATGGTGGAATATTTATCAGGATCTCAGCTGAAACGGTAGGCGGATCTCAGACTCGCATCAGACAAGTCCCTTATTCAACCGATTCCCAGGCGATGAATCATGCAATATTTATTGGGATCTTATCCGTGACGGTAGACGAATCTCAGACTCGCATCAGACAGTTCCTTATTCAACAGATTTGTAGGCGATGAATCATTCAACTTTTCAGGATATTTGCCGAGATGGCAGGCGGATCTCAAACTTGCATCAGACAAGTCCTTATTCAACTTATTCACAAAAGCAAATCATTCAACATATTTACACAGGGGCAAAACCATTTTAGGATCTTTGCTGAGACGGCAGGCAAATCTCAGACTCGCATCAGACGAGTCACTAATCAACTTATTCGCAAAAGCAAACATTCAGTATATTCTTGCTGAGGCAAATCTTGAGCACACTTCGTAAAGTAGAAGGGCCCACAAATCAAGCTATCTTTCGCAAAGGCGATACATCCAATTTATTCTGGAGACTTCACTGGAAGGCAGTGGCGGGTCTCCCAGAAAAACAACCAAGGTGATATTCATCCTTTCCCAAACATCAATCAATATAAAACAAGTTTGATCCACTCAATGGTAGGCATGGTTCACTACTCTCTTTTTGTCTATGACTCGCATGTTTTCCAGTAAACAAGTGATCAATCCTTATTTTGTCCGGGGTGTGGCAAAATCTAACTCTTTTATTGAAGCTTTGTTTGGCGCAAACGTTGACTCCAGATTTTGCTCCATCCCTATTTTATCAAAACAAATCGATGATATCAACTCTTGCAGGAAAGAAACGTCGGATCATCAGAAATTGGAAACAGTCTTATCGTGTAGAACACGCAATTCCGAGTAAAGGTAAATCGGCACGATACAAAGTACCGAAGCCGCGGTAAGTTAAATATCAATTTCAAATTATCAAAAAAATTCTAACATCTGCATGTGCATAGCATGGATGACAAGCATGCCATTTTAGGAAGGCCATACCCTTCCCTCTATTTTGGCAGAAATCAGCTCTTCGAAGTCAGCCAGTTATATGCTCGGGACATCTAGTCAAGCATCAAGACCATTGGATGTACTCATTTTAGCATTTTAGAGTGATCGATTTAAGCCACGTCAAAATCGAAGGACGTTTGACCGTTGAACTATCACCCCACTATACCCTTTACTTGGTAAAAATAGGCAAATAGGGCCAGATGGCTCAGGTTTTTTTTTTGCACAGCTCCAAATCTCACCAAACTTTATATTTTAGCTTAACGTGATGAAAATAAGTCTAAAAAAAAGTTTTGGGAAATTTTGAGCCTGTTTGCTATTTTCGGGGACACTACGCTTTCTCAGATGGTCAATTCCATGATCATGGACATCGGGACCCAATTTTTGAAATCTAAACCATTAGTAATTCATTTCTAATCATATTGAAGTTACCTGTTAATATCAGGTCAATTGGACTTCGTTTGGTCATCCGATCGGTTAGCGCGCTCCAATTCAACCAACAGCTGGACGATCGTATTTCTCTATCTACGGAGCATAATTTGGAAAAATGGACAACACCATAATGCTCATAACACCTCAAAACTGAAAGGATACCTCCCTAGACTAGGGGTGTAACCGGTTCGGTTCGGTTTGGTTCGGAGGGGTTTTTGACTGAACCAAATGAAACCGGTTCAGGGAGTACTAGGAACCGAAACCGAGTTTTGAAGGTCGGTTCGGTTCTCGGTTCGGTTCCTCCGGTTCCGGTTCGGTTCATGGTCGGTTCGGTTCCAATACTCACTACCCAATATCAAAACTTCAAACAACAATGAAAAGGAGTATGAATATGCACAGATCGAGAGAAGAAACAATGAAATGGGTTCGTCTCTCACAGATCTACACATTTAATGTATATACACAGATTTACAAACAAAAATTAATTGACTGATGTATATACATAAATATATATAAGAATATGTATACACACCACATATCTATACCGATCGATCGAGAGAGAGAGAGAGAACACCACCTCTGTCTCCCCACTGCTGCTAGTTACGAAGATGGATGGTCTCAACGCCGTCACGCGGGTGATCAAGTAAGAGATGGAAGATCGAGAGGGATAGAGAAAGCCGGAGCTAGCATCGCCGGAGATGAAATCTTGGTGTTGTCGTTCGCCATAGATGGAGAGAGAGAGAGAGAGCTTACACAGATCGAGATGAATTTTCATCTGATTTGGATTTGGGGGCGGCATTAAGTTATAACAGTATATATATAGTATATAGATATCTAGAAACCAATAAATAATTTTCTTGTCTACTTCTGTCCCAAAAGGCTTGCTAGCCCAGTGGCAAGACTTGGCCCTGCCAAGCGGAAGGTAAGGGGTTCGATCCCCAGCCCCCCCATTCTCCCTTTTTGTGTAATATTATAATATATAATATAAAACCGGTTCGGTTCGGTTCGGTTCGAACCGGGAAAAAATCTCCAGAACCGGGAACCGAACCGGTTTCAAAAAATTTCAATATTGAGAACCGAACCGAACCTAAATATTTTAAAAACCGAAAAAATCAACCAGTTCGGTTCGGTTCTTGTACTCGGTTCGATTCGGCCGGTTTTTTATTCACCCCTACCGTAGACAATTTTGGATCAAAGAACTGCACGCGAACACGGTCGAGCCAGGATTGTACCACGCAAAGCAGTGCAAATCCGACATGGTAGACGCCCATTCAACGGGAGCCTTAGGCTTCCACCATTTTCTCTGGCCAAAACTCCCCAGGAGAGACACTTAGAAAGTGCACTAGGGTCCATTTCGAGTATCCTCTGGTCTCAGTGCCAGCTCCATGTCAAAATTACCAAAATACCCCTACTTCACACCTAGAGTTAGTTCAGCCTGTAGATTTGATTCGGAAGCTTCTCTGGGCCCGCCGACAGTTATCTGGACCCCGAAACTAAAATTTATGAATTTTTACCGGAATACCCCTTGAACCTCAAATACCTATTTTCAACCCGCGGACCCTACCAAGGACGACCCGGGACTTGTCCGAGACCATTTTTCAGCTCCGAACGACAAAATTCAACTGTTTACTAAAAACTCAACCAAGTCAATTGTACTCACTTTTACTGTCTAATACCATATCGGATATTTACCAGGGATTACCGAACACCTTTTTTGGGGCTCTGGTCATGATTTTTTAACTTTTTACCATAAAAACTATTATATTTTCTGTATTTACTTTCACTCTTCAAAACTGTACCGATATTTCCTGGGGCCCGCTGGCAACCATTTTCGACTCTGAAGGGGAATTTTATAATTTTTTTATACGGACATGTATATTGTATTTTAAACCCATTTTCAGCCACGTGGCCACCTAAATAACATCTCGAGACCCCGTTAACTGTCGATTGCCCCGGACGCCCATTTTATAATTCTCTACCCAGAGTCATGTAGTCTTTTTAAACCCGTCTCTAGTCTCAGAACCTTCCAGAGATGTCCCAGAGTTTCCTTATACTCCCTCTGTTCCTTTTCAAGTGTGTAGACTCGTAATAACTTTTCATCCAGACATCATCATTACACTTTACTACTTCTAAAATTCCACAATTGCCGTCCCCCATTTAAAAAGTTAAAAGGGCTGCCATTTTACAATTAATGAAATAGATTCCTTGAGTACTTTAGGACGGGTTCCCTAAATTTTGGACACATTCCTCTAGTGAAAAATTCCTCCCTCAATTATCTGTAGATTCCCTTAATTTTTCCTAGTAAAGGGCGGGTATTCCTTACTTTCAGTTTGAAAATTTTCTCCTACCATTTTTGGCGGTTCCCCAAATTTCTCCACAATTATTGGCGGATTCCCACTAAAAGTTCTCTTCCAAAAGAATTGAAATACTCTTATATAAGGACAACTAAACCTTTCTTGATTGCACTCTTTGTTTGCTTCAAAATTTTCACGCTACTTCCTCCATTCCTTCATTGAAAATTTACCTACCTTTTTTAATCCTTCATGGATTTTCCTTCCCAGAATGCCTCCCTTCCTAGATCGAAAAAGAACCAAACAGCTGAATAATGCCAGAAAATCTTTGAAACTTTGTTGATACATAGTCAACAAGTTGGAATTCTCAATGTAAAATGGGGTATCTTTGCTCCTATTGTTGAAATGTGCTCAAACGACCTAGAAACAATTCGTCGAATTTGGAGGAGAGGGACAGCTTGCATTGCCAATGGCTTGGATGTCAATGTGTCTAGCAGAAAGCCAAGAATGGTTGGTCGCAACCGTATTGAAATCGACGTCAATGAATTCGCTAAAATTCCTCTTTCTCCAATGAACCAACATCCCCTCACTAGCATGTGCCTTGCTTATCCCGACAATAGTTGTGCAAAGGAGAATTAAGGAAGACGTGATCAAGCCGCATTCAAATGCATTGAAGCCATATTTAAGTGACGCATGTAAGAAAACAAGACTCCAATTATTTTTTGTTTCAATACTTGAGCAAACCAGTCTTTGTAAACATGCCCCCTCGCAAGAAGGTGCAGTCACTACACAGGATGGCCAATAAGTGTCTAGGTGTCCATTGCAGCACACCTCAAAATTTTAACTTGCCACTTGGTTTAGGCGAAACCAAGAAAAAGTCTTGCCAGAGATTCATGGTCCGAGAAACATAGGTATAGAGAGGGGAAGGTGTTAGGCACCCCTCTCCACCTAGCCATAAAGGCTAGTCTATACTTATTTGACATAAGGTGTTTCAATATTTTAAACGATCTCGCACACAATTGATTATTAAACCATTAGCAGATATGGGTGGCATCAAGCACATGGGATAGGGGTTACAACACAGAGAAAAATTGAAAATTAAACTATGCCAGCAAATTTGATTTTTCAGCCAGCCAATGGATTTGGAAGCCAACAGATTGCGCTGATTAATTTGCCAGCTGACACATTGGTCTTCCGGCCGGTGTACCCAACGCCAGAAAGTGCAGAAGCCGAAAGCTAAATAAATGAAATTACATTACAAATTGTGAAAGGATTAAGAAATTGACTGACTAAAGAGCGTTGCAACCTAAGAAATTTACTTCCTTAGCAACTGGATTGCTTTGATTTGTTTGCTTTGTGGCGGATTGTCACAGGACCTTAAGCCTTAAGTTTGGATTTGGGGGTTTTGCACTCCGATGTTTGCACTTCACGGGATGTTGTGGGGTTTTGAACCTTGGGATATGGGGAGTGTGTTGCATAGAATTTCGAGGTGTGTGGGTTGAGAATTGTTTGTTAATTTTGGAGGTAAAGGTGCCTATTTATAAGGCTTGGAATACAAGAGTCCAAATTCAATGAAAGGTCAAAATGGGGGTGTTTTGCTACGGGAAACTCTATCAAAGAGTCCCGATCTTGCTTACCACGTAAAACGAAGTAATCCGATATGGGAGAAAAAACTAGAGTTTGGATCGGGCTCTTTCTGGAATTCTTCTAGAAGAAGTTGATTTCTGGCCAGGCAAACGATGTGCCGACCGGTGGATGCTTTTGACGGGAGGTAATTGGCTTTGGTCAGAAGACTAGGTTTCTGGTGGTATGAAAATGGATGTGTCTGCCGGCAAATGCATGAACCGGCTGACACTTTGGCGGTTTTGGGCTTGGGTTGCCAAATCTTTGCAAAGGTTCTAAGGTCCACGTGAATTCACCCAAAGCTTTTGGGTATCGCTTTCATCATCGGGAGCTCGCTTTCACCGATACTTGAAAATATCAACCAAGCCAACTTCGGGTGTCTATAGATGGCCCTTTTTGACCGATTTTGAACAGACTGCGAAGTGTGTTTCAGTGAGGTCAAAGCCGTAAATGAACTCAATGTTGGCGAGATAAATATCTCAAGGGGTTTTGAAGAACACTTTGATTTGTGCTCGGGCTCTCAGGCTTCCTAAGTATTCCTCGGGGGAAATCAAACCATTCGTAGTTTTGGGCACTTGATTTTCACTGAGTTGGGAGAAATTTTGCCTTTGAGCATACCTAGCCATCAGGCGATTGTGTACCTAAGAAGGGTTTGCACTTGTTGAACAATCGCTTCGCCTTCTATAAATTCTTGGACTTCTTTTTCACTTACTGGGCCAACGAAAAGATTTCACCTTCTTCAGGCGTGAGAATTGTGGGCTTTATGTTGGCGATGGGAATGATGTAGCTTGATGGATCAAAGTCACGTGCGTCTTTGGTTGCACTGGTCTTGCAAGCATGTTTGGAGAAGTCTTTCCCATTTTGACAATCAGTGGCTTAAAGACCTTTCGGTGACAGCTGAAGAGTGCAAGTTGATGTTGGTGTTTCCATTGGTTCCTGCAATGGATAGCCTTCTAATAAGAGCTCTGTCGTATCTTGCATTTTTTGGGCTTTGGTGGTTGGGTTTTTCCTACATGACGAGGGATATACAACAACACAATATGTATGGTGTGGGAAGAACTTTTGAATTGAAAACCATGCACACATGATTCCTAACCTACAAGGCCCTGTCCTAGTTGGATAGTTTTATGGCTTTTTAATTATGTAAGGTTAGTATCAAAGGGTACATTGTTGCGCGAGGCTTGCTTGAACCATTGGCATACCCCGTGACATGCTGGGATATTATGCGAACTAAGCGGGTTTGATGACGTCAAATGTACATGATGAGATCAACTAAAAAACTAACAAATTGTTTAGTCAAACTTTCTGGTCATGTACCCCATCAGAGTAGCCAAAATTGTAGATACCCCCACTAAAAAGCTCGAGCTTAGGATGAGGGCGTTCACTACAAAGGATGACCATTAAGCGTCTAGGTTCCCATTGCAGCACACCTCGAAATTCAAAATCGCCACTTGGTTTGGGCTAAACCAAGAAAAACTCCTTGCCTGAGATTCATGGTTCAAAACGGTGAGGGGAAGGTGTTAGGCACCCCTCCTCGCCTAGCCACAAAGGCTAGCCTATATTCGTTTGACATAAAATTGCTATAGTGTTCTAAAAGATCTAGCACACAACTGGTTATTAAACCATTTTAACATATATGGGTGATGTAAGTAGTAAAATACAAGCACTAGAGGACAGGGGGATGGGAGCTCACGAAAACAAATGTATACACGAATTAATAATCTGCCAGCATTCTGATGTGCCAACCGGCCAACGGATTTGGCGGCCAGCAGATCACGCTGATTAATGTATCGGACGGTACATCGGATCGGCCGGTGTTCTTTCGAATGCCAGAAAACATAGAAACAGAAAGCTAAATATATAAAATCGAACTGTGAATTAATCAAGGATTAAGAATTGACTGACTAAAAGCGTTGCAAACTTCATAATTTACTCCCTCAGTGATGGAATTGCTTTCATTCGCTTGCTTTGATGTTGACCTTCACGGGACCCTTAACCCTAAGCTCAAATTTGGAGGTTTTGCACTCGGGTATTTTCTCTCAAGGCGTTATTGGGGCTTTTGAAGCTAGATATATGGGGAATATTTGAGTAGAGTTTTGGGGTGCGTGGCTTGAGAATTGTTTGTCAATTTCAGAAGTGAAGGTGCCTATTTATAGGGCTTGGAATGGGAGAGTCCCGATTTGATTAAAGCTCAAATTGGGAGTGGTTTGATGCGGGTAAACTCTATAAAAAGAAAAAAAGAGTCTTGACCTTGCTTACCGCATAAAACAATGTAATCGGATCGGTGAAGAAGAACTAGAGTTCTGGTCAAGCTCTTACTCGGAAGGCTTCTGAAAGGAGCTGATGTGCTAGCTAGTTGATGCATTTGATTGGGGGTTTTTGGTTTGCAAGAGGAGACTAGGTTTTTGGCAGCTGGGTAATGAATTTACTGGCAAGTTAATGAGAATGCTGGCAGATACTTTGGCCGGGTTAAAAAGGTTTATGGTTGAGGCTACCAAGTCCTTGCAGAAGTTCTACGATCCACGTGAGTCGACCCAAAGCATTTGGGTGTTGCTTTCAACATCGGGATTCCGCTTCCAGCAGTGGTTGAAATATTTACGTAGCCAATTTAGGGTGTCTACAGGTAGTGGATTCGGTTTGTGTTCTTTGTAATCGTGGAGATGAAAGCCTACAACACTCGTTCTTTAAATGCAATTACGCATGAGGTATATGGGAGAACATTTTGGCTAGATTCCAACTCTATAGGAAGGTTGAGGAATGGGACAGTGAACTTGCCTGGGCCATTGACTTTTGCAAAGGAAAGAGTTTTAAATCCTTGGTGACTAGATTGGCTTTTACAGCAGTTGTTTACTACTTATGGCTTAAATGAAGTTCTCGAGTGTTTAGGGGTCAGCAAATGAAGGTGCTTGACTGTATTGAGGAGAACCTCAGATTGAGGATGTGCATGGGGAAGTTTCCAAATTCAAGAGAGAATAGGAACATTTGTGATACTTGGCATATATTCCATCGTTTATGAGATCAAAATTGTCCATAGATCCTAGTTTTGTTTTTTTTAGTGAAAAGCTAGAATTTCACAAATAAAGAGGAAGGCAGTTTACAAAATTATACAACACAAAGTTAATATAAACAAAAGAAGCTAGAAACGAATTAGAAATTCAACTCCAGCTCCCTGCAAAAATTGTGTGTCTCTTGCAACTGGTGACCGCACGCAAAACTTTAGAGCCCTCCTAGCTAGACAGTGGGCCTGATAAATATCCTTACGCTTGACCTTCGTTAGCCTACAAAAAGAAAGTTTGGAAATTGCCTAACCAATGTTGCGTAACAAAAAGCGATCAGCAAAGTGGTACTCAGATTGCCCTCCCATCTTCATCACAGCGGTTAAACAATCAGTAAATAGAAAAACACTGTTACAATGATTAAGTGAGGCCCATTTGAGTGCAGATAAAGCTGCAAGAAGCTCAGTTTGAGGAGGAGAGGAGCTGTAGTAGAAAACCGAGAGGTGTTTGATGGAGGACCCATTAGCACCCACAACATGCATGCCAATGCCACTTCAAGTGTTTCTGATGTTCTAGGCCCCGTCTAGTTGCAAGTAAACCATTCACTGATTGGGATCGAGGGTTTCGTAGTTGGTTTGGGGCTTCACCACAAAGGATGCGTACCAAGGAGGGTTGGGTTGGTGTGATGACTGTGACTTATCCCTTGTAAGCCAATCAATAAACCTTTTGAACCAGAGAGCAAAGTCGTTTGCGATTGCTAAAGCAGTCGCTGTAATGAACTAGGAGTTGGTAAAAACCAATTGGTTCCAATGTTCCCAAATTGCCCAAAAGACATCTATGAATTTTTAAAATCTGTCAGGGGCGTTGACAGTTGTTGTCAAACCAAGGATCTAGTCAAGCAGCCAATCTTTGAAACAATGTCGTCGAACAATGTCAGAGACGAGAGGGGATGCTGATATTCTAGATCGCATTGGTAATAGGGCATCTGCCAAAGTGGTGTTCCATGGTTTCCTCACTAGAATTGCGCAAAGGGCAAAGAGGAGAGAAACCATGTAAACGGTGAGATAGATTATGTTTTACCACCGGGATTCCTTTAGTGCACATCCAAATAAACACTTTAACTCATTCTGGAAGGTCAAGGAACCAAATTGTGTTCTAGACATGGTGACCTTTATGGAAAATGGGTGGCGATAAGATAGCAAAGTTACGCTTCTTGTCATAAAGAGAGTAGTACCCAGATTTAGTAGAGTAGCGACCCGAAGTAGTGTGAGGCCAAACTAAAAGGCCAGGACAAGGATTGGTAAACAAGGGTATGGCCAAGATTTTGGGGATTAGGAATTTGGGTATGAGTCCATCAGTTTATGGATGCTCCAAGAAAATGCCTTGGTGCTCTGTGAAAGCAAAGAAGCAACTATGGTGGTGTTAGGGCCGATGAAAGGTATAAAATGGCTTAAGGGTTTATTGGATGATGGAATCCACCTGACATGGTATAAGTTGATTGAGCCACCATTTCGCACTACCCAAGATGTCTGACTTATAAGAAGGTCATGGCTTTAGAGGAGAGTTTTCCAAGCCCGAGATAATTGAGGATGTGGCTTAACGCGGAGTGCGCTTTCTGTGGAACAATATTTGGAGAGAAGAATTAGTGAGATTAAAAGGGAAGGATCAGTTAGAATGCGCCAACATTGGTTAGCCAGTAAGGCTTGATTGAGGGGACGAAAGTCCCTTATGCCTAGGCTACCCTCATTTTTGTATGCTGATATTTTGTCCCAAGAAAGCCAATGAAGAGGTTTACGATCATTTGCTTTCCACCTAGAAAGCTGCAAAAATGGCATTGAGCTTATCACTTAGGATAAGAGGTAGTTTGTAAGTAGAGCAAAGATAGATGGGGAAGGCTTGGGAGAGAGAGGATGATTTCCAGTTTGCTTTTATCAAGGATGAATTTGAAGCAACTTTTCTTGTTGGTGGAAATATCTAAAGGTAGCCCAAGGTAGGATGCGAAACAGTTACGCACTGGGACGTTGAAGAAACTTTGAAACCAATGGTGAAAATTGAGAGGAGTATTAAGGCTAGAATTTATGGAGGATTTGTCCTAGTTAATGCTCTAGCCCGAGTATTTGCTAAATTGGAGAAGGCTTTCTTTGAGGGTGGCACAACTTTGGATAGAGGGTTGGAAGAAGATGAGACAGTCATTTGCAAAGAAGAGATGGGATAATGATGGTCCCACTCGGGAAAGTTTAATTCCTTTTCATTCTCCTTAATTATCCAGATGGTGAAGGGTGCTAGAAAGCGACTGAAGAAGAAGGATGAATAGGTAAGGGGAAAAAAACTCACCCTGGCACAATCCCCTCTGAGGGCGGAACCTTTCTGAGAGGGATCCATTGATCAATATGGAGAAGGAAGCTGTAAAGTAGCATTGGTGAAGGAGCTGAAGCCATTTCTCCAAGAAACACATTTTCTTGAGATGAGTGGATTGGAAATTCAAGCTGACTCTGTTAAAAGCTTTGCTCATATCTAGTTTAAGAGCAACAAGATGTTTTGTGGCCAAGTTTGCAATGAGATGTGTGATTCGAAAATTCACCGGCCAGAAGGGAGTTATCTGAGATGGATCGTCTTGGAAGGAAGGCAATTTGAGCTGGGGAGATATAGGATGATAGGATTTGCTTCAGACGGTTAGCTAGTGTTTTGGAGATGATTTTGTAAAGGACATTGGAAAGACTGATTGGCCGAAAGTCTGTTGGGGAGGTCGGGGAAGGGAGTTTAGGGATGAGAGCTATGTAGGTGTGGTTGGCTTCTTTAAGGAGGTGTCTAGAGTTTAGGAAAGAAAGTGTGGATGAGGTGATCGAAGGGCTGACCATGTCCTAGTAAGAATGGTAGAAATAACCCAGACAATCATCAGATACAGGGGCCTTTGTGCCTCCGATTTGGAAAACAACCTGTGTAATTTCATTGATAGAGAATGGGCGAGCCAGGAAAGGTGGTTGGAAGAGAGACGGTGTTCCATGTGGTTCCAGCCCATCCATTCTTCCATGTTAAGGTTCGGGTTTGGTTCAACCTAGGTTTCTTCAAAATGCTCTAGGAATATGTGATTGATTTCCTCAAGGGATTCAGTCTAAATGCCATTTTTGTCATTGATACCCTTGATACTGAAGTTGAGGTTGCAGATTTTGGTGCCACGGTGGAAAAAGGTAGTGTTTTTGTCTCCAAGGGCAAGGGAACAAGTTTTGGCCCATTAAGCTTAGAAGATTTCATTCTGTGAAGGAAAGTTTTCAAGGTGGTGACCTAAGTTCAGCTTCCTGGGGGGAAATTGCAATTGGAGGAAAGGTTACCTTGGACAGAGGAGAGTTCATTCCGGGCATCACAAATTTGTTTAGCAATGTTCCCCACCCCTTGTTTGGCCCATTGAAATAGGTTAATACGAGTGAGCCTCAGATGTTGCACTGTGCAGTAGAGAGGGGATCCATGGAAATGCTCCAACCAAGATTGTGTGATTACTTTGCAGCAACCATTGTAGGAAGACTAGAAACTTTCAAATTTGAAATTTTCTTCTCCTTGGAGATTGAGGTGACATTGTGTGAAGAAGGATGGCTGCGTGGTCAGACCCATGAATTTAAAGGTTTGTAACTGATGCCTCCATGTTAAGGGATGGCCATACACTGTTATAGAAGCAGCAATAAAGCCGTTCAAAGGTGCAGTGGGACCCTTTGTAGTTATTAGTCCCAGTGAACTATTGGCCAGAGGAAGATAGTTCTGGCAAGCTTAGGTTGAAAATGAGTTGTTGGAAACGGGAGGAGCCAAGCAGGTCAGAGGGGATGGAGCTTCGCCGGTCCATGGGGTAAAGCATTAATTTGGTTAAAATCTCAGATGCAAAGTAAGGGTCCTTCAATAGAACAAAGAACATCTTCTAGGTGTGCCTAGATAGAAGGGCGATGCTAGAGGAATGAGGAACCATAGACAAGAGCCAAGTGCCAAGTGAGATTCATCAGTGACAGATAAGAGAATGAGGTGCTGAGAATGGTGGAGCACCAAAGCAGAGAAATGTGGGCGACAACCAACCCAAAGCCGCCATGTGATCCTTCCCAGTCAATACCCACAGAATTAGTGAAAAGCTTTGTTGCGGAGGAGATTACTTACATTGGTTACTAAGGTTTTGGTTTTTTAAGTGCGAATGACTTACAATGGTACCAATGGTAGCAATAGTAGAGATAAGAGGTAAGTGAGATTCAAGAAACCCCACAACAACGTTCAATTGAAAGAGGGAGTTATAGTAGATCCAATTCTTACTAGAGAAATGACTTGTGCACTTTCTTTATTTTCCCATGGTAATTATAAAAGTAGCAACAATCACTACAACAAATTGGACAATTGGCGGCCAGAATAGCGACACACCAAAAAACGCGTCGGCGTTGAGTATGTATCGGCTACTTTCAGCGATGAGACATTTTGTCGCCAAAAAGTCTCACATTTGGCAAGGCAATTTACATCGCCAAAAGGTACTTTATTTTGGCGGGGTTTTTGGCACGACAATTGGCGACCAGAATAGCGACGCACCAAAAAACGCGTCGGCGCTGAGTATGTATCAACTACTTTCAGCGATGAGAAATTTTGTTGCCGAAAAGTCTCACATTTGGCGAGGTAATTTACATAGCCAGTAGGTACTTTAATTTTGGGCGGGGGACTTCGTGCCTCATTATTCATTTTGGCGCCTGTTCCAAAATTATCAGGAAACTAAAACGACGTAGTTTAGTCGAATGTGTATATTTTTTTATTTTATTTTTCACAAAAAGGGTTTATGAATCCTGGCCCCTTTACATCTTACTCCTCCTCCAGCTACTTTTTCACGATCACAGCTCTCCTCCACCATACAAGGCGATCGAAGTTGAAGCCCTCTCCCTCTCCTTACCAGGTCTCTCTCTCTCTCTCTCTCTCTCAATACATCTTCATCCCATTTGTATTGGTTGAAGATATTTTAGGGTTTTTGTAAATGGTGCAGATTTTTTGTGTGGTTTGTGAAATTATAGATAATTTTGATCTTTGTTTCCCTTTGTATTTGTTTCAAAGATAATTTATTCTTCACATCTTGTTTGTTTCGGTCATTGCATGATCCAAATTTGGGGATGGCTTGGAATGGGTCTGGACTTGGGTTTCTTTGCTACCAAAGATCTGGTCTTTTCTCTTTAGTTGGTTTCTTTGAAGATTATAGAATTCTATTTTTTTGTTCAGAACAAATCTGTGTATATAGGGTTTTTTTTTTTTGGATTTCCAGGGGTTTTACGACATAGATTTTGGGGGAGGATTTCGTGACTTTTGGGTTTTTATCTTTTTAGTCTAACGAATTACAAATAGCCAAAGCCGGAATCAAAAGACAATAGGTATAATAGCATTATAAATGGAAAAAGCAAAGAAGTCAAGAACACATTGAGATGTTTTAAAGTAACATTTGAATTTATGATGGTGGTCCTTGTTAAAATCTACTCCTCAGTTCTAAACATAACTAAACATTGGACACAACACTAATGCAAACAACCAAAGAATATCCACTTTTTGGGCAGTTGAAATTTACAAAATCCCCTTTTTACATAATAAAAAAAAGTTGCTGCTGTGGACTCCTGAACTTTCACAACTCTTCTTTCAAAAGAAGAGACATGTTTGAACTTCTATTATAAGCAATGAAGATATGAAACTCAAAAGTTCTTTTTTAGATGAGACAATTAGGCCATAAATCTAGACTGTTTGTATCTTTGTGCTAATCATTGTCAAAAAGTGATAGCAGTTGGACTGTTGGAGTGATAATGCATAAACAATGGTGATTAAAATTAAAATGTGCATAAACTATGGAAATTAAAATAAAAATGTGCATCACAAATAGCCCCGTGTCCTATACTCGACTTGGCCGAGTCGAGACTAGGTCATGACATGACTCGATTCCTTTGTGTCTAGTCATAGATATGCATGGCATCATGTAAAAGTTAGCCCTCTCTTGCATGATAGATCCTTATCAAGCCACATAGGATATGAACTCATCCTTAGATTCAACTCGAGTCTCGACTCGGCCAAGTCGTATAGTTGAGACCCATGTCGATCTAATCAATCCGGATCATGATTATCTCCTCAGACCCAAATTTAGCTTTAGTTGGACTTCGCAAGGCTTGTAGCCCAACTCATAGAGAGTTTTTGTCACTTGGTCTGAACCTATTTCTACTATTCCTATAATTGTTCAGTGATGGGTTCTGTCACGCCCTCATTTTTATAAAAATAAAAAAATAAAATAAAGGAATTCCTTACACTTAATAAGTCAAATAATAAAATATTTCCATAAATCCTCCCAAAGAGGTTTCCATTCAAAATGTACATCATTAATCCATTGGCAAATCAAGTATTTGGGCACCCTTGCCCCAAAGGTGAAATCAAATATTATCCCATAAGTTATTACATAAGTCCAAATTGTTAGAAGATTGAATAACCAAAAGTTACATTGTTATTTATCAAAATACAAAACTTGAGATAAAAAAAATATCTTCATCCATGCATAAGCTTCACACAATGCATCACTCCACAAGCATCCAATCTCATGCTCCATGTTGTGTACCTGGGAAAGATAGGGTGAGCTCACTAGCTCATAGGGAAACCAAACTACAACCGCTAGGCATATAAATATGATGAGTGCACATGATATGAATTAACATGAGAGGAGATGATCAAGGAACATAACGGGGGCTAAGACAAGTAAGACGTGTCCAAGAAGTAACCACATGTCCAAGTGACTTCAAAGTGTCCAGAAAGATTTCAAGGTGTCCCAAAATACCTATTAGTTCATTAAGTTTGTCAAAATCACTCACAAGTGTCATACGTGCCCAAAATCGTGTCCAAGTATCCAAGGTTGCCAAAATATCTTATGTGCCTCAAAACATTTTCATTTCCAAGTACTCAACATCACCAAAGTTTCCATTTTTGTTGCACCAAGATCGCCCAAGTTATTCACACAAGTTCAAAACCAAGTCCACAAGTCGAGTTTCGACAAAACATAATAAATAGTCCAAAATCTCATTTCTCATTTCTTTCATTGAAGAAAAACATCACTATCATTAGTACTAGGGATTTAATCCCTCTGCCGGGTTCCGTAGGCCCCGCGTGCCTTTGCTGGGTATTTGTAGGCCCCGCCTGCCTCTGCCGGGTTCCATAGGCCCCGCGCGCCTCTGTCGGGTTCCATAGGCCCCGTGTGCCTTTATCAAAAATTTTACCAAATGATGGCATTGGTGTAAAACACCTCATTATCACAAACATTTCATTAAAACTTTCATAACAAGTCCATTTCCCAAATTTCATTTCACCAATGTGCCATTTCTTTTGAAATGCCACAATTTTCGCCAAAAGGGGCAACCAATCCTATATGCCTTGTGTCCAATACGTATAACGAATTGTCCAATAAAAACACATGTCAAAGTCATAGTTTAACGATTTCAAAGTAGTTTTTGGGGTTACCACGTTGCTATATATCAAGTATACGAAGTTCCGGACGATTGGAGGTCAAACGGACGTCAAAGGGTGGCCGGAAACCACCCAGAAAATCTGGAGAAGTTGCTGGAAAACAGGGGCAGCGGCTAAAAACAGGGGCAGCAGTGCAGATTTTCACCATAGAGGTGTAGAATTTCAACCTAAATGCAAATGTGATAGTCTAGGTTCAAATTAGAGATGCTAGTCAACAATTAAACATGAAGGGAGGTCAATTTCACTCCCAATTTCATCAATCAACAACCAATTTCATAGATCACAAAATCAAAATGAGAAAAACTCATACAAAGAGGGAAAACATAATTTTCAAGAAATTGAAGCCAAAAACAAGATATGTTCAACAAATCACAAGCATATAACTAGAGGGGGTAGTAATTGTTTCCCTACCTCATGGGTTAAGCTCCAAATGTGAAGAGAGAAGAAAACCCTAGGTTTACAAACTCCCAAACCGAAATTTGAGCTCCCGGGACAAATCCAAGGTGACCCATGCTCCCCACGGCGCATAGAACACAAAAATAGTCTTGGTTCTTGAAGTGGTTGAGTGAGGAGGGAGAGTTTTGAGCTTGAAGGTGGCAAAAATGGAGGAGAAGAGAGAGAGAGAGAGAGAGAGAGAGAGAGAGAGAGAGCCGATCGGGTGGAGAGGGAGGAGAGAGTGAAATGTTTTAAAATTTGCAAATCTTCCCCCACACACTACTAATATAATTCTCTTATTACACTACACACCCAAATGTGACTTGTGTATGTAATATGTAACCACAATACTTATTTTCATAAACCAAACTTAAGTAAAGACTATACTTTAATTTATTTATGAAAATAAGGAAGTACCCCCAATTTGGAAACAATGGCATTAGCAAAATTTTGAAATTTTAATCACATCAAAATCTCATTCCCCCACTTTTAGTACAAAACCGAAAACGGGCACATTTTTCTCCGAAGAACATGAGCGAAAGATGATTTTGCCTTACTCAAAAATAACTTTCGATTATACCATTTTGATTAGAAAAATCCAAGGAACAATTACCGGCACTTTTTATTGACCAAATCGAAACTTCTCCAAAAAGTGATTTTTCAAAAAATAATTAAATTTTCTGGGTCTTTACAGGTTCTCTCCTTTTAGGATTTGGTTTCTATCCCGTGTTGTGCTAAGCTCATTTCTCTTATTAGATCATCCTATATGAAAGATGTATGACATGTGTGGATAATGAATGGCTTTCATGGTATGCAATCTGAACGTCCACAGAGTACAAAAAATAGGTCTTGGAAGCCAGAAATTAGCAATTGATAAGACAACTTAAAATATTCAAATTTCTTTTTAACACTTGACTCCCTGTACAACCCAACAATTAGGTGATCCTCAACGAACATCCCCGTTAGGAGACTGTTTGTCACAAGAAATTGCAGACGAACTGGACTGGAGATTCTCATCTAATTCCATATGCTCTCCAACACTTCATTTTCTTTCCAAAATTTCAGGCCCTCAATTTTTTGACGCCGTCTTTTTTATCGGAATCAATGGGTGTGGCTTCAGCTGCATTATGAAGGTTAGCATATGAAGGCATTTTAGAGGCAGATGGAGAGTTTTCTCCAACACCATTGCCATTGCTAGAACTACAAAAGACCACCCAAGTAAACTGCAAATTACAGCTCTAGGGTACAGGATTTGGTCAAGAACCGTCCGACATTTAAGCCGGAACAAAATTACAGCTCTAGGGTACTAGATTTGCTAAAAAACGGTTTGCTTTGGGAATTCAGTACTTTTTGCCAAGGTTCGCTTTGGGATCAAAGCTGTTTTTGCTTTGAATGTTGTTCGGTCCCTTTTCTTGGCAACTATAAGCTTTTATACAGAGAATTCCAGGGAGTGATATTAGAAAGCGAGGATTGCATGTATGGAAAATGGTATGTACTTCGTATTGTACCCCTGTAGCTGAGAATCCCATGAACTTGGTGCCAATTTGAACTTAAGGTGCAACTAGCTTAAGGATTCTACAACTCATCTACCACTCTATGTTGACATTATCCTATAAACTATTGCCATTCTGATTGAAAGAGAGTAGAATTAAGAAAAAGGGAAAGAAAAAAAAGAAAGAAAGGAAATCATAGAGCTTTGTGCCAATCTTTTTACTCTTGTCGTTAAAGTAATCTAAACACACTCATCTGTTTAATTGGATGATAAGGTTTTTTTAAATGCAATTAATCTCTCAGTATATCTGGTTAGGTTTGGTTATGTTTCAGTGGTTTGTTCGGCTTTGGGGTACATATATATACTTCTATTGGTAGGGATGTGTGTTGATGGAGTCAACGATTAGTGTCTTTTGTTTATTTCAGTTTCCTATGATTAATTAGTTGCCTAAGAAAGGCGTCTGCCTTAAGCTTTATTATTAAAGGGACACAAGGAATTACAATGCTAATGGATCATAAACTTGTTATGGACAGAAGTTCTCTACAACTGGTTGCTAGCGGTGTCCTCCGTTGGCATCATACATTCAAGGTATCTCTCTCTTTCACTTTTTTTATGCAGTCCCTATTCTCAAAGTATCTTGCTATTGCTCTTTCATCAAGTTTCAGTTCCATTTTCTTCTTCAAGTGTGCTTAAGCTAGGATAAAAAACAGAGATTGCAAGAGGGGCTGGGGCTGGTTTTAAACTATCTTGTGGTCTTTAAATAAAGTAATTGAGCTATTATTCTCACGATCCGAACCGTTTTATTCTTTTAAATAGCTATTTCCGCATCGATTATGTAAAAAAATAAAGTTATTCCGGATATTTAATAAATTTTCCCTTACTGTAAACTTTTTTTTTGGAACCGGAGTCGGCATGTGCAACAACCCCCTTTACATATCTCCACCTCTTATTGCTTATTAAAGTTGGGTTTATGACCTTCGCCACTTGCATAATCTTTCGTTCTGTTGAATACTATTTAATTAAGAACTTAACACTTAAAATACTTTGGGCTTCTAAGCTTCTAAAATCTGATTAATAACCACTGTTGGGGTTCTGAACACTTAAAATGCTTTAAAATTGTCACGTGATTGGTTCAAAGACTTAATACTTGCTATAACATGATCACCGAGGTCGATCAATGACTTGGGTGCTTGAGCTTTAACACGCTCAAAAACAACTCTTGAGCTTTTTCAACACTGAATTTAAAATTTGCTGAACGTAAAACTAAAATGCACCTCTTAGTAGTTCAATGTTAATGAATTTTTGTTGTTTGTTGATGAGGAACTCCCTTCATAAGCTGTTACACTTAAAATCAAAATCAGTTTTGCATAAACTTCTTCAAAAACAATCTCCAAGTGCAAGTAATAGAGAAAAATTAGATGTCACTTAGAAGGTCTGTGATCAAATTTTTGTCTAAAAATACATATATATGACATCTATTAACATGCTCTTTTGTTTTATGTGACTAGATATGGACAGAAGTTGGATGTTTATTTCTGACAGATTTAGTCAATCCTATGTTGGTGGCGTAGACTCATTTATTGAATTTGCAAAGGCACATTCGGGTGATGCAGTGGAGATTAAGTGCCCATGTAATAATTGTCGTAACTATTACAAGAATGAGTTTGATACTGTGAAAGCTCATTTACTTGTACGAGGGATGATGGTATCTTATACGACTTGGTTATTACATGGTGAACTTCCTCAAACCGATGAGCAAGGTGATAGTGAGGATGAAAACGATGACAATGGAGACGATGATTATGAGCAATTGATGGAAGACCACTGTCACACCCCACTCTGGCAAAATAAAACTTGCACAAAGTGACAGGACACCTGTCACCACCTGTACGCCTTTCCGGCTTCTCACGAAAATAATACTCAAAATTAGACTACAGCTCGCAGCAGAACCAATAAAAATAAACAGGTGTTCACACCTCCACATCAATTGTACAGTCAACCATATTAGACTTGTACTGAACCACACCAACCTCACCTTATATAGTCATTCTACAACACCCTCTAACTGACAGAATTATAAAACTCAACCTCTATGAACACCTGACTGACACCCTGGCACTGTAGTGGACCGACGTCTAGCTCAACTGAGAAATCTGCCACCAAAAAGGTTACAGGAGGATGTACGTTAGCAACATAATAAATGGAAATGATAAGTATTTAGATGGATCGAAGCATAAACACACACCAACACATTTGCTTAAACAATTCAGATGGATCACAGTTTTAAACATCACACCCACACTTTTATCTCAAAAACACAGCCCACCATATTTATTTCAAAAATGCAGCCCACCGGCTCATCTCAAAACATGGCCCACTGGCCCATCCCAAAAACACAGCCTATCGGCTCATCTCAAAAACACGGCCCACCGGCCCATTTCATCAACACACCTCTGCAGGTTTTACAAAATATTTCACATTTTCTTTCACAATATAAAATAATATCAAATCAATTTACCCAATGTGCCAACGAGTCGCCAACCTCACGACCGGGAGTTATGACGGTACCGTTACCTCGCTCACAGGCTCACATATAGTGGCGGTGACGAGGGCCATTCTTTATCACCAATGGTAGGTGCAGCCCACACAGAAAGCAAGAACTAAGCTTGCACTGCTCACATTTGGCACAGCCCACGAATGCAAGTTGCCAACCTTGCAAACTAAAATATTGGCACAGCCCACGCTACAAGATGCCAACCTTGTAACTTTTTGGCTAAAATGCTGGCACACAGCCAGATGGCACAGCCCACGAATGCAAGTTGCCAACCTTGCAAACTAAACATTGGCACAAGAGGCATAAAATATTCTCTTTTCACCCACCAGAAATCATTTGATCCATCACTGAAAATCATTTAATCCGTCCAAACACAATATTTTTAACATATACAAAAATCACAAGGAGAGTTTTCAAAACATCAATAATCACGCCACACATTTGAAAACACCACATAAACACTACACATTTCTATTTATTATAGAAGCTGTACATCCTCACCTGACAAAAGACCAACTTCGCTAAAATCTCTATCCTCTACGGTCTGGAGACGTAACCGAAATCCTCCTCCTCACCTAACAATATAGTTTATAAGACATCTATAAGTCTCTCGTTCAACCCCCATGCTTAAATGCAAATGAAATGTTTGAATATGCACAAAAACACATAACAGCCTCACGGTCTCCGAATTTACAGAATTAATCTACAAATCCTCTTCTCACGAAATTTATACCACAGATGATAGACACAAATAGGAACATCATATCAAAAATTTAGAAATTTCTGAGCTTGATAGCTATTTTTAAACCAACGCCAAACAGACCAGTCACTTGCTGTAAAATTACAAAAACAGAATTTTCTTCAAATTTAAACCAAAACCTGCTATATCTCAGAAATAATTGAGCTATGAGGCTTATATACTATGAAAGCCCTATGTGTCTAGTTTCTAAAAAAACAAACGAAGTGAAAATTAGAGGTTCCTAGGCCAAGTTATGCCCGTTTTCGTGAAGCATGGCAGAGCTGCCAGCAACTGATTTCAACAGACAACAGTTCAATAAAACATTTTTAATAAATTCTACACTTCACCAAAAATTCTGAAAATTTTACACGGTCAAGATAACACATAAATACAACTACGGTTAAAATATCATAATTTTTGGAGTTGAAATACCATAAAAACAAAATTCGTACCTTTACTCAGAAAATTTCAAGCTTCTCTGATCTTCTTCCTCTCTCTCTCTCTCTCTCTCTCTCTCTCTACGAAATAATTGAGGCAGAGAATGAAAATTTTGAAACTCTTCTAATCCTTATCACCTAAGGGGTGAGGTGTCCCTTTTTGCCAAAACTTTCCATAAGTAGTAACCTAATCCTCCCCCCTTTGTCAATTTTTCCACAAAGTATTATTGAGGCCAACTAAGACCCCTTCCTTCACCAAGACCCACGTCCCTCCTTCACCTGACTTTCTATATTTTTTTTTTAAAACCAAAAACTACACACATAATTGGACCTTTATGCATTTCTACATTTAGACAGTAGTTAATGAAGTTGGACCTTTATGTGTTATCATGTTATGTTTACTACAATGTGTTCATTTCAATTTATTCTTTGTGCTTTATATACTTGGCTCATTTTTTTTCATGCATTCAGCAATATGTTCATCAAGCCAGGGTCCCTATCCAAACAGGTGACAGAAATTGAAATTGAGAGGCGACAAACTATCCAAGAAAACCGAGAGAAAATGAAGGCTCTTGGGATACAGTGTAAGGACCCGAAAATTTTGTTTAATATATATATTTTCTTCCGAAAAGAAAGAGTGGAATTTGAGAAAATTAATTTCAATGTTTAGTGAGGGGTAAATGCGAAAGGCTTTTAAATCAATGAACCACTTGTAGCACTTAAGAAAAATGAGGGGGGCAATTGCGTTTAAATTTTACGCATCAAATCGGCTCTCTCTCCATCTCTCCTCTTCCCCACCAAAAATCAGCCCCAACCCCATCAAATACTTGTAGATCTACAAAGTACTCACCGGGTACTCGATACTTCAACCCAGAAAACGCGTGTTCTAGCTCGGGGTGAGGTGGAATCCGAAATTTGTGGGAAGCTAGGGTTTCTTGGAGCAAAAAATTTGGAGGTCTAGCAAAGGTAGGGATTTCTTTTCTCTTCATAGATATGTTTGTGTTATGGAAGAATCTGTTATTGATGTGTTTGATTTTGCACTCTACATGGCCGAATTTTTAGAAAATGTTCTACACCTTTAAATTTTACGAAAATTTTATGGGATGTTCCCCTACAAGTTGTACACGTTGTGTAAAATTTTCAGATCGAAAGATCTTGAAACAAAGTCTAGAAAAATCGTACACCGGGCTGTGCTCTGTTTCACTATTCTGCTGAATCTGGGTTTTGGGGTCTTTAGTTTTTGATACGTTAGACCTAGTAGATCGTCTCCTTATTTTCTGAACTTTTTATATGATGTACATATATGAGTATACCAGATTGTGTAAAACAATTGGAGCAAAATATGAAGTGGTTGTTTATAAACAATTCACGCACCAAGCTGCGTTCTGGAAATTCAAAACATCTGGGCAGATTGTAGAGGGCTGCGTACTTTGTCAATTTTGTGATAATTAACAAGTCTATTGGTTATGGGTCCTCATGGACATTAAACATAGATAAGTTAGTGATGTTTTAGCTTTGGAATCATTGAAAAATATTGAGCATGCGAATTTTGATAAATTCTTGAACACAAGGTTGTTCTGCTGAAAATTTGTTCTTACTATGCAAATTTTTTTTTTTGGGTTTGGACATAAATTGGACTTGGTTTTATTGCGTATAAAAATCTAATAAAAATCATGGATGAACCTTGTTGTGTTGTTATGATTTGAACCAAATATTAGATTGTTTTGATGGATAGATTGAGTTTGGTGGGATTACAAGAGTGTGTGATCCGGTTGGAAATTTTAATGTGTGATGGTAGGTAGATTAAGTTCGTGGAATCGATTGATTGAATTAATTAGATCATTATGTTGTGTTTGGGGCTTTTGTGTTGTTTGGTTCTAAAATGTGAAAATGAACATATCTATGTGAAATTGACGTGCGTGGGAACAAAATAATTAATTAAATTGGGACATAAATGTCAGAGATGATATTTTGGACATGTTATGAATACGTATGTTGGTATTGGATACAAAGAAGTGAAATGAAGTTTAAAATGTGGTAATGATGACACGGGGCCTGATAGGGTTTTCCCGGAGTGACACGGGGCCCAATAGGGTATGCTCGGAGTGACACGGGGCCTTTATGGTACACCCGGAGTATAACCTAACTTTTTAAAGGAATGAGATGCTTATGACATACATTTAGGACACATATGGCGTGTCGGATACGATAAGTTGAATCGAAAGGATCCTTAGTACTTAGAAAAGTGTATCTCACTTGGATAATTATAATAAATATTGAACATTGTTTTGTGATGTCCACTTCCACTTTTGTCTTGCTCATTTGTTTCTTTTGTTGGGTCACTAGAAAACTATAATGATGAAATTTTGGAATTTTATGGGTTCAGTGGTTATAATTGTAATTATATGCAAAACCTTATCTTGTAGAATGGACACTTGTGAAATACTTGGACACATGAGGAATACATGGACACTTGTGAATGCTTGGATACATATCGGGTACGATTGGGTTAAAATGATAATATATATATATATATATATATATATATATATATATATATATATATATATATATATATATATATATATATATATATATATATATATATATATATATATATATATATATATATGAGAACTTGTAGTACACGTGGGTGCTTGTGGGATACGGGGATGCTTTTGTTAAGTATGACGTGATACCTGGATATTTGGAAAATACTTAGGCTTGTTTGTGAATTGCAAGTGAATGTGAGGTCTTTGGACTCGTGGTTTATATCGTCTTATGACAATTTGTTGCATGTTGGTTATGGATTGGCTTGAGTCGATAGACATGTTTCATGAAACTTGAAAGAAGATAAGTAGCTATGCTTGAGTAAATATTTGTAAATGAAATGATTAGTTTGAAGGTTTAGTTGTGATTGTTAACTTTATTGTATATTTCATGTTTGTCATATTTTGTTAATATGCTTATGAATGTGTATAAAGGGGATCCCTACTTGTAAAGACCCGCAAATTTGTGTTAAATAATAAAGATGTGGAATATATTTATTTTTAGCTGCGTGGGTGATACCAGCTTAACTGTTATGGTTGGGGGACTTGAACCTATCCGATGACGTCACTTGGGATAGCATTGTAATGCGTGTCCAACTTTTGAGATTTTTCTAGACAATTCTGAGCACACGGTGACGTTGCCCACGATTTTCTAAGTCAGTACGAATATTTTGGTATTTTTCTGAAATCGAAACCCGGACAGTTAGAACACCGCGTAGAGTAAACTGTACTGCTTTTGTCTCCCTCGGTTTTTGGGAGAGCATTGCCGACACCCCATGTGACCCCTGCCCCCCCTCCTTTCCCTGTTGTTGACTGGGAATAATCAGAAAAGAAGAAAAAAAGAAAGAAAGGAAGAAGAGAAGAAGAAAAGAGAAGGAGAAGAAAAGAGGAGAGAAGGAGGAGGTCTCGGCTGCCACCACCTCCGGCAACCTCCACCGCCACGTCCGACCACCATCCCCACCTCCCCACTTCACCTCTGCAAGTATAGCTCTCATCTCCCTCGTTTTTTATCAATTTTTATCGAAAATTTTCGTGTGTATATGCTGATATGAACAGTAGTTTTATCACAGCCGACTGGGTCTCGGTTTTTGGTTGATTTCTCGTTCTTAAACTTCTAATTTGGTTTTGGATCCTTCATATGATTTAAAGATAATTCAGAGGGCTTTCTTTTGCCGCTGGAATCACTGAAATCCATTGAGAATTCGATTTATTATGAATTTTTGAAGTTGGGTCTGTAGATCTGGAAATCTGATCTTAGGCAGATTCATGTAGCCTCTGTATTTGGTTGTTTTCTCGCCTTTGGAGCATGAATTAGACCTTGGTCCCTTCTGGAACTTTGAAGTTCATTTCACTACGAAACTTTTGGCACAAGAATCACTCAAAAACATTAAGAGCTCGATTTATGGTGATTTTTCAAAGTCAGGCTGTCAAGTTTTATCCGTTTTTCCTGTAAACCCTATTTTGGCCGATTTATTTGATATTATTACAGAACTGGTAAATTTCTGAAAATTTTATAGAAGCTACCCATGGATGTTCTTTGTGTTGTGTAAAAATTTCAGAAGTTAATTTGAAATATAGAAAATATGAAAAATGTTTGATTGGGCTGTGGTACTGAAATTCGCTGTGTTGACAGCATTGCCACATGTTACGAGAACGGCTATATTTTTGTCTAGGAAGCTTGAAATTTCGATCCGTCTTTTGATTATGAAACTAGACTCGTATACCTTCCAAAGTATGTAAGGGTTGTATTTTAACTCTTTCTAGAAAATAGCAGTTTTTGATTCGAAGTTGATGTATCGGCTGAAATTACGCATGGAACGCGTCACGGACACATGAAAGCTTGGAGCTTGAGTTTCGGATGTTGGGGTTTTGCTCAAAACCCAGCCAAGTAGGGATTTCTCTCCTCTCTCTACATATCTATGTGTTTAGAAAATAAACCTTTGGTTTCTACATACGATTTTCGTAGATGTTGTTGTTCCGTGAAATTTCTAATTTATGGCTTAAACTAAAATTGGGGCTTTTGTGATATTCCTATGGATACGTTATATTGCTTTCGTAGTAATGAAATTGGGATATTTATGAGTGTATTTGAGGCGTGGATTGATGAAGATGCTTACGGTTTTGAACCGTGATGAAATTACGAAAATGCCCTAAATCGAACGAGTTTGGGAAGGTCCGATATGTTGAGCTCTTGGTAAGTGAGATTGTTGGTGGGATGTTTTGAATGTCTAACCTTTTAGTCTTTTAATTGAGTTGTTGGCTCGTGGAGTTAGACATGTGGTAGTACTTGTTGTGGTGTGTTGTTGGTTGCGTGTTATTGGTATATATTGCTTGTTGTGGTGTGTTGTTGGTTGCGTGTTATCGTTATATATTGCTTGTTGTGTGTGATTGTTTTTGTGTTGTTTGTTGTGCATTATTCTGTTCATTCCTTAGTTGATTTGTTGTGTTCGTGGAATTGGGAATTGTGTGGTATTCGTTGTACATTTTATGAAATGTGTCTCGATATTGAGGAAGTATCTATCGAAGAAATCAAAATGCGTGGTTATGTTGAGAAACTAGAGCCTTTGGGTGTGATGAGAAGTAAGAAGAATTGATTGTCAGAGAAAAGACTGGGATAAAGTCGTGGTGATCCTGATGTGGTGTTGAAATGGAAATTAAATGGTAAAGAGAATTTCCGATCGATTAGAAACCTTCAAGCGTGGTTATGTATATGTGGTGTTGTGTATGCGCGAGGGTGTATTTATGTGTGTGTACATGTATGTGTACGTATGTGTGTGACGAGACATGCATTTAAAGAAAGAGTGACTTTTAAAATTGGGCTTATGCCTTATAGGTTCACTCACAAGCATGGTGCACTGCATATATATATAGAGTTTGTGAGGGATTTTTCTACTGGGCTAGTGTAGCTCAACCTATCAATTTTCAGGTATTCGATGAGGAGCATGGCGTGAAGTGCATTGGGAGTGCATGAAATCTTTTGGAGGCATCATTGATCATTGTTTCTTATTAAAACTAAGATGGGTTTGTAACCTTATTTTTTTTAGAATTGTTTGGAAGAATGTAATCAATTTATCATTTCCATTCATGTTTTCCAATGGGATAAAAGAAGAAGATTTATGAAACGTGGCACTTTATTTCAAAAAAAAAAATGTTTACTTTTTATTGTTTAAAAATTGAGGGCGTGACACTACTGGGCGAAGTGACTGCTCACCCCTTTGCTGCTTTAGCCTTTCAGGTACAACCTAGTAACATGAATTGGGATGCGAGTGGTGCATGACATTACAGAAGCAGAGCATGAAAGAATTTTTTTCTTCATCAGCAAATTCTCATCTTTGGAAAATCAAAGTTGTATTTAATTTTTTTATTATTATTTTTATTATTTTTATTTGACTACACAGAGGGGTGTAATAACCTTAATACATTTGAAAATATTTTCTATTAAGAAGTGGGGACCGATGTAGCTCTTGGTATTGTGTAATGATATTGGCAACTTGAGTAAATTTTGGATAATTATAAAGTGGTTTTTAGTAAAACTCTGCAGAGGAAATGTTTAATTATTTATATTGAAAATCGAGGGCGTGACATACAGCCCATGGCAAATTCATTGATTCCTTCAAATCAGAATGCTAAGGGTAAAAAGACTAAAGATGGAAAGAACAAAGTGGGGCATGGTGCTGATCCTGAATATGTGCCACTGGAAGGTGAAGAAAGTCTTAGTTCCCCATGGTGATGATGACGAGTTTTCTAGGCCTCCCGTGAAAAAGGTGATATTTGCACATGATGAGTCTTATAGTTCAATTCTTTTTGATTTCGTTGACTAACACCGACTGAAATCTGTCCCTTCAAACTTATGTTATCTAAGTAACAAGCTGATAGAGAAACATGGGCACCTCTAATCTAATTTTAACTTAATTAACTAATACATTGTAAGCTTATATGGTATACTACTGGATTTCATTGAGTAACAACGTACCATTGATTTCAGGTAAGAAGTATGGGTCCAGGGGGAAAAAAAAGTGGTGCTAGTACTCAGGTTTTGAGAAAATCACCAAAGATTCAAGAAGAGGGTGGCAGCCACAATGGATCAACCTCAGCTCTGCCAACTGAACCTACAGCTAATGATGCTGAAGGCATGCCTCTAATGGTTGCCCAACCTTCACAGCTCCCCACCTCACCTACTGAAGAGACCAATCAGCTTTCTAGCCCATGTAATGTCGTGGGCGGCATGGGTACGAAATTTATATATCATGTCTTATCTCTTGTGTTATATTATGTCTTATCTACGTGATGTTACCTGTCTGTTGTTGCTACTATCTATCTCCTTGATTACTTCCTTTGATGCATTTCTTCGATTGATTCATTACACTAACTTTGAACTTCACTAACTTTGCATGTCAGTAAATTTCACTAACCTTGAACATCACTAACTTTGCATGTCACTAAATTTCACAAACTTTGAATATCACTAACTTTGCATGTTACTAAATTTCACTAACTTTGCATTTCACTTTGAATTTCACTAACTTTGCATTTCACTAAATTTCACTAACTTAGAATTTCACTAATTTTGAACTTCACCAACTTGCATTTCACTAAATTTCTCTAACTTTGGTATTTCACTAACTCCTAATCAACTTGCTTTACACTGCCAACCTAATTGTTCATCGATGCTGAAAACTCATTTTATTCAACTAAATTGAAGTCAAATTATGGTTTTTATAGGGTCCACCTCAATCCCAAGTACATAGCGTCGACGAGGTCCAACACGAGGGGTTAACGTGGATAAGTTAAGGAAAAAGCTTGGTCGTCCCATTGCTGTTGAAATAGATCGTGAAGCAATGGCAATAGTCGGGGATTATGCAACTCCTGTGGCTAATGCTATTGGAGAGAGTATTCGAGCTCATGCTCCGGTTCGAGATATTGGGTGGGGTGCAGTTGAGTTTGGAATTAGAGAATCCATTGTTCTGCGAGTTGGGGTAATATGAGTTTTTTCGTATTGTTTAATGCATCATCATCTAATTCACACACCTACTAACTTATATTAAACTTGGTTGTTTCCTTACAGCAAACTTTTGGACTTGGTGACTATAAGAATGATATGGTTATTAGGCGTATTATTGACATTAAGTGCCAATCTTTATACGCAAATTGGAAGACCAGGTTGTACACGCAATACAAAAAGCTGAAAAAGAAGTACGAAAAAAAAGGGGGGCCTGACCCCATAACCTGCCCATTATACCCTTGTAATCCAGGAGATTGGGTATTCATGATTGATAATGTGTGGCAGAAAAAAGCTTGGAGGGTAATTTTTTATTTTTTTTTTGTTTTTTTTAAGTATATAGTAGGCATTACTCTGCCTAAATGTGGAAGCAATTGGATATGTAAGATCCAATTGGTCTATGTTAGGATTTCATTTATCAACACGTCTCGTTTTATGTGTTTCGTAGAAGAAGTCTAAGAGAGGGAAAAAGGCACGGAAAGGCTTGAAATATAATCATACTAGCGGCTCCCAATCATTTGTAGCACGAGCATCCATGCATGTAAGAATATATATGGCTTTTGTAGTTGTAATTTGAAAAGCTATAAAATTCTTATTCTAATCTTACCAAAAAAAAAATGCAAATGAAATTACAGGTGAAAGATGGAAAGAAGAAGTCTTTTCCGAAAAGGTTCAAGGAGACGCACATACGTCATCGAGAGGGAGACGATGTTTGGATAAACGACAAGGCTAAAAAACATCATGTAAGTATGAACATATTGACTTTTTCTTGACTGCATGCATTTTTATTTCCCGGGGACGAACCATAGTTTATAGGGATGGTTTTATCATGTTGTTTAGATAGCAGCATTTGCCAGTAGGCTCTGTTGCTGGGCTGGTTGAGTTTTTTAGTTTTGGGTTTTGTTTCTTGTTGCTGCTGTCACTTGGGTCTTGTTTGCTGCTATCACTTTGGACTTTCTTGTTGCGTTGCTTCACTCTGGCATCATTGCTGCATTTCACATGCTGTCACATGCTACTATCTTCTCTCAACTGATATGCTTTCAAAATCTTTATGTTTACTGCTGCTACTATCACATATGAGGTCCATGAAATTTATGTTTACTGCTGCAAAGAGTTGCTCTCTTATTCTTTGATATATTTATTGATTTTGTCACATACGGGCATGTGAGATTCCAAGTTTGGCTCCAATATTGCACCCTCGTGTTTTCCTGCTGCCATTATGACTAAATTCCACTGGGATATTAAATGATTCATACTGAAATTTGTTGATATGCTTGCTGCTGCTCTTGGAAGGAAAAGCTTCTATATTCAATGATTCATGCTGCGAAAACGTGGATTTTGCTTTGGAATTGACTATGGTATCAATAGGTTTTTTATCCTTTGTTGTTTTCTTGTATCAACTTGAGGGTATTGTTGGAACTTGGGTATTGTTTTCGCATTTATGAGTGAAAACTTATGTTGGGACTGCAATTTTGTTAACTCTAAATACCTTCAGTGACTGCTGTAACAAGTCTTACATTCAGTTTTTTTTTTATACTAGATAGAAACAAGTTGTGGCTCCTGTAATTGTGGTTACCTATATGGACCGCCGCACCATTTCTTAGGAAAATATGGAATTTGTGCCTCTTCATGTCGAAATCCCCGTCAACCGTCGCCTGATCCCGGGTGCTTTTCTGACATTGGAAGATGGTGCCACCATCTGGTTTCAATTTGACTATGAGAGGATCTAAACATTTTGTGAACACTATGGGTGTATTGGCCATATGATTCATAGATGCCTCCTTTCCGCAAATCAAGTTGCCTACTTGGTGCACGGACGCTTCCAAGAGGCAAAATAATTCCCTTATAGTGCCTATTGGATGCAGGATGAACTCCCTCTCTACACAAGATAGGTTAAGGCTTTCAAGGACTCGAATCTTAATCGTACCAACAACACTTCAACAAACACCAATGCAACCTGGATATCCTTCTGAATTCCTCAGCAGAAACCATGGCGGCCGATGACATAGCTAGGGATGGTTCTCACGTTGATGTTGAAGATTTGGGTGCAAGGACAACCAATAGTTATGGGTTGGATGATGATTTTGAATTCAGACTAGATCTCTGGGCTGAACTTCACAACCTGTTGGTATGCAAAAGGCAGGATGAGGACGTGGGTTGGGTAGCAAACAAAAGGGCCCATAACCTCGTTGATGGACCATCTCTCACCTCCACAGAACCAATGCCCAAGATCCAAACTGCTCGTCCTAGATCCTGACCCGTGCCTGCTCGAAGAAGGCTATAGAATTGGATAGGTCAACCTCAGCAAAGAAGGCACGCATTAAGCGCATTGATCTTATTGTGTTCCCAGTGCCGGACCCGTTCTGTGAGTTGCTTGGGTTCCCAAATCTAGGTAACCCTCAGGTATGGTTTCCTATTTTATCAGTTTCGTAAATGAATCATTATCGCCTACTAAATCATTTAGTTGCTACATCGTGGGACCAATGAAAACGCAGAAGTCATTCACTACAACAAAATTGACAAATGCCAATGCACCTTTGTATATTGGCAAATGCATATTTGCATCGGCAAAGGGTTTTGGCGATGAAAAACCTCGCGTCGGCACTATGTCGCCGTTGCCCTGTCGGAAATACTTTTGGCGATGCAACCTTTTTTTATTGGCAAAAGACAGTAGTTTTGCCAATGCGATATTACATTGGCAAAAGTGTATTTCATTTGACAAAGCACATCAGTTTTGCCAACACGATATTACATTGGCAATATTAAAACTATTGGCAACATGATGTCTCATTGCCAAAAGTAATGTCCACATATTTACTAATAACTTTTGGCGATGGACTGTGTGTATCGGCGAAAGAATTTTAAACAAAATATATAATTTTTTTTTAATTCTAATTTTCCCAATAACCTACATTTATCCATTTCATAATTATCATTGACGTGGAAATACATTCACTCCATCATTGCTCAAAACCAAAAGTACTTTCATTCTACTACCTTAAACATATCACAACCCATAAACAAATTATCCATAACATGTCCAAACATTACAATATAGTCAAAAGCTTACACCACCAGCTATGCATCCAAAAACTAAATTAGATGTCCCATGCATCCAAATTTTTTCAAAAGAAATAGCCAACCACAACAACAACAACAACAATAACATAACCCATTTAGTCCCCAATAATTGGGGGTATGGGCGGGGGATGGATAGGAGACAGACCTAACCTTTGGCAATAAATGCACAAAGTGGCTGCTCCCAGAATACCACTGAAACAGATGGATTAGAGACAGACCTAACCTTTGGCAATAAATGCACAAAGTGGCTGCTCATAGATTACCACTGAAACAGTGGTCCCCCTATACCGTCACGTTTGCTGCGGAATCATGCCCTCAAATCACAGCTAAAAGGCATCAGAGAGGGCAGACCCAAGAATCATTTTGATTTATGTGCACATTACCATGCTTCTTTCATTCAGCATCCAGAGCATTGGCGTTGCACAATTAAATAGCCAACCACACTTGTATCAAAAAGTAATACCCAAAAACCAACTTTCAAACTCTATCTAAGTCCGCATAGTTGACCTTCATTTTAACTAGTAGAAGTTCCATTTTATTGTCCACCCAAAATGTCATCCCCATGTTCGCTACCTTGAATTAACCCCGGAATGGCGGTTGGATCAACACCAGAAGCCAACATGAGCATCATCTTTTCAAATTTCTTACCGAAATCAGCTATGACTTGTCCTTGTTCAGTTCAGCCATGATTTTTCCTTGATCAGCAACTTGTTGCTTAAGAGCAGCTACCTTTAAATTTGGGACTCCTTGAGACTGTGTACTTAAACTGCTCCTGCGAATCCCATATCCCTTCAAGTAGCCCGATCTCTTCCCAAGCACCTCAACAGAAACTTGTTCTTCTGATAGAGGATTTGTGACATCGGGTTGCGACTGCTCCTGAATCATTTTAAGCATCTCATCCTACATCAATAACATGTAGAGAAAATAAGACATGTAAGAAAAAGATAAAGCACCAATATGTAAGGGAGGAAAAACAACTCAGTCAACTGGAGCCAAAACCCAAACATATAAGTAGCAGCAATTATCATGCTAGAAGGTATCATGCTTACAGTTTTTTTTTCCTTCTTGAAATGGCAAAAGAGATTTTATTAAAAAAACATGACAATGTGTACATCTGTTTTGTACTTTCACCAATTTTCGATACGATTTCTTAACCAATTTTCGATGGCGCAACCTCTACTTCAATCAAATTCATCATCTATTTTCTACTTTCACCAATTATGAGCCATTACCCAGCACTTAGTAGCACAAGTCTAGCAAATAAAATGTGTTTCCTGCTCCTAGATCATAGTTTCAGCATAAAAAAAATAATTGTTGCGCCTAAATTATGATTTCCAACTCTTAAATCACAGATTCAGCACTAAGAAAATAGTTACAGCAATATTTTCATCTTAATATGGCATTTTCAGCAACTAAAAACAGTTTTCGGCACTAAAATCACACAGTTTCAGCACCCAGAAACACTATTTCCAGCATCCAAACCCAGTTTTCAGCACTTACACCGAGAGAGCCAAGCCGCACAGGGGTGTTGGGGGTCATATACTCAAGAGGAGCTCCATGTATTTGAATCCAAAGTTCAGCGAGATCAAAATTGATGTGCTGAATGGGTAGGTCAGGAACCCACGGTCGAAGGTCATGAGGCCCCATTGATGTTCCACGGCCATCCCATTAAAAGATCATCACTGTTAGCAAGGGCGTAGACACCCCAATTTTAATCAATAGGCATCTTTAAAAATTCCCCAATAATGAAAAATGTGATCAAAACAAGAAAGTTTCGGACGCAAAAGCCTTCGAAAGCCAAAAAAATCACAATCAAGAAACAGGACTGGGGTATGGCATTGTCGTACTGAGGTACCTCAATGGGACCAACGGTCAAACTGCCATACGGCAGTAGGCTTTCTAGTAATGTCGTGCCTCAATGCCACACAGTGGTTCCGCAGTGCCAACTGCCGTACAGAACTTCGGAACTTGTGTCAAACTTTTTGGCTGATTAACATCCACCTTTTCTTTCAGGGAATCTCAGTTATATAAGGTTAAGGTTGAGGCTTCCATCATTTTCTTTGCGTGGCCGCCACGAAGAACATCAGTCGGTGTTTTCCTATAAAAGACGAGAAGGTTGAGGTGCAAAGATATCAAAAACAAGATCAAAGATTCCCCAAAAAAACCTCCCAAAGACGTCTTAAAACTTTTTCGGTTCATCACTTCCAAACTTTTGTCAAAAAAAAAAAAAATCCTAAGCCTTACCTGAAAACTTTCTCAAGAATTATCAAGCTAAAAACCCAGTTCTATTTTCTTGTCTATACGCCGAGCCACGTTCAAGTCTTGCATCAAGCTTCGAAGTATCATCCTCCAGTTGCTTGAAGGTCTGAGGAAGGAAGAAGGTGTCCAAAACTCTCTTGGGATATTTCATTTCTACAAGTAAAACATTTCAATTCCCCGACACTGCGGTACAACAGTGTCATACTACAGTGCTGCAGTGTCACTCATACAAAAAATAATAATTTTTCCAATGCCGTATGCCTCTTGTTTAATTCATAATTAAGAAGCGAAACATATTGGATACATTTTTAAGTAGTGTTTCCTAAAGTATTTTCGAATCGCAAAGTCACTGAAGTTTTGCCTCATGAATAGCAATGAGGTGTGGCAGTGTGAACTGCCACACGGCAGTGTCTGTTAAAAAAATAATAATAATAATTTTTTTACAAAAAAAAAAAAAAAAAACTCTAGACTTCTTGGTTAAATTGTAATCTGGAAGTTATAGGGTACATTGGATATATTTTCAATTGCAATAACCTTCCTTTATAGCTTCTGAAAAATAAATTCACAAAATGGTTAATTACTGTCACGTAATATTGAGGTACAGCTGTAGGATTTCATAAGAAACCCTAAACCCAAGAACTCAAGTCAAACCATTGAAGAAAATTATAGCGGATGCGTGCCTGTCTTCATGGAGGACAAAACCTTGTGTGTGTAATTGTTTGTCTTCCACCACCAAAGCCCTACTCTGATCTTGACCTTAGTCTCACACGCGATGGGATGGTATGAGAAAGAGATTCCGGGTTTGGAGTGGGGACTTAACCACATATTTATAGGCCTTGATTCCATCATAGCCCATCATAATAGATGGAACCCTAATGGGCCTTGAATGATATCTACACTTAATAATAGCCCGCACCACTTAATGCACGTGATAAAACCCAAATACGTGCTAACAGAGATTTATCAATTACCCAGTCATAGTTATTAGACGATCACAACTCAATGGGTAATACCGACATCACTCAATCCTTATTCGACAATATACAATATCTAATTATATGATCTATGTAGGTCCACCTACAGAAAATTGCTAACAATCTCCCACTTGGGCCACATAGGTCATCCAAATATTAGACATTGTAAACTTTAAGAGCTCAAACTTTTATTGTCGAAATTTGTGAGTATAATCTCAAAACAATCTGGTCCATTGAAAACGCAAATATGGGATCACGACGGCCTTTGCCATATTCATCATAGCAGGACCCATCCATGGTCACAAATATCTATGCATTCAATGACATAGATCAAGTACGGAAGTGTAGCATGGAAATTACATGCAAATGTGATTCTTTAGTATGCCTATTTCCAACTAGTCCAACCTTATAACTCAACAGAGTTCCTGAGTCACGCATATAATCAAAACTTCATGTATATACCACAATTTAAAAATATGCAACTTTATTTCAGAATCATCAATAAACCAAAAGTGATCACAGCAAAAGTCAAGGAATTAATAATATGTTAGCACAACTCCCACTAATCAAATACTTCACTAGAACTAACCACTCATGTACGAGCTACATGCTCCTTAAACACTTTAGGTGGTAAGCCCTTAGTAAGCGGATCCGCATTCATAAGGTCTGTGCTAATGTACTCAATTGACATAAGACGATTATGAACTCTTTCCTGAACGATAAGAAACTTGATGTCAATATGCTTTGATTTTGACGAACTCTTGTCATAATTCAGCAGCTTTATTATCACAGTAAATCTTTATTGGCTTCTCGAGTTACCAATGGTATGAAGCCAAGTGATAAAATTCTGCAAACATAGTGCTTACTTTGTTGCTTTATAGCAAGCAGTAACAAACTTGGAGTCCAAATATCTAACAATAATAATTAGATTCTCCGATATGTGAGCATATCCTTTACAAACATCTACCAAGCATTCCAACTATGCACGCAAGATCCGGACGCGTACAAACTAGAGCATACACAAGACTCCCTACTGCTGATGCATAAGGGATGTTTTCTATTTGTTTCCTTTCCAAGTCATTCTTTGGGCATTGGAGCAAACTCATGTTATCACCCTTCGTAATTTGTGCATCACATGGTGCACAACTTTGCATGCCAAACCTACTGAGCACCTTATCGATATACGTCTTTTGTGATAAGCCAATTATACCACGTGATTTGTCATGATGAATCTGTATGCCTATCACAAAAATGCATCACCAAGATCTTTCATTTCAAAATTCTTTGAAAGAAATCTCTTAGTTTCATGCAATAAGCCTATATCGCTGCTTGCCAGTAAGATATCCCCGACATATAACACTATCAAAATAAATTTGCTCCCACTGTTCTTAAGATAAACACATTGATCCATAAAGTTTTCCTTAAAACCAAAAGAGGAAATTACTTGGTCAAACTTTCGGTACCATTGACGGGATGCCTGTTTTAAGCCATAAATGGATTTTTTTAGTCTCAAAATCTTCTGGTTGCACCATATATGTGGTTTCTTCAACGTCACTGTTGAGAAACACAGTTTTTACATCCATTTGGTGAAGCTCTAAATCATAATGAGCCACAAGTGCCATAACAATCCTAAAAGAGTCTTTCGATGATACCGGAGAGAAAGTCTCTTTATAGTCAATGTCTTCCTTTTGAGTAAATCCCTTTAGCAACAAGACGTGCCTTATATCTTTCAATATTAGCTTTCGAGTCCCGCTTGGTTTTAAATATTCATTTACAACCAACAGGCTTGACACCTTTCGGCAATTCGACAAGATCTCAAACGTCATTGTCACTCATGGACATTAACTCATCCAATATGGCATTCATTCATTTTAGGGAGTTAACACTTTGTTTGGCTTGACTGAAAAATATGGGGTCATCTTCCAATCCTATATCAAACTCATGTTCTTGGAGATAAACCATATAATCATTAGGAATCGTTGATCTCCTCTCCCTGTTGGATCTCCTAAGTGACACCTCTACTTGAGTTTGTTGTGGTTCTTCTGTATTAGTAGGAGGCAACTCATGATCAGTTTTGTGGTTTGCATCTGCATCTTGTACAAGTACAGGTGTAACCACCTCAACAGTCTCAATTGGAATCATAGGAATCTCAACCCATGCCTCTTCAAACAAAAAATTCCTAATTTGTGCACTCCCACTACTTTCAACATCCTCAACAAATTTGGCATTATCCGTCTCAATTATGGTATTTATGGAAGGGCAATAAAATTTAAAACCTCTTGATGTTTCTGAGTATCCAACAAAATACTCCCTCCGTCCCTTAAAGTTTGACACTTTCACTATTCCAGCTAGGGCTATTCAGCGGATCATCCGATCCGCCAATCCGAACCATCCGTTGATCCATCCGTGAATGTTCGGTTCGGTTCTGGATCGAGAATTTCTTATTTGGCGGTTCCGGATCCGGATCGGATCGGATCGGATCCGCTCGATCCGCTCAATAATCCTTCTTTAATCTGTCAAATCCGCCCAATCCTACCCAATCTGATCTGATCCGTAACTGATCCGTGAATGTTCGGTTCGGTTCCGGATCTTAAAAACCATAATCTGCTCTGAGCGGATCGGATCCGTATCCGATCCGTCCGAATCCGATCCGTGAACACCCCTAATTCCAGCCCTATGAAAAAATTGATTATTTCTTTTAATCTATAATGTTTTATATAAGCAATATGGATCTAGTTTGATAGATTTCAATTAGTTCTTTTAAACAAAGTTATGAAAATCACATAAACCGTTATGAATTAAAAGATATAGGCAATTTAAAAATGGCACGCACTCCCGAAAGTGTCAAACTTTAAGGGACGGAGGGAGTAGCAGCTAATGGTTCTTGAGTCCAATTTTCTTTCATTGGGCCTATAAGGCCTAGCCTCAGTTGGACAACTCCAGACATAAAAATGCCTAAGACTAGGCTTCTTTCTAGTCCACAACTCATATGGGGTTTTAGCTACTGCTTTACCTGGTACTCGATTTAGAATATAAATTGCGGTCTTTAAGGTTTCTCCCCAAAGGGATTCAAGTAAAGAGGAATTGCTTATCATGCTTCTAACCATATCCTTAAGGGTCCAGTTTCGTCTCTCAGATACACCATTTTGACGTGGTGTCCCTGGCATGGTGTATTGAGGTACAATCCCACATTCTTCCAAGTATCTAGCAAAAGGTTCGGGACGTTGTTCACCTGATCTGTCAAATCTACTGTAGTATTCACCACCACGATCAGATCTAACAGCCTTAATTTTCTTATTAAGTTGATTTTCAACTTCTACTTTATAAGCCTTAAATACGTCCAATGCTTGTGATTTTTTCATGTATCAAGTACAGATACCCATAACGAGAATAATCATCTGTAAAAGTGATAAAATACCATTGACCATTCCAAGAAGCGATAGGGAATGGACCATAAATATTGGTATGTATCACTTCTAAAATGTCTAAACTCCTTTTGGCACCAAATTTCCTTATGTTTGTTTGCTTTCCTTTTATGCATTCAACACAGATTTTGAAATCTGAAAAAATCAAGGGGATCAAGAATTCCACTAGACACAAGCCTTTCAATTCTCTGTTTTGAGATATGTTCCAAACGCTTGTGCCAAAAAATGGAGGAGATCTCATTAATTAATTTTCGCTTTGTACTATAGTTGTCAACATGTGAAGTTTCATTAAACTTTAAGTGAGAGGCATCCAAATCTAACCTGTATAGACTATCAACTAGAGATCTAGTACCAATAATATTTGAATTCTGGAAAAGACTGAAACCTCCGTTACCAAATGAACAAGTATAACCGGATTTGTCCAAACAAGAAATGGAAATCAAATTCCGTCTAAATGACGGTACATAAACATTTTCATCCAGATCCAAATAAAAACCAGATTCTAATTTAAGTCTATAGACTCCAATTGCCTGAACACAAACTTTATTGCCATCTCCCATATAAATGAACCTTTCGGCATCACTGGGTGTTCGACCCCTTAGACAACCATTCATAGACACACTTATGTGAATAGTGGCACCCGTATCTATCCACCAAGTGTTGAAATGGTACTTCAGCTAAATTAAATTCACAGCAAACAAAACTAAATTCATTATCTTTCTTTGCGAGACACTTATGATACTTGGGACAATCTTTCTTTACATGACCATCAGCCTTTTTGCAAAAGAAACAGGGAATAACTTTATCTGGTTTCTGTTGCATATTTGTCTGTGAAGTCCCAGTATGTGAAATTTTCTTACCCTTAAGATCGAATTTTCTTTTCTTAGTGCCCAAACAACCATGAGAATATGTTGGAATGTTGTTCAAATTGACAGATATAGAAGATGTATTTACTACAATAACAGAAAAGCTCACAATCAACAAATATCCATATCGCAATGATAAAAATAAGAAACTTGATTATAATTATCATGCAAAAATTGGTCTAATTGTAGGGGCAAACAATTTAGACAAATTGACATAAAGTAAAAACCAAATATTATCTCTTTAGTGGTGGGCCGTGTCGAGAAACCTAATGCATCATCATAACCAAGTCTTTGGACAATAATTATAACACGCAAGTGGTCTTCTCAAAATAAGGCTACTTAAAATGAACCTTCATTTGGGCTGATTTTTGAACGCATAGGTAAATCCTAAAAATTATATTATTCAAAAAATTAACTACCTTATACCATTTAAATCCGGCCAGATAATAACCTTCCTTTGGGCCAATCACTACCCGCATTGATCTAAATGTAACTTTATGTAATCCAAAATTATTACCTTCAAGCTTAAGAAAATCTCCATAATAGAGCCACTTTGGCAGATTATCACTTTAATTCTCCTAAAACTCTAGGTATGGACTACGAAATAATCTTTATGCCCCAATTTAATTTCTTTAGTCAGTTATAGAAACAAACCATGATGCTGATATTTAATTGGCGTAGTGCGCAATATCAAAAATAAAAATAGCCGGATCAAGTAGATGGAAAAGTCTCTGTGATTAGTTGTATACTAATCCAAAACAAGGGTTTTAACCCAACCTCGAAAAACCAGATACCAAAGGTGATCCGCCTCACATTAATTCCATTGGTAAATAACACGAAGAGTCCAATACCACATAATTCATTGGTGGAGTTTATGCAAAACAAACAGGAATCAGTTTGTTTAGTCTCGGACAGATTTCTCCATTATTGCCCAGTATAAATACGTATATAGGACAATTTATACGCGAACCATCGAAAAATAAAAAAATTGGTAACTAAACGTTGAAGTAGCCTGTCCATTATAACAACAAGTAATAAAATTTGTTGGCAGAAACTTGATTGCCCATAATACTATCTCCATGTGCACGATAATTG
>CM037155.1:32321777-32633439 GCA_020921065.1 Vaccinium darrowii | reverse complement strand
GCGAACATGCCTAGACCTTGCAGCGAATATTGCACCCCGTGGCCTCATCCATGGTTAGGCGTGAATATGCCTATAAATTGTCCATGGTTAGGCGCGAACATGCCTAGACCTTGCAGCGAATATTGCACCCCGTGGCCTCGTCCATGGTTAGGCGCGAATATGCCTATAAATTGTCCATGGTTAGGCGCGAACATGCCTAGACCTTGCATCGAATATTGCACCCCGTGGCCTCGTCCACGGTTAGGCGCGAATATGCCTATAAATTGTCCATGGTTAGGCGCGAACATGCCTAGACCTCGCAGCGAATATTGCACCCCGTGGCCTCGTCCACGGTTAGGCGCGAATATGCCTATAAATTGTCCACGGTAAGGCGCGAATATGCCTTAAAAATCACTCATGGCCTTGTCCATGACTGGGCGCGAATATGCCTAAGCCCGCTTATGGCCTCGTCCATAATAGTCCAAAGTCAGATGCAGTTTATGTCGTTTGCTCCTTACAAATTTGACTAAATGCAGGAACACCTAGGTTCCAAACTCATTTATCTTATACCTAACTAAGTGCAGGAACACCCAGGTTCCAAGTTGTTTATCTTGTATCTAACTAAGTGCAGGAACACCTAGGTTCCAAGTTGTTTATCTTGCATCTAACCGAACGCAGGAACGCTTGGGTTCCAAGTTGTTTATCTTGTATCTAACTAAATACAGGAACGCCTGGGTTCCAAAATATTTGTCCTATGTAGTTTTGTCTACATGCAGGAATGTTAAATGCACACCTCCACGATGCAAACTACCGGTCAAAGCAATAGAGGGGTCAGAAGCAAGAACCAAACTTGCACCCCTCATACCTGTACACAGATTATTCAACCATTGCTGCATAAATAAGTGCAACCAGGACATGCAGAATTAGATAAAACAAGTCACGACAACGGGCAACCTAGATTCCAGTCCACCTAACACCACACAGGATGTACTTACTGTAGTTCCAAAAAACGAGACCACGCAGGGTCAGCTTGTCCGATAAGCCACGCAGGGCATAGGACCAAAAAATTGTGTTAAAGTACTGATTGAAAATCAAGAAGTGTCAAGGGTCATGATAAAAACGCATCAAACAGGCACAAGGCCTCTTCACTGGGCCTCATGGACCTCAATGGCAGAAATGTTACCTGATTCTTCAACAGCACCAAAAGAGGGGAGCTCAACCCGCTGCTCGTCAGGGATGGATGTGTTGCCACCAGCTTCCTCCTGGCTGGGGTCAATGTGGACGGTCGACCTCCACTCGGTTCTGGGCAGAAATGGTGTTCTTCGAAACGGTCCGAAGAACAAAAGATTTTTAGAGTCGCCACCCGGGTTTTGGGAAAGCAGTTTGGGACCCGAGAAACCAATTTGAAAATGATGATTTGAGAGAATGACTTATAAAACCAATTGAAAACCAGAGATTCGTTTTGGATCCGGGAGCCAGGTTACGAACAGGGAAGGGTTTTAATGCACCCCGTTCGCCCGATTAAAAATCGGTCTTTACTAAACATTTGTGGGATTTTATTAGAAAACAATTTTATTACTGAACCTCAACAGATAAACATTTAATTTAAACAAAGCAGACGATAATAATAAGAAAAGCAAATGACTAATATGTAAATAACAGAAATCAAACGAAAATCCAAACTTCAAACTGTTCCTGCAAGGGGAAGGTTCAAATTTAATATTTTACGAGAAAACTGTGCCGTGCGGCATACTTGATGTACCGTGCGGTACAAATAGTGTACCGTGCGACACTGTTCTTCAAATTAACGGTCAGATTTTCAAATGGGTGCCGTACGGCACTCAAAGTGTACCGCGCGGCACAGTAAGAGTGCCTTGCGGCACACCTGGCTGCAAAACAGTTTGAAACTTTGGTTCTTCGAAATGATTGATCAGAGGCACATACAAGGTATGAAATGCATTCGAAATGAACTACTTTCAAGGGAGAAGGCAGTGTATTGAGTATGAGATGTCCCTCCTCGTTGAATCACTCCGTACGAGGCGATGTTTTCACCGTACGACGCGACCGGGAGGTGTGAAATGAAACTGGACTTGCTATAATTTGGGCATACCAAGCATGGAAATGATACAAGGAATCATTCCACCCTTGGTACCTCTCCCCTCAGGGTACCAAATTCAAGGAATTTGGCGAAACGGGTTTATACCTTCGTTTTCGAACTCTCGGATTGAGCGTCGGATTGGACTTCCGGATGTTGTTTTCTTTCTCTGGACCTCACTTTCACTCTAGTATAGTGGTAAGAGGGATTGGGGGCTCGAACTTTGGTTGATTTGGGATGACTATCTCACGGTTTCGGGAGCCGAAAAACAGGGGATGGATCTTGCTTTTTTAGAGAGAATGAAATTGGGTTCTCTATAATGGAAATGGTGGCTAAGGGATTTTGGCAATGAAAATTGCATCCAAGAATAGAATTTCGTGATTTTACACGGAAATTGTATGGGGTCCGGCCGTCCTCTTCCCATTGGGTTTGAACGGTTTTTATAGAGGATGGGGGAGCCGAATGTAGTTCCCAATCCTTTCTTGATTCTTGCCCAGGGGGACAATGGCATAGGGAGTAGCCTATTCCTTTCGGCCATGATCTTCCCTTTCGGCCACGGCGGGGGAACCAATCTCGTCAACACTTTCGGCTTGCTGGGAACCTGTGAAAACTGGGAACCCGTAAACAGTACCGTACGGTACACAAACTGTGCCGTGCGGCACAACTTGTGTACCGTGCGGCACACCTGGCCGTCAAATTTCCAAAACTCTGCTGTACGTGACACTGGCTGTCCCGTGCGTTGAGAGATGAGTACCGTGCGGTACTGTTGACTGAGTTGACTTGGAGAATTTCAATCCGAGAGTTCTTCCGGGTATTTCCGTTCATCATTGGGGATTAAAATGTACGTGAACGCTCATTTTGGGGTGTCTACAGTTGCCCCTCTTTGACGAGACTTACAATCATTGTGTCGACCGAAGTCGCGTCAAAGATAGAAGACACCCCTCGATGTGGACGTCCTCGTACGAAAACAAACAAGTAATACATGATGCATGTGGTCGCGCTCGTAAGAGCTGCCTACGTACCCCGTTGTAGGGATCAGACCGGCGTAGTTCATTTGGGGCTGAATGCATAAGGGTTTCTAGAAAGCATACCTTTGATTGGGTAGTGGAGTTTGTCACTCTGTTTTTCAACCCGGGGAAAACGAACGACGTGTTATTGATGCTGAATGCTGTTTCTAATGCCGGAGAGGACTTACGAAACCACCTGATGCTGATGTTGATAAAACTGTTGTTAATGCCTGGCGAGGACTTACGAAACCACCTGATGCTGATGTTGATAACTGTCGTTAATGCCTGGCGAGGTCTTACGAAACCACCTGATGCTGATGCTGATAAAAACTGTCGTTAATGCCTGGCGAGGACTTACGAAACCGTCAGATGATAACCAATTGTTGCTTGCATACTGTTCATGGAACCAATGAGTGCTCACGCGAAGCCGACGTGGGGCAAAACCGAGGATTATCCTGAGTTAGATTGCTGGAAATCTTGGCTTAAAAGTCCTTGGGAAGGTTGAATCTGGTGCAAAAATCATTAAGAACACAGATGTGTTCCGTGCGGCATCGATACTGTACCGTGCGGCAGAGATAAAGTACCGTGCGGTAGAATTGGAAAATGGGTGTGCTGTGCAGTACTCGAGGTGTACCGCACGGTAGAGTAGGTGTGCCGTACGGCACAAGTGGCTATTAAAAACCGCCAGAAACCGTTTTGTTTTCTCCCACTCTTTCAAACACATTCAAACGTTTTAGTCAGTTATTCCGAGAGCGGTAGTTCGAAAACCCTCTTGCCTCTCCCATTCTTCTTCCTCTCCTTCAAATCTTCTTCAATCTCTTGGTTCATCAACATCCCAAATCAAGTTTCTCCCGAAATCGAAATTTCTTGTCCGAGAAACACCATTCATGGCCGATTCTGGTGATACACCGGTCGATCCTATTATGTCCACCATTGATTCGACGTCGGCGGTGTGTGGGGGCGGTGGCGCCACGTCCGGCGAGCCCGGTGGTGATCCATCCGTGGATATTCCGGCCGACGTTGATCCGATTCAAGGGGCTTCCGACTCGGCATCGATTAGTGGCGAGACGGCGTTACCTACGCCGGTATCGACTCCGACGAGGCTCGGTGGGGCTCACACGGGTGAGGTTTCAACTCCGGCGGTGGTTCGGGAGACCACGGGCGTCGGCATTGGCGCGGCTGGGGGCAGTGGTGACATTGGTGACCATTTAGGTACCGCACGGCACACTGACAGTGCCGTGCCTGGTGTTGTGGGTGCTGTGGTGGCGGATAGGGGTACCGTACGACATGCTGAGAGTGTCGTGGGCGGTGATCAGAGTACCGTGGTTGCAGATAGAGGTCCAGAGGCTATGGAGATTGATCCTTTAGGTACGGGTGCCTTTCCTTCGGATATTGCTATGAGTTTTAGTGGCATTGACGTTGTTGTGGAGAGAGCCCACACTCAGGAGAGTGGGTCTCAGGCTGAGGGTATCCCGAGGGATGTTTTGGTTGAGGATGTTGCTGGGGGGAGTAGTACTGAGAGCGAGGAGGTGCCATTGGTGAGGCGCATAGCTCCAGGTCCGGCTATTGCGATTGGTACCGCTAGAGTGCCAGAGGAGAGTGATGAGAGAGAGACAGAGGCTTCAGAGCCTCCGTTGTTTACACCTGTCGTTGGTTCTTCTCGTGGGTCTGGCTTGACTTTGGCAGACACTTTGGAGGGGGCGAGAGATGAGGACATAGCAGCGACCTTACAGGAGTTTCCCCGGTTCGAGAATGTCCTGGTTCAGGAGGGGATGGCATCCATTGTCAGGGATGCTGAGCAGGAGGAGAGACAGAGAGAGGCCGAGGTGGCTGCAGGGGAGGAGCGTTTGACCATAGTCCGAGAGGTCGAGCTGTCTTTGGACCACAGAGCTCCGTTTACACCGGCTACCTATGTGCCACGGGTGCACTTCTTCGTTCCCCAGGGGTGCGATACATATACACCTTTGTTGCCTACGTACCTAGATACGAGTGTGATTCGAGACCGTTCGACCCACATTGCTTATAGGAATCCTTTGGTACGTATCCTCTGCTTATTCTTGTGCTTGTTTGCTTGTTTTGCTTGTCTGCTTGTTTGCTTGTACATTCCTGTTGATAATACTGACTGAAATTTTTGCCATGCCTTTGTTTAACAGACTCAGAGGTCCTTGGGTGGTTATGGAGGTTCTGCGCATTCTTTGGAATACTACCGTGCGTTGCCATCACGAGTGAGGGCTTTGGTCGATGCCTCTGGGTTCACCATTTTTATCCGGCTTCTGACAGTGACTAGGACGGATCGCAAGCTGATACGAGCCCTGGTGGAGAGGTGGTGGGATACCACCAACACCTTCCACTTCAGATTCGGGGAGATGACCATCACTCCCCTTGACTTTGCTGCGATCACTGGTCTGAGAGTTGGAGGTGAGCCTATCCCTTTTGACTCAGAGCTATACTTGGACCCTACTGCCGTTGAGCACTACCTGGGGAGGAGGCTTGGAGGTATTGATCCGGGGGTGAGGTATACTGTCTTGGTGGGTTTCTGGGACCACGAGCCAGAGTCAGAGGAGGAGGCCAGGCAGATGGCGAGGGCCTATTTGTTATACCTCTTTGGTGCCTCCCTGTTTCCGAACAGGCAGGGCATGGTGCACTTGGGTTGGTTGCCTGCACTGGAGAGTTTGGAGACTGCTGGGAGGTTTGACTGGGGTGGCGCCGGCCTGTGTACTGTGTACTGCTTCCTTGGTTGTGTGTGCCGTGGTGTAGGCACGAGCCTTGGTGGTTACTGGAGGGTGCTAGAGGTAAAACTTTTGCTTGTATTCCTCTTTCAATGATCATGATAATGCTTTCATCCATGTTTCATGACTTGGCGATTTTCTGAACATGCAGGTGTGGGCTTATGAGGTGCTGGGTGTATTTGCCCCGGCCAATTCGTATAGCAATGAGGATGTGCTCCCGCGTGCCGAGAAGTGGGGGTCAGAGTACACAGGAGGTGGTGACCATAAGGGAGATTTGAGGACTTTTCGGCTCTTTCTGGACACTACTACAGGGGATAGGGTAAGCCTTTTCTATGATTTCAAATATTCATGCTTTATTGTCTTCCTTTATCCTTGAAACTGACAAACCTTTCTTTCTTGTAGGTGAGATGGAATGTTTGGCATAGGATGCGCAGGGATTACTTGGTTAGGAGCAGGGAGCTGACACTGGAGTCGAGTGCTGCTGGAGTGCCCTTACGGTTGGCGATGGTACTTGGGTGACAGGGTTTCCCGTCAGTCCCTCGGGATTGACCATTTCAGAGTGCCTTCGCCGTTGCCTCCACTCGTTCAGAGGACTGAGGAGTACACCCGAGCTGAGATAGAGAGATACACGGTGCCGACGGAGGTGGTCTTCGGTCTTTCGATGGATTATGAGGGTTACTTGAGCACACACTTGGCATATGACCTGGACATGGAGAACCGTTTGAGGGCCGGTGCTGCTTTACCTGAGTTGAGGAGAGAGATTGAGGTGGTGACCGCTGACGGAGCACTTGGAGTGGTGACGGTGCCTCATATCACTCCTACAGTTACTCTTGCCACGACAGAGGTGACTTTTGATTATTATGCTTGCTTCTATTACTTGTTTATACCAGTATCTCATGTATTGCTGACGCCCCTTTTGAATTTCAGATTCCTGTTGAGTGGGCGGCGGCGTCGTACCAGCTGGCGCAGGACTTGCAGGCCATGGTCCGTCAGTTTGTGATGGGCATGGCCCCAGAGGTGCGCCCGCGGGCTGAGCCAGGAGTTGTACTTGGTCGTGGCCGGAGAGCTACTAGAGGGAGGGCACCGGCCCGTGGTGTTGGAGAGGCTAGCAGAGGTAGAGAGACCAGCCGAGGCACTCGCAGGAGGAGGGAGAGTGTTAGCAGTGAGAGAGGAGCTAGCCGAGGGGCCACTCCTAGCGCCGGGGCTGCTGGGGTATACATTGGTCCCGCTTTTCCTTTCTGCATGCCTTTCATTGTATTCTGACAAACTTTGTTACTTGCGCAGGGAGCGTCAGGCTCTGGGAGTGCTAGGCGTTCCACGCCTCGAGTTACTTCAGTGACTCCACCTTCAGGCCGAGTGCTCCGTTCTTCTGAGAGACGGAGAGAGAGTGTACAGCAGAGGGAGGAGCCTGCGGAGAGCAGTAGTACTGATGACGATCATGCTACGCCAGAGGAGTATAGACCTCGGGGGTCTGAGCCTCCGAAGCGTCCTCGTTACCTGAGACGGTAGTTAGTAGTAGCATCTTATGAGGTGGGGCCTGCGTGCCTCGTTTTGATTTAGGCATTTGTTTAGCCCTTCATATAGATGGCCTGCGAGCCGTAGTAGTTGATGATGCATTGGGCTTGTTTGCCCCTGGATATGGTTTCATTCATCATGTGGATATTTTGATCTTGGTTTTATAAAAATTTGCATTTTAGTTAATGTTGTCATTCATATTGGCAATGAATTTGGAAAGTCGAAGTTTGCATGTGAGTATTTAACTTAAAGCAACTGGATTCGAGACCAACAAACTTGTATATGGAAAGCTCGGTTTGCATTTATGGTTGTGACTCACAGGACTCAATGAAATGGAACTTAAGCTTTTGACCTCATATGTGCAATGTATGGACCAACGACGAGAGAATGACGCTTGTTGCGCACCCACGCCGGCATTGCCGTTGACAAATGAACGGAATGACTCATGGATATGACGTATTACACATGAATTGACCACGCTCGCGGGGTGATAGTATAGCTCGTCGATACTTCTATTCCTTGGTATTCAAGTCTTCGAGACCTTTGATCATTGATTCTCGGTTGAGGTTGCCAACCGACTCTTTCGATAGGTCATAGGTGCGTGCCATGGCTTGCATGCATAAGCTTTGTGCCAAAGAAAAGCACGGAGTGAGTCCCGGAGGCTCAAAACTGAATTTTGCTTGGAATCTGGCCAGTTGTGCCGTGCGGCACCAAAACTGTGCCGTGCAGGCACTATTAGTGTGCCGTACGGTACAGGCCTGATAATGCCAAAAAAATCTGCCACTTGCAGCGGATTTCTGGTCCTCTTTTTCGGCGTTTCATCACTTCAACGCACGTCCTAGGGACTTGAAGAGCCATTGTGGGGCATGTTTTGAGGAAACTTATCATTTTTAACATGATTCCTTGCGGTCTTCGAGTTGGCACGTCTTTCGAGGTGGCCTTTGGAACTTGAAATTTCGTATTGTTCCTCATGTATGGTGGCTATAAAAAGCTGTCCATTCCCTCCCTTATTTGCATTCTAAATTCATAAACTCTTTCCTTGTTAACCCCCCCCCCCCCCCTCTTGCACAATGGTGGTGAGCTTCTCGGCCTTGATGCGCCCCTGGCTCGATGATCTCGATGGCTTGGATTGGCTGCACTTTCGGGGTCATAGGCTGACTTCCCTTCGTTATATTCGAGACGTGTCCATACGTCCTGGAGTTGTTGCGAGCTGCAACACAATTCTGGGACCCTGAGGTGCATGTCTTCCGCTTTGGTCTCCACGAGTTATGCCCCACTGTGGAAGAATTCTTCGCATACCTTGGAGGTTTTGATTTGGCGGAGCCCATCGTTCCTCTCTACGGAGTTGGTTTTGCCCCAGTGTTGTCTTCCAAGCTAGGGATAAGTAACAATGCTGCTAAGTCCCTAATTCGTGGAGGCTTTCTGAATATCCCACGCTTGATTGAAGGATTTCGTTCCGACAACTTTGCTCTGTGCTTGTGTTTACTGGCTGCATTCTTGTTCGTGCAATCTGATGGTCAAGCAAGCCCTTCCCTGGTTGGTGTGGCTATGCAAATTGAGGAGCGTAAGGATGTAGCTCCGATGGTTCTGGCTGAAACTTTGATGGGTCTGGATGGGGTTCATGCCGGTAGGACCGACGTCTTCGAGGGTAGTCCGCTGCTCCTACAGGTAGGCTTCTCACTCAGCTCTCCTTTTTCCGGCTTTTCACTCGTTCTCATTTTACCTCAGCGCTCAGTTCAAAGCTGTCTAAGGTTTCTTACTTGTTTTTCTCTCTTTCAAACAGCTGTGGTTATGCGACAAGGCTAATCTGCTGGAGCCTGTGCCAAGAAACCGGGTTCATGAAACTCAAGGGTTCGTTATCAGGAATTTCAGGGAGGTTCTTGATGATGTGGGAGGTTGGACTCGGGTTCTTTCCCAGCTCACAGAAGAGGTGATCTCTTGGCGTTTGACTTGGATTGACCTTCCTGACATGGCTATTAGCAACATGGGGCGTCAGCGAGTGATTCTGGCAGGTTTGACTCGATGGACCTTCTACGTTCCAAATCGCATCCTCCGTCAACTTGGAGCTCGTCAAGTACCGCCGCCTGCGGGTCCTGAGGATTTCGTCATGCCGAATTTCAATGTCGCCACCTTCAGGGCTTACCAGAGCAATTGGAGGGAGCGCACGACCATTCCAAGAGACCTATATCCCAGTGTTCTTCTTCCGGCACGCTATAAGAGATGGTTGACGAGAGATATTGAAGCAAGAGACTAAGACAGACTTTGGACTTGATCTTAATGTGCCTGAAATAAGTTGTGCACCCAGTGCTATGGATGTTTTCATTTCTTTTGTTTGAAAGTTTCATGCTCAGCCATGTAATCGAAGAAGCTTTGTTTGAATAAAACTTTGAGTTTTGAGAATTTTCCACTCTTGATTCTTACTAGTTCTGCCTGCGAAATGTGTATGAGGACTTGGAATCAACTCGAAAGATTGTGACCGAACCTCGGGATGAGGCTGCCTACGTATCCCTTGTAGAAAGGAATCAGGTCATGACGTAGTTCAGGACTACAATTGTTCGGTTAGGGTTCGCTCGGGTATTTACACTTTCCTTTTTGCGCTCTGAATTTTGCCTAGCACCGCCTTTTCAGGTTTTCGGTCTAGCGAGCCTTTGATTGTTTTTGGCCTTATCTTTTGCCTAGGCTGCCCTTTCGGGTTTTCGACCCAGCAGGCTTTTGCTCTAATTTTTGCCTGGAACTGCCCGCCCTTGCGGTTTTCAGTCCAGCGAGCTTCTCTCAGGGGTAATATCTCTTGAGTTGATCTAGGTTGACCAAAGTAGAAAACTCGTTGCCGTCAAGATCGATGAGTTGTGTTGCACCTCCGGACAAGATCTTCTTGATAATGTAGGGCCCGGCCCATTTTGGTCGAAATTTCCCGCGCGGATCGAACACTGGAGCCCGAATTTCCTTCAAAACCATGTCGCCTTCCTATAAATCTCTGGACTTCACCTTCTTGTTAAAAGCACGGGCTATTCGGCGCTGATATCCCTGAACATGATATAAAGCTTTAAGCCGTCTCTCATCGAATAGCATGAGCTCTTCAAACCTTGCGTTTTGCCATTCAGCTTCATCAATTCTTGACTCCGCCATGATCCTTAAAGACGGGATTTCGAGTTCGATGGGAAGAACAGCCTCCATGCCGTAAACCAAAGAGTAGGGTGTTGCCCCTGTCGGAGTTCGAATGGACGTCCGGTATCCCCATAATGCCAAAGGCAGCTTTTCGTGCCAATCTCGTGCAGACTCGATGGTTCTCCCTAGTATAGACTTGATGGTCTTGTTGGCCGCTTCCACGGCTCCATTGGTTTGTGGTCGATAAACAGTTGACTTGTGAACCTGGATCCTGAATTCTTCAAGAGTCTCTGCCGCTCTCCCTTTGAAATGAACCCCGTTATCTGATACAAAAGCCTGAGGGACCCCGTATCTGTAGATGACGTTCTGCCTGATGAAATGAGCAACCTGGACCGCTGTGAGGGTCGTGTAGGAAGAAGCTTCAACCCATTTGGTGAAGTAATCGATTGCAACTAGGATGAACTTGTTCCCATTTGACGCTGCTGGCGTGATTCTGCCGATAATGTCTATGCCCCAGACGGAGAAGGGCCAAGGCGAGGTCATGGAATGCAGTTCTGATGGCGGGACATGCATGAGATTGGCGTGAATCTGACATTTGTGACATCGCCTCACATATTCGATACATTGAGTCTCCATGGTTGACCAATAGTAACCTTGTCTTAAGACTTTCTTGGCAAGCATCATGCCATTCATATGAGGGCCGCAAACTCCTTTGTGAATTTCTTCCATAACCCGGCTGGCTTCTTCTCCGTGTACACACAGTTTGTGTGTCCCACAATAGGATCTTCGATATAGTTGTCCTCCACAAATGACGTATTGAGACGCCAACCTCCGAAGAGCTATTTGGTCCTTCTTGTCTGCTTCTGCCGGATACTCGCCTCTTTCGATGAAGTTCCAAATGTCGTGAAACCACGGCAAGCCATCGTTCGGCTCGTCAATGGCCATGACGTACTCATAAACAGGCTTGTCTCTTTGTTCAATTATAACTGGCCGGAGTCTGACTCCGTTTGGTATCTCAACCATGCAGGCTAGCGTTGCAAGGGCATCGGCGAACCGATTCTTCAACCTTGGCACATGCGTGAAGGTGACCATCTGAAATCGCGGGATCAAATCATCTAGGTCTTGATGGTAAGGTTTCAACTTATCTTCCTTGACCTTCCATTCACCGTTTGCTTGCGACACCACCAAGTTCGAGTCTCCGACGACTTCTAGTCTTTTGACTCCAATTTCTAAGGCAGCTTCCATCCCTACAATGCAGGCTTCATATTCTGACTGGTTGTTGGTGACCTCAAAGTTTAATTTGAAAGCCAGAGGGATATGTGATCCTTCTGGGGAAATTACCAGTACTCCGATTCCAAATCCTTTCTGATTGGCTGCTCCATCAAAATACAACGTCCAGACATCGTTGGTGGTCGTCATCACATTCTCATCTGGGAATTCAAATTCCACATCTTCTGGACCTTCTACCGGGTAATTGGCAAGAAATTCGGCGACAGCCCTTCCTTTTACTGACTTTCTGGTAACATACTTGATGTCGAATTCTGCTAGTAAAAGCAACCATCGTGCTAACTTGCCTGTAAGCGCAGGTTTCTCAAACAGATATTTGAGAGGGTCCATTCGAGAAATCAGCACAACAGAGTAAGCCAACATATAGTGTCTCAACTTCTTGGAAGCCCAGACCAAGGCCCAACAAGTCTTCTCCAGGGGAGTATATCGTTCTTCGCATCCAACCATCTTCTTGCTAATGTAATATACGGCTTTCTCAGATCCGCCTTCACCTTCTTGTGCTAACATGCATCCCATAGCTGATGGAGTGACCGACAGATATAGAATTAAAGGTTGCCCCGGTACTGGTGGCATTAGTACTGGAGGATTCTGCAAGTATTTCTTGACTGCTTCAAAGGCTTTCTGACACCTGTCGTCCCACTTGAATGTCACGCCTTTCTTGAGAAGGTGAAACATCGGCTCGCAAGTTGTGGTTAACTTGGCGATGAATCTGCTGATGAACTGAATCTTGCCGAGGAAACTTGGTACTTCTTTCTCCGTCTGTGGTGGTTCCATTTCAAGGATGGCCTTGATTTTGGATGGATCCACTTCAATTCCTCGGGTTGTGATCATGAAACCCAACATCTTTCCTGCTGTAACTCCGAATGTGCATTTCTCGGGATTGAGACGCAATCTGTACTTGCGAATTCTTTCAAAGAACTTCCTCAGGGCGTGCAGGTGTCCTTCTCTTTCCTTGGATTTGACGATCATGTCGTCCACATATACCTCGACTTCTTTGTGAATCATATCATGCAATAGAGTTGTAGCAGCCCTCTGGTAAGTAGATCCGGCATTCTTTAACCCAAATGGCATAACCTTGTAACAGTAGGTGCCCCACTCCGTGGTGAAAGTTGTCTTCTCTCGATCCTCAGGGGCCATGAGAATCTGATTGTAGCCTGAAAAACCATCCATGAATGACAACAATGCGTGCCCCGCAGTGTTGTCCACGAGTACATCTATATGTGGCAGCGGGAAGTCATCCTTGGGGCTGGCTTTGTTTAAATCTCTGAAGTCCACACAGACTCTGATCTTCCCGTTCTTTTTGGGAACAGGTACAATGTTGGCGACCCACTGAGGGTACTCCGTGACCATCAAGAACCCTGCGTCTAACTGCTTCTGAACTTCCTTCTTGATTTCCAATACCCAGTCTGGTCTCATCTTCCTTAACTTCTGCTTGACAGGTTTTGCATCTGGATACAGCGGGATTCGATGCTCCATAATTTCTGGATCAATTCCGGGCATGTCCGCATGAGACCATGCAAAAACATCTTGAAATTCTTTCAGAAGATTCGAGTGAGCTTTAAATTCCTCCGGAGATAGCCCAGAACCAATTTGAACCATTCGCGGATCACTCTCTCCTCTCAGATTTATCGAAATTACTTCTTCTTTTAGAGGCTGAGCATGCCTTTCATTTTCTCGTTCGATTAGGGATCGGAGTTCTTTTGGAATTTCTTCCTCAAACTCAATCCCATCATCGTCCGGGTCAACACAATTTATTTCAGACACAGCAAGATAAGCAAAGTCAACTTCATTCATTGCAAAAGAGGTGGCCCCAGGGGCGTGATACATGAGAGTGGACTCAAATTCAAAAGAAAAATGATGACGCGGAGGACCGACAGACACATGCATTGACTCAGAAGTGGACCCGAACTCAGTGCTAAACTCAGACTCAATGCTAGATTCTGACTCAGACTCAAATTCGGTGCCAATGTAAACAATCTTAGGTAGAAAAGTGCAGTTTTTATAAATTCCGTTGGCATCCACAATGAGTGAGGTCACATCTCCAGGGGCTTCTTGGCTTAGCATCATCAGCTCCATGTCTCCAACAGGTTCCAAACTAATTGTCATGGCAGCAGACCCGTCCTCGACCGTACCTGTCAGACTTTCATCCTCAAACAACGATATCAGATTCCCTGAGTCAAATACTTCAATCCAGTCAGATTCGCATTGCTCGACCGATTCTTCTAGCTTTGCTGATTCATTATCACTGTCCCATGAGTCGTTGGCGAAGATTTCGAACCCTGGCGGCTTGGTTTTCTTCTTCACATCCCAAAACAGTTCCGGCTCTCCTTGGTAGATAGCCTCTTTTCCTTTGATAAAACGAATGGGACCTTTCTTCGGTTGAACGCGAGTTCGGGCTTTCCATCCGCTTCCTTTCTCATCTCCACTGGGTTGATACCCAAGGCCGAAGTGGTTACTGTTTACAGGGAACTCCGGGAATTCAGCTATTCCTTGATTGTTGCGGCCTAATCCCAGACCGGGCATGTAAGCCATTTTTCTCATCATTTCAATAGCCGTTGAGCTGATCGAGAAGTCTTCATCCATTTTGATAGTGAGAACTGCCCCAGCGGTGTCAAAAGAGAAACCTCCAAGGGTGACGTCTTCTTCTCCATGCATAATCTCGAGCAGAGGGGCGTTATCAGAAACATGAGGATGAATCCCAGATTCTCCATAAATAGTTAGAGTTCCTATGGCTAAACCAAGCTGAACTTTCTGATGCAGCGAAGATGGTACTGCCATGATGTCTGGGTGGTGAAGCCATGGTCTACCCAGCAGTAGGTTGAAAGACGAAGGAATGTCGAGTACGTGGAACTCGACTTTAGATTTGAAATCTTCGACTGACATTTCCAGTTGGACAACTCCAACTACATCTCTGCGCGTATTATCATAAGCACGCACTCCGAGGCTCGATGGTTGGAAATCCTTAGTCGTGAATCCCAGACAGTAGGCTGTGCGCAGTGGACAGACATTTAAAGCAGATCCATTATCTAGGAGGATAATAGGGACCCATTTCCCTACACACTTCATGGTGATGTGTAATGGCTTGTTGTGGCCGGCTCCTTCCGGCGGCAGATCTTTCTCGGTGAATGTTACTACATGTTTTGCCTTGTTTGGTGCAAGCAAGGCCACTAGAGCTTCGGGGGGAATGTCGGGCGGCACCTCCATGTTTGACAGAGTTTTGATCAGCTTCTGACGGTGTTCCCTGGATGAGGAAAGTAGCCCCCAGATGGATATAGACGCTGGAGTTCTTTCAAGTTGCTTCCGGATGGGGTTTTCCACTGGCATGGGATTCCTCTGTGGTGGTTGAATGATAACTTCTGGTGTTTGAGTGACACCTTCTGGGTTACTTGGAATTGAGTCGTGTTGGACGGGATCGTCCCAAACAAATGCCCCAGCTTGAGCAGTGGTTAGAGGTGTGGCTTCTTTGCAGGTCGGCAGGTTGATAGATTCGTCCGCTTCGCGTTATTCGGTTGACCGACGGTGGCTTTTCATCCCAAAAGTCTGAAAATTCATTGACCTTTCGCTTCCCAGCCTTGATGGATTCCAGCTTCTGCTGAGTATCAAAATACTCGGTCCAAAAACCTGCGACATTGCTCTCAGGCTTTCTGTTTCTCGATTTTAATATCTCCCATCTTCTTTTCCAGATTTTCCACCGCTCGATCATGCCAAAATGAATGATCCAGCATGGTTTTGTTGACAGTCCACATTTCACCGTTATCAAACAGGATATCGATCACGTCTTCTTTATTCCACAATGAATCCGTGGGATCCTCCGTCAGAGCGGAAACATTTGACTGAGGATGAAACGTCACGGATGGCCGAGACAAAGATTCGTTGATAATGTAAGCTTGAGGAATCCATTTATGATCCCCAAAGATGGTTTCTATGGCAGAATGCCCTTCAATTCCAAGAAGTGGAGGTGGCAGCGAATTATCTGGAAGATTGCTGCTAGGGACCCAATGATAAACTTCTCCGAGTGTCCGGTTCCATATGTCTCCGGGTTCTTCAAATAGAGTAGGGAGTGAAACTGCATCAAGTGGATCAGCACAAATTGCCTCCCATCTTTCTCGCCAATCTTCTTGTTCATTAGGCTCCACATATGCGAGAGTATGTACCATGCCGGCGATGCATACAACTTTGTCAATCCTAAAGATGCTGGAATCTGTCGGTATGGAGACAACTGGTTTGTTATGAGAGTCGGGGATGATGAACCGGCTTGGATCCCACTCTTGGCGGAACTCTTCCCAGTCTCGATCATTCATAGCCCATTCTTCACTTTCTGTGATGTCCGCCACATCTAGGTTTTGACCTTGATTCGATGCTTGTGAGGGAGCAAACTTCCGAATCCTTCGATATGGGAACACCTGGTTTAGGTTCGGTGGCCGGTATGATGTAAAGGTTCGGGTTTAATTTAGTGGAGCTTGGGTTATCTGGAGTGGAGCTGAAGGAGATTTGGTTGATTCGGGTATTGGGTTGGTGTTCCGGCATGGGGTTAGAGACGGTGTTTGGCTTTTTATGGGGGGGTGGAATTGTTCCATCTTCAATGAGATCCTGAATCTTGTGTTTAAGACGGATACAATTGTTGGTGTGATGGCCGGACATTTGGTGGTAGGAACAGAAGGCGTTCGGGTTATGGTTTGGAGGAAGCACTTTGGGTGGCTCGCGAGGCTCTAGTGGTTTGATGACGTCCTTTTCAAGGAGCTTTTGGTAAACTGTTGTCAAGGGAAAAGGGAATTGGTAGAAATTTCTTGTTTGCCGGGCTGGCTGGGCTGCTATTTGGTTAATAGGCTCGGTTTTGGTTGGTTTGGGGTTTGAGGAGCTGGCCTGAGCATGATTGTACTGGTTGGTTCCAAACAGGGTATTGCTGTTGCCAGAGTAAACTCGCCTGGGTTTGACAGATTCTCCTTTTTCAAATATACCAGTTCTGAGTGCATCTTCTACTGCGAGGCCGGCCTCGTAGAAAGTTTTGAAGTCAGCGGTGGTTTGAAAAACCACCAAGTGCTTTGCAAAATCGGGTGCCAAGTTCTTCGTGATAATTCTCATCTGCTCCTTCTCCGAGGGTCGATCCATCATCTGAGATGCTTTCCCTCTCCACCTTCTGATAAAGTCCGCAAAGGACTCATTGGCTCCCATCCTGGTTGCATCCAATTCTCGGATAGTCATCTCAAGCTGAACGTTGTAATTGTACTGGGCCATAAAAGCTGTCCCAATATCCTCCCAACTTCCTTTCTTTGAAATGTCAAGATTTAAGAACCATCGCAGTGCTGGCCCTGTTAATGTTTGCTGAAACATTTGACCCATAGCATTATTTTCAATGTTGTACATGGACAGAGTGCCCACGTATGCTTGTAGATGAGCTCTCGGGTCTCCGTTCCCATCAAATTTCTCCCAGGTTATGGGCTTGAATCCCTCGGGGAGTTTGGCGCCGGGGAACAGACACAACTTGTCCATGTCAATACCTGTGGCGGCTATCTTCTCTTGTTTCTGGACAGATTCCTCGAGTTTGGCGACTTTTGCCAACATTGCTTCCAAATTCGGATGCTCTTGCGGAGGTGGTTGCTCCCCTGGTGGCTTGTTCTGAAAAGTTAAACCTTGTATTAGGAGTAACATCTCAGCCATTTGATTATCACTGCGTTCCCGCTGTGTAACGCCCCGAAAATTGGGTACGTTAATAAATAAATTTTATAATTTATTTAAATAAAATGCAACTTCATTAATAATATTAAAGAGTACTTCAAATTTTCTCCGAAAAAAAACTTAAAAAATAATCCAACTTATTACAATTGAACGAATTAAAATCCCAACTGTCTAAAAAGAAAAAAACTTAAACATTTACTAATAATTCAACAGAAATAAGGACAGAGCCATCTAGCTAAATCCCTACTGGTAAAGCCACGGGTCCATCACTTGTTCCCCACCTAGCTGCTCCATAGACTCAAATTTAGCTGGCAGCTCTTCATCTCCTTCTGTATCTAGCGTTGGGGACGCCAGGGCCACAAAAGCAGCACCGTGAGTGATTTAATTACACTCAATAGGGTACCGAAACTACCCCTTTACAAAAGATTACTCATGCAGCAGTCAAACATATAAATCATAAGTTTTAAAGAATAGGACAGCCCTAGTTATCACAACATATCTCAAAAATAGTGGATTCCAAAATTTTCATTATCAATCTCGGGGTTTCACAACCCAAACCTCATGCACTTCAAGAATTCGGTATCTCATACCAATTCATCAAGCTATCCGATATCGGTTCCCATCCACAATATAAACAATTTATTGGGCTCCCGTCCACCATGCCTAACTCTCCAGGCCCATGGCACGGCTCAAATACCCCTGGGAGTATATTGCGATAATTGGCTCAAGACCCATATCGGATACAACGTCCCATCCCCACATTCGATAAACTGCCACGCATCTTTTAACCGTTTATTTGATAAATCACGAAAATTAATTAACACATGATAAATGATGTAATAATTCCAGTAAGCCAACACATCACATGCGTCTAAATATAGCATGTAACTAAAAGTTTAATAAGGAAATTGAACAACTCATGCTAACAAGTCAATTATCTTTCCAGCCACTAAAAATAGCAAACGGGTTCCAAAAATCACGAAATTTTACAGTAAAATAGTTCATCAAATTTAAAACAAGTTCACTGTTTTGAGCGAAGCCTAAATCCAATCCTAAATGGGACAAAACAGTATTTTAAGTCAAGTATTGAATCTGTCCCGAAACTGTACAGTTCAGCAAACTTTGAAAAATCATAACTAATTCTACGAATCTCGGATTGAGACGAGTTCTATATAGAAGTTGCTTATCTTTTCGAGATCTACAACTATTAAGTTATGAGTTTTCCTCCGTTCTGAGCCGAAAAGGTCCGAATAATGTAAAACAGAAACTGTATACATCTTTCACATATTTTTATTTTATTTTTCACACAAAACCAATCACACGATTCATTGACGATTCATTTTTCGCAGAAACCACAACAAACTATAACTTCCCTAAACAACCCACAGTATAAAAATATAAACACAAATCACGTAAGCAATAATCCTAAGTAAAAGTTAAGTTCCGAAACCCTACCTTTCCTCTTTCGGTTCTAACGCGTTAACGGAAATCGAGAACGTTGGAGATTGCAAACAATTAATCACTGAGGATTTAGGATTTCTGCAACAAAATGAGAGAAATAAATAAATCGTGACAGAAAAACTTGTACGATTTTTGAGAGAAAAAAAAAAAAGAAAATACACAAACCGGGAGCGCGCGAGAAGAGAAATTGCCGAGGGAGAAAAGAGGGGAAAAATATAATTTATTCTAGGGGAAAGGAAATTGCCGAGAGTGAGAGAGGAATGATGGGTATCAATTTGGTTTAAGAAGAAGACCAGTTAGGGATAGGTATTGGTAGAGTAGTTTAGGAAGAGTAGGAAAGTATGGAGATAAGGGAAGAGAACAATTAGGAAGTTGTTTAGGAAAAAAAAAACTGATTATATATCTACACATATATAATTATTTTCAAACTAAGACTTTATCTAGTAGTTAGTGATAATCTTGTAACAACTTTAATTAATTAAAAATAATTTATACCCACTTAATTATATACCCAAATTACCGGGTCTTTACAATCTACCCCCCTTAAACAAAATTTCGTCCCCGAAATTTAAAACGGTACCTCGGTTCTCGAACAAATGAGGATGATTGGCCTGCAGCCAATCTTCGCGCTCCCATGTCGTCTCCTCGATTCCTTGATGACGCCACAAAATTTTGAAAAGCTTGATCTTCTTCCTTCGCAAAACCTTCTCTTGCTCGTCCACAATTTGGACGGCTTGTTCCTCGAATGTTGCACCTTCGTCCAATGTCAATTCCTTCCAGTTGAGGATGTGCTCGGGATGCGCTAAGTACTTTCGGAGCATGGACACGTGGAATACGTTGTGTACTCGAGCTATCTGCGGCGGCAACGCTATGCGATACGCGACCTCCCCAACACGTTCTAAAACCTCGAACGGCCCAATAAACCTAGGTGAAAGTTTCCCCTTCTGCCCAAATCGGATAACCCCTCGCCAAGGCTGAATCTTCAAAAACACATGATCTCCCACACTGAAAGTCAATGGCCGAGTTCTCCTATCAGCATAGCTCTTCTGTCGACTCTGGGCTGTCACCAATCGTTGTCTAATCAGTTGTATCTTCTCGGTTGTTTCACGAACAAGATCTGGTCCTAACAAACTATTTTCTCCGACATCTGTCCAACAGACTGGAGATCGACACGGTCTTCCGTATAAGGCTTCGTAAGGAGCCATTCCGATACTGGCTTGAAAACTGTTGTTGTAGGCAAACTCCACCAAGGGTAAATGACGCTCCCAACCTCCCTTGAAATCCATCACACAAGCTCTAAGCATGTCCTCTAAAGTTTGAATAGTCCGTTCTGACTGTCCGTCAGTCTGCGGGTGAAAAGCGGTGCTAAAACAAAGACTCGTGCCTAAAGCGGTTTGCAAACTCTGCCAAAACTGAGAAGTAAATCGTGGATCTCGGTCTGACACGATCGATACTGGAACTCCATGCAAGCGAACAATCTCGTCAATGTAGAGGCGGCTATACGACTCCATGGTGTCAGAAACTTGAACCGGTAAGAAATGAGCACTCTTGGTCAGGCGGTCCACAATAACCCAAATTGCGTCGTTCTTCTTGACTGATCTTGGCAATCCAGTCACGAAGTCCATGGTAATATGCTCCCACTTCCATCCTGGAATAGGCAATGGTTGAAGTGATCCTCCTGGTTTCTGGTGCTCGGTCTTAACTTGCTGACAAGTAAGACACGTCGACACGAATCTTGCAACATCTGCCTTCATCCCATTCCACCAATACTGTCGCTTCAAGTCCTGATACATCTTGTTCCCTCCTGGATGAACAGCAAAACTTGATTTATGAAACTCTTTCAACACCGATTCCCGCAACGTCCCAAAATCTGGTACAAATACTCTATTTAGAAACCTCAAACTTCCATCAGCGTGAATAGCCCACCCAGCTGGGGCTGTTCCTGAAGCCAACCGATACTTGTGAAAGTCCACCTCCTGGTCATATTTCTGCACCTTCAATATCTCCTGATGTAATGTCGGTGTGGCTACCAAGGCAAATAAAAATTCCCCATGACTTGAAGTTGACAACTGAAGGTCGAACTCGTTGAGAGCCTCCATCATCTTCCATTCACGGATAGCTAAAGCAGCTACCGTCTCTCTTGGCTTTCGACTGAGTGCGTCTGCCACAACATTTGCCTTACCTGGATGATAAGACAGGGTGAAGCGATAGTCCTGCAAGTACTCCAACCATCGCCTCTGTCTCATATTCAGGTCCTTCTGGGTGAATAAATATTTCAGACTTTTGTGATCCGTGAAAACTTCAAAGTTCTCCCCATACAGATAATAGCGCCACGTCTTCAATACAAACACCACTGCTGCCAACTCTAGGTCGTGTGTTGGGTAGTTCTTCTCATGAGGTTTTAGCTGTCTAGAAGCATAAGCAACAACTTTATCATTCTGCATCAACACACCTCCTAAACCGTCCCTTGAGGCGTCACAGTATACTGTATAGCCTACATCTCTGGCAGGTATGATCAAAATAGGGGATGTAGTCAACCTCTTCTTCAGCTCCTGGAACGAGCGTTCACATGCCTCATCCCATTCGAACTTGACCCCCTTCTGGGTCAAACGTGTCATCGGCTTCCCTAACTTGGAAAAATCCTGAATGAACCTCCGATAATATCCAGCCAATCCCAAGAAACTTCTGATCTCAAAGATTGTCTTAGGCTGTTTCCATTCCAAAACTGCTTCTACTTTACTTGAGTCCACCGCAATTCCCTTGGAAGATATAACGTGTCCTAGAAACTTCACCTCTGACAACCAAAATTCGCATTTACTAGCCTTAGCATACAATTGGTTGTCCCTCAAAACTTGCAGAGCTATCCGCAGGTGCTTCTCATGTTCTTCCTCGGACGGCGAATAAATCAAAATATCGTCAATAAACACCACTACAAACTGGTCCAAGTACGGCGTGAAAATCTTATTCATTAAGCTCATGAAAGCGGCTGGAGCGTTCGTCAATCCAAATGGCATTACTACAAACTCGTAGTGGCCATAACGAGTCCTGAATGCGGTTTTCGGGATATCCTCATCTCGAACCCGAAGCTGATGGTAACCAGATCTCAAATCGATCTTTGAAAAACAACGTGATCCGCGCAACTGATCGAAGAGGTCATCAATTCTAGGTAAAGGATAGCGGTTCTTGATAGTTACTTTGTTGAGCTGACGATAGTCGATGCACAAACAGAGCGATCCGTCCTTCTTCTTTGCAAAAAGAGCCGGCGCTCCCCATGGCGAAGTGCTAGGTCGGATAAATCCCTTTTCCAACAACTCTTGTAGTTGCACTTTCAGCTCTCGAAGTTCGGCCGGAGCCATTCGATGTGGTGCCATTGAGATAGGGGTTGTCCCTGGCTGTAGCTCAATGGTGAAATCTAACTCCCGATGAGGGGCTAGTCCGGGCAATTCCTCTGGAAAGACATCTGCATACTCACACACCACTCGTGGAAGGTCCAAATCCAGACGGTCATCCTCCCCAAGTGTAAGACTCGCCAGCCATCCCGTCAGGTTGCGATGCCACCTCGATTTCGGAAAGGTCGATGAAAAATCTTGCCTATCCCCCTTAAACTTGAAACGCGTACCATCAGAAGAGTGCGCAGTCACCTCTTTCCTAAAACAGTCGATCACCGCTCGATGGGCGGATAACCAATCCATACCCAGAATAATATCGAAATCAGCCATGTCTAAAACCCGAAGGTCACAACTCAAACGTATCCCAGACACCTCAAGATCACAAGATCTACAAACTAAAACCACAGGTACGTGTCCACCGAAAGGTGAAGCTACACTAAAGGTTTTTGCTAAACGTTCAGTCACCAATCCCAAAGATTTAACACATGAAGCAGATATAAACGAATGAGAAGCCCCCGTGTCGAACAATGCTTTAACACACGAATTAAAAAGTATGAGGGTACCTTGAATTGCTGATGGGTCAGCGTCTTCCTCCTCTTGAAGTGCAAATACCCTTCCTTTAGCTGCCGGTTGCTGCTTTCCACGGTTTTGGTACTGTGGTTGCTTTCCGCCAAAACTCTTGGCTGGTGGTGGTTGGTTTAACTTCTGCTGAGTAAACTGTTGCTGTTGAGGCCTTTGACTATAACCTTGCCCCTGTTGGTAGTACCCTGTTGGCCCCTGATATCCTGTCCCCGCATTTGGACACCTTGGTCTGGTATGACCCTCCTGACCACACCCCCAACATACCTTGGGGTTCCCATACTGGTCGGTGCTTTTCCACTGAGAATATTGGTTTCCGCCGGCAGAGTTTTGATATCCCCATGTCCTGTTCTGAAGTTGTCTGTCATAGGGTTTCTTGTTCACTACAACTTTGTTGTTGTTATTCCGAATTGGACCACCTGATATAGCCTTCTGCTGATTTGAAATCCTGCGTGCATCCCCAATCTCCCGTTCATGAATCAAGGCTACTTCCACTACTTCAGCAAAGGTCCTTAGTCTCAATCCGACCACTCTTTCCCTTAGAGTAAGGTCCAAACCCCACTCGAACTGTCGGGCCTTCTTTTCATCAGTAGGAATATACTCAGAAGCATGCCTCGAAAGTTCCTCAAAACGAGCCATGTATTGAGTCACCGTCATTGTTCCCTGCTTCAAGCTCAAAAATTCCTGAACCAATGCTTGCTTCACTGGCGAGGGAAAGTACTTCTCCAAGAAAATTGTTTCAAAACGGTCCCAAGTTAAATTGGCCGGCAATGTACCCTTGATCGCTTCCCACCAGTGGTCTGCTTCACCCTCAAGTTGGTAGGTAGCAAGGGCAATCTTGTCAATATTTGCCCGAACATCCATGGTTTCTAGCATCTTCTTTATCTGTCGTATCCACCTATTCGCCACCTGTGGATCCGGCTCGCCGCTGAAAACCGGGGGTCGCTGTCTCCTGAATTCCGAGAAAATAGAGCTACGTGGAGGTGGTCCACGAGGCTGGGCCAACTGGACTGTAGCAGTTAAATTTTGGAGTAGTTGCGCAAATTGGTTCATAATGTCGGGTTGTTGCTGCTGCTGCTGCTGTTGCTGTTGCTGGTCTCCGCTACCACTTGCGTCTCCGTTAATAGGGCCAGCGCGAGTAGTCGTTACCATCTATAGGGTATCGCTCCGCATTAGAAGGAAAATAAAACAACAAAAATAAAATAAAACAACAAAAATAAAATAAAATAAAATAAAACAAGGATAGCAGCAATTCGCCCATTCATGGTATCAGAGCCCCGCCCTGGTCCAAATGGTGGGTAGGATGTGCTCTGCCACCACGGACACCAGGGGAGGTTGCTGGGACTATGCAACGTGGTCGTTGCATCCCTAAGGGGGGAAGGTTGTAATACCCCAGGTTTGGGGGTAGATGGTGTTTAGTCTCACATTGGTTGTTTACATGAGTGATCTTGGGTATATAACAAACCTCGTGGGCTACTACTAGTACCTTGGGCTTAAGCATTTTGGGTCATGTGGTGTGGCTTGTGGACCAAATCAGGGTACTGGGCCAGTGGTTTACGTGGGGCGTTACACGCTGTTCTTCGAAGGCTAGCCTGAGAGCCTCGATTTCACTTTTGCCCGCCATATCTGTAGGATGTGCTGAATCTGACTAGACCGCTTTTGACTCAGTTCGAATTAATCGTTGCTCGGGAGTTCTGGTCCAACTAGGTACAGTATTCTTCTTGCTCTTACCAATGATTGAAACTGATAGCGGAAAAATGAACTTAGTGACTGGTGCCCAAGAAATGCTATGTGCAGGAATTCATGTATAAATGAAAGGATGATGCATGATGTGCAATGCAACTACAGCTTTGGAAAGGATTGCCCCTAATTTTCAGTGCTTTGTTCAATATATCTGAATTTTTAATTTTCGTTTTGCAAAATGAAGGCCGAACCTTTAAGGGTTGCCTACGTATCCTCATTTCGGAGGAATCAGGCCATGACGTAGTTCGGGACTACGATCGGCTCTTTTCTTTAACATAGGAAAAGTACTAACTCCATAAAGCAAAGTACAAACTGACTCAATAAAGCAAAATACAGACTCGATAAACAAAATACAGACTTGGCATCCTCAAAAAGGGCCTTGTTGGCTTGATCTGCTGACTACTGGCTGGCTGCTGATTCTTAGTCCGACTCAGTTGTTGGACTTGCTCGGGGAGCATTCCGGACTTGGTTTTTCCTTGAGTTGCTTGGGAGACAGGTTTTCATTCAGAAGGAGACCATTTTCAATGCAGCCTTCACAATTACACTCATCCCAGTATTTGTGTCCCGTCACTGGGTCTTGGAAGTAGTAGACTGGTGTGCCGTCTGGTTGGAAGTTTTTGACTGGCGGCATGATGTTCACTTCTTTATTATCACTTCCCTGCTCCACCCTGACAGTGATTTTGTCGGGGATGTCCTTGGCTCTGTTGTCTGCAGGGAGGTGGAATTTCCAACCTTGATCATTCGCATGTTCAGAGTTGTTCCATTGAAGAGTTAAACCTGGCTGATCAGATGTGACTAGTTGGTGAAGCAACCCTTCAAGCTTGTCTTTATCTGGCACCTCATTCCCTATCTCTTCATTATCTATCTCTTCAAGTATCCACACCGGTGCCCCATGATGGGTGGTAAAGGTGGACTTGAGCTTTTTGTTTCCGGATTGATTGCTCATTTTTGGGTTACAGACTCTGATAAAAGAAATACAACATTCTAATTACCGCGAGGAAGAGAGTCCAATCGCAGAATTTTCTTTAAAAAGAGTTTATTTTATTGGACAGAGCCTTTGATTATCGGGACAACCCTTCTTATTACTGTGGAAGTGAGGAGGTGACAACCTAAGGTAAAAGCTATCATGTATGCGCATGCAATACAGGTAGATGACAAGCGGTTAAACAGTTAACAAGGCATATCACATAATCTTAACCTGTGGGTCCCTGTCCTAGTTTGGAAAGTTCTAGGTTAATTATATGCAAAGGCCGGTTTTGGTTTAGGGGGTTCCCCAGACTAGAGCCAATATTTGCCTCCCAGTGCCAAGTGTACTGCATGGCAAAGGTCAAGCGGCAGGCTGACTCATCACGGTCCAAGGTTGCTGAGCATCCGGGGATGTCCTAACACCAGCGAGCTGGGTAGGGTAACCAAGACGCAGCAGCGGGGTTTATCCAACATCGATGCAAGTGATGCAAAAGTTCAGCAATAAAATTGTTTTCAAAAATCCCATGAATGTTTTTCAAGCTTGGCTCGCTCTTTAAATTAACCAAAATTTTGAAATTCTACTCATGCGAACAACCGAGAAAGCTCCAGTCCAGACTGATCGGGCTTTCACCCTGACATCAATCCTTTCTAGTACAGCGTAAAGCACGTACTTGGTGTCAAGCCTTCGAATGGTCATTTTACAAGTGTAAAACTTCAAAATAAAGATTAACTTAAAATTTCCCCAGCGGAGTCGCCATTTTGTGGACGGTCGACCTCCACTCGGTTCTGGGCGGAAATGGTGTTCTTCGAAACGGTCCGAAGAACAAAAGATTTTTAGAGTCGCCACCCGGGTTTTGGGAAAGCAGTTTGGGACCCGAGAAACCAATTTGAAAATGATGATTTGAGAGAATGACTTATAAAACCAATTGAAAACCAGAGATTCGTTTTGGATCCGGGAGCCAGGTTACGAACAGGGAAGGGTTTTAATGCACCCCGTTCGCCCGATTAAAAATCGGTCTTTACTAAACATTTGTGGGATTTTATTAGAAAACAATTTTATTACTGAACCTCAACAGATAAACATTTAATTTAAACAAAGCAGACGATAATAATAAGAAAAGCAAATGACTAATATGTAAATAACAGAAATCAAACGAAAATCCAAACTTCAAACTGTTCCTGCAAGGGGAAGGTTCAAATTTAATATTTTACGAGAAAACTGTGCCGTGCGGCATACTTGATGTACCGTGCGGTACAAATAGTGTACCGTGCGACACTGTTCTTCAAATTAACGGTCAGATTTTCAAATGGGTGCCGTACGGCACTCAAAGTGTACCGCGCGGCACAGTAAGAGTGCCGTGCGGCACACCTGGCTGCAAAACAGTTTGAAACTTTGGTTCTTCGAAATGATTGATCAGAGGCACATACAAGGTATGAAATGCATTCGAAATGAACTACTTTCAAGGGAGAAGGCAGTGTATTGAGTATGAGATGTCCCTCCTCGTTGAATCACTCCGTACGAGGCGATGTTTTCACCAGTACGACGCGACCGGGAGGTGTGAAATGAAACTGGACTTGCTATAATTTGGGCATACCAAGCATGGAAATGATACAAGGAATCATTCCACCCTTGGTACCTCTCCCCTCAGGGTACCAAATTCAAGGAATTTGGCGAAACGGGTTTATACCTTCAGTTTTCGAACTCTCGGATTGAGCGTCGGATTGGACTTCCGGATGTTGTTTTCTTTCTCTGGACCTCACTTTCACTCTAGTATAGTGGTAAGAGGGATTGGGGGCTCGAACTTTGGTTGATTTGGGATGACTATCTCACGGTTTCGGGAGCCGAAAAACAGGGGATGGATCTTGCTTTTTTAGAGAGAATGAAATTGGGTTCTCTATAATGGAAATGGTGGCTAAGGGATTTTGGCAATGAAAATTGCATCCAAGAATAGAATTTCGTGATTTTACACGGAAATTGTATGGGGTCCGGCCGTCCTCTTCCCATTGGGTTTGAACGGTTTTTATAGAGGATGGGGGAGCCGAATGTAGTTCCCAATCCTTTCTTGATTCTTGCCCAGGGGGACAATGGCATAGGGAGTAGCCTATTCCTTTCGGCCATGATCTTCCCTTTCGGCCACGGCGGGGGAACCAATCTCGTCAACACTTTCGGCTTGCTGGGAACCTGTGAAAACTGGGAACCCGTAAACAGTACCGTACGGTACACAAACTGTGCCGTGCGGCACAACTTGTGTACCGTGCGGCACACCTGGCCGTCAAATTTCCAAAACTCTGCTGTACGTGACACTGGCTGTCCCGTGCGTTGAGAGATGAGTACCGTGCGGTACTGTTGACTGAGTTGACTTGGAGAATTTCAATCCGAGAGTTCTTCCGGGTATTTCCGTTCATCATTGGGGATTAAAATGTACGTGAACGCTCATTTTGGGGTGTCTACAGTCAACAACTGCACTTTGGCTTGGCACAGCAGCATTCCGGGGAGCAACATCCCTGCGTCTGGGGTACTCGATCTCACTCCAAATTCTATCCCGTCTGTCAAAGTCCTGCTTGGTCAAGCATGCCTTCCAACCTCTGGCAAAGAACAGCTCTTCAAATTGCGGCATTTGGGCCTTAAACTTCATCTTTGTATCATTCACCCCCTGATTATAGGCCTGATCAGAAGACGCTTGAGCAACAGCCAATTCAGCCTCCAGATTTGCCTTGCTCCTCTGGGCGTTCGATAGCTCGGTCTCCAAAAGCCCAAGTCTGGCCATGGCATCGCTAAAATTACGGTCAGATTCACCTACTTGACGCTTCAACGAAGCCAGCTCCTCCTTCATCTTCTCATTCTCAGCCGTCATCAAATGGTTGGCATTGATCAGGCGATTGGCACTGACCTTCAGCTCGTCATTCTCGGTCCTCAGCTGTGCGTTGAGACCGGTGATTGTTCTGTTATCCTTAGTAGCACGGTCACAAGCGACGTACATGAGTTGCATGGACTACAGTTCGTCACAAACATTCAGCGAAACAGTATGTTAAAAAGAAAGGACTCCAAATCACAGGACGCCACGAGGAATAAAGTCCATACCTTGATGTGATGCTGAAAGCCACTCTTCAAAAGCTTGAGGTAACTGGATCCGGTCTCTCTCTCAACATCCCCAGGAAGCAAGACAGCTCGACCAACGGCCAGAGCAACATCAGCATTGTCACAACTATCAGTAGCAAGGATAGGCTGAGTACCACGACGGAGAGGAGGGTTCCAAACACCCATTTCAGACTCTGGTTCAGGCTCAGGAGTTGGGGGAGGTGGCTGAGCAGAGGAACTCCTGGTAGTACGACGACGCTGCTGAGGAGGGTTCGGAATGGGGCCTGACTCTTCCCTGGGCCTCTTCTCCAGGGCAGTATCAGGCTCCCTCCGCTCTGAGGGGGGAAGAGAAGGAGAAGGGGGGCGAGCAGAAGAAGAAGCTCCCAGTGGATCAAGAAACTGGACAGGAGACTCATCATCATCAAGGGTTATGAAGTCAGAAAAATCGGGCACAACTCTCGGCATGGCAGAAACAGGGGATTGGTCTCTCACAGGAACACTACTAGTACTCTCTCCAGATAAATCACTCTGAATATTTTTACAAGACAAGTCAATACCAAGATAGATGTTTGTACGAGAAGCACGGATAACCTGACTACGGAGAAAAAGCTTTTGAATGGGAGAACGCCTTACCCCAACGCGACCCCTTCCCCTGCGAAGATTCCTGGCAGAAGTAGAAGCCTCACTTATACGGACACCACCACGGTAGGAGGGATTGTACTTCAGCAAGACGTGCGCAGCCCGACCTAGCCCTTCTGGATCGATCCCCCTGATGCCCGGAAATTTTAGGGCTCTCTCAATATCGAGAAGGTGAACACCGTCGTGCACCACCAGATGACCCTCGTTGATGTTTGCCGCTGCATAAACAAAACAAAGGAGACGTAAGTGAACAACGGGACAAGCAGAAGCCATTACAATAGGAAAACCAAAAAAGGGCAAAAAGAGCAAAACCGACGTGTACGCCCAAAAGTGTGGGGGCACAGAGGGCCCACGATGTTGCCACCGTCGTCCCTAGGCAGAAAATTTCCGGTCACAATCAAAAAGTCATCATTCTCCCCACGACAGGAATTGGGAAGATCAGTCACTAAACGACGCTCTTTGTCCCGGATCTTGAGATAATAAGTCCCATGGGTGGTGGGACAGACACTGTAAAGGCGGCGGATATCATACCAACCCAGGTTTGTGCCCAGAAGTCTGTTCAGGGCCACCACTCCCATGACCACGCGATATAAGTTGGGACAAAGTTGGAGAGGGGTAAGGCGACAGATGCTGCAGATCTCGACTAGCAGAGGATGTAAGGGAAACCTAACACCTCCTTCTACAACGGCAAGAAGGGGAACATGAACCCTACCCTCAGTCTGGTCATGGGTATCGGTGTCAGGAGGAGCCAAGGCCAAAATAACGTCATCAGGGACCTCGTAACGACGGCGAAAAGCCTCATGTGTGAGCCTCGCTATCACAGAGGTTCCTAAACCTACCCATGGCGGAAAAGCAATGCAGGTACAAATAGACCCTACAAAACAACTGTGCAAGAAGAGCGGGAAGGGTTCCAAGAAACTTACAGGCAACCGACGACGGCCTGAGAAAGTCTTTTCCGGCGTAAGGAAAGTCTGTAAAGGGGGGAACTCAAAGGACACGATAGCAACAGGGCTCAGAACAACTCTTGCAGAATATCACGAATAAGGAAAGAGGGAAGGTCTGAGAAACGTCTTATATCTTCTCAAAATTCAAACTAGTGCTTGCTCACATCATCTAAAACGGCAACGTTTTGACTCCTCACGCCTTTCCACGAAAAGGTGGGGTAATGTCAAATCTGTAATTAAGGGGGGTAATGATTCAGGCCACCCGGACAACGGAAAGGTGCCTCGGAAGTCACGCTTGCGTCTGTAGGCACAGACTTATCGCTTGGGAAGTCTGCGCAATGTCCGACACGTGGCAGCCACGATGGTACGAAGCGTAACGATGGTACGAAAAGATAAGCATAGGAGCAACTGCTCGTCAAAAAGCTTCTAGCTCGTCATGTGCAAGCAGGCATGGACGAACAAAAGCTGGGGAGCAATTGTGTGGGGTATTTTCCAATGAATACAGAGGACGAACAAGATAGCTCGTCCAGAGCCTTCACGTGACATGCACAAGGGAAGAAGCAAGGAACGGTATGCCGACGATCATCAAGCCCATGATCCAACAGTAACCTGACTCTACCTGTTCGTTCGGATGGCACGGGTAGGGCGGCCCAATATGGGACGAACCCTAGTAGCGGATTTACCTGATGAAGATAAGGGAAGAAGGGAATCCTCGAAGATATCTCCAAAATCGGATAAGCTTGTGAAGATAAGCACGATCTGATCCAGAAAGGGAAGGCCAGTCAATTTACCAAAAAGGAAGCAAACTCCCAAGTAGGGTAAAGCTCCGAACGAGCAATATGCGGCCATCTTGGCAGGGATCCTTGTCAAATAAGGATACAGGATCATGCAGGCTACGCTGCCCAATGAGAGAGAATCCTAAACTTGGAAGGATTCCATACAGAGAAGAATTCCACAAGGAATGCAAATACAAACTAATCGCCTATATAAGGAGACGATTCCTAAAGGCTAGAGGTATGCTTTAACCTAATCTGGCACTTACACACTCATTTGAGTTATCCTCCAGTTCGTCAGAACTAACTTAGCCATCGGAGGGCCCTTGCCGCCTAGAGGTAGGGGTGCTCTGACAGTTCGTTCGTGTTGCAGGGTCGAGGTCGCTCCATTCAGAGAGGATTTGATCTCATAAGAGCAAGGAAATAACTTCGTGAGTTTTTCCCCTCTTACATTTTCCACCTTCTGCTCCATGCTTGGCTCCTTGTCAGCCGGCTTTACAGCCTCCTCGTCATCATCCGGCTCTGGCTTCACAACCTCAACAAATTGCAACAATTTTTGCTCTTCATCAGTTGGCACCAACTCAGACTCAATCACCTGTAATGAAAATACGTCAAACACCATGATATTTGAATAGAAAGTACTTAACACAGGAATAAGCTTACATTTTCCGGTTCAAGAGACTGCAATGGAGTCTTTGCCAGCAACTCAGTTACGTCACTTAGCCTCCATTTGTTAAATCTTGGGAAGTTTGCCGGTGCTCCTTTCTTCACCAGAGTTGTATGCTCACAAAGCCAATACTGTTTTTAATGAAAATATAAATTAATTTGACATTCAAAATTGCCAATAAAACCAGTGATACCGAATTACTGATCAAAAACACCAAAGATATTCTAGTCTTTCACAATCACAGATCAAAAACAGTAAAAGATATGGTAGTCTTTCACAAATACTGAATACAAACAGCAAAAGATATGGTATTCTTTCACAATTACTGGACACAAAAAGCAAAAGATATGGTAGTCTTTCACAATTTCTGATCACAAACTGCAAAAGATATGGTAGTCCTTCACAATTTCTGATCACAAACTGCAAAAGATATGGTAGTCTTTCACAGTTACTGGACACAAAAAGCAAAAGATATGGTAGTCTTTCACAATTACTGGACACAAACTGCAAAAGATATGGTAGTCTTTCACAATTTCTGATCACAAACTGCAAAAGATATGGTAGTCTTTCACAATTTCTGATCACAAACTGCAAAAGATATGGTAGTCTTTCAGACTTGCAGATCACAGATAGCAAAAGATTGTCTAATCTAATCATCAAACATCACAACTAATAATACCGACAACATTTTTACCAGAAGTCAAACAGATAGCCAAAAATTATCTAATTTGTATGTATGATATGAGAAAGGATAGAGATTATTACCAGAAGTCCCACACACATCCGCCAACATTTTTTGGTTCCTTGGTGTCGAGTTCATTAATCAAATATTCTGTAATGTACGTCGATCACGTGTACGATGTGCTGGCCTCCAAGTCTTCAACAAATTCTAAGTAATTCCAATTTAACCTTGATGTGGTGTGTGGGCAAAAAACCGTAGCTAGGAGGTATAGAGTAAGCACACGTGCCACATCCTTTGCATCTTGTGGCTTATTCTTCTTCACAGCTTTCTCAAAGCATTCCCTCAGACTACCAATGTTTATAATCCTAGTAGTCTTGGCGCAAATTCGGTCAGCAAACTTTGTATTTGGTTTCTTTGGTTTTGGAGACAATCTGATCCTGTTGGGGCCGGATTGTAGTCCAAATATAAGGGTCATCTCCTTTGCTGTTATCTTAACAGTTTTGTTCCCCAGTTTGAACCTTCCACCATGGCCTTGATACCGACTCACCAATTTCATAGTCTCGAAATCACTCTTCTTCACGTAGCTCTCATCGATCATCTTCTCAATAACACAAAGAAGAAGATTACCAAAAGGTGATTTTCTAATCTCCTCTTTTTGCAATTTCGAGAATTCTATTCCCCTTACAAGTTTTACCAAACTAACGAGGTTAGACCTGCAAGAAATTTGCATCGAAAAACAGTAAGCAAAATGCTAGTTATTTCAGACTAAGTACGTTAGGACTGCAACAGACTACCATATATGTTCATTGTACAGAGTAGTAATGTAGTCATATTTGGAAATCTGTTTGTTTTGAAAATCATGAAATAGAACCCAGCTTCCAAAAGATTACCAAATATGTTTCAAAATTTTGTAAAGATATATGGCAATCTATTGATTTCATTGGCACAAAAATGACGCAGATTGCAGAAAAACTACATCATATAGTTGATTAAGTGGAATTATACAAGGTACGGAAACAATGCTAACCTGTACTGAACACCACCTTCTTTGACGTTCACTTCTTGAACCTCCTCTTCTTCGATAACAGCTTTCTCTTTCCTTTGCTTCTTCACCTCTTTCTCCTTCAGTTCTTCACTTTGTTTTTCAAATTTTTTTGGCTTCTTCCCTTTTGGTGTTTGAATAGGACTTGGACGCTTCCTCTTTTCACCCTTTGTTTTACTCACACCCTCCATCGCGTCTGATTTTCGTTTCTCATTTGGCTTCTTCTTTTGTATAGGAGTAGGACTTTTTGCACTAGACCTGCATGGATTTACAGTTTTTAGATTTCGAAATGAGACAGATAATGTAATTTGTAGGTATTTTGGCAATGATACAATTTGAGTTAATAAACCTTTGTTTTGGACGGGCGGACTTTTTTGTCTTAGCTGTCATCTTGTAACGGTAACCATAGTGTTCTTCTTGCTGATCTTCTTCTTCTTCTTCTTCCTGCTCCTCCTCATTCGTCACTTCCTCCTCCTTCTCATCCTTGTCCTCCTCCTCATCTTCTTCATCCTCTATTTCCTTTTCTTTTGCCTTTGCACTGCGCCTCGACAATTGTTTTGCAGATTTTTTTTGCAGATGGTGACGCCTTAGCCTTCTTGTCAGCCTTCTTTTTTGGACTTTGCAAGGCTTCCTTTCTAGTGGCAGATCTTGTTCTTTTGGACGGACTCAATTGTTCTTCTTTTTCTTTTGCGGCCCTCTTCCTTGGACTCTGAACGGGACTCGACTCTTCTTCTTTGTCTTTTGCAGCCCTCTTCCTTGGACTGTGGACATCTTCGGTTTGCTTTTCCATTTTCTCCGTTCTTGCTCTCTTCTTTGGACTCTTCTTTTCAGTTTTTTGGTCTGCTTTCTTCGTCTTGATCTTAACCTTTTTAGCAGGCAATTCTATGGTTTTTTTCCTTACTCTTCTCGTTTTTGACGGAATAGGAGGAACTGCTGCTAACGGCTTAGATGTATCATATTGAGAAGGTACCAATTCCAGACCTTTGGGTTCTGCTGTTTCTTCTGCCACTTCATGCACTACTACAAAAATGTTTAAAGATCACGCCTCAAAAATAAGAAAGATCTCAGTTTTTGTAAAACCGTGATTAAAAAATAGGAGTTAGGTTTTTTATCACGGTTAAGTACATAAACCGAGATGAAAGACAGTTTTAATCTCGGTCATCTATAAAACGTGATTGAAAATAGTAATAAAATTAAGCTTTAATCTCAGTCATTTAAAAAGTGTGGTTGTAAGTAAGAGTTTTAATCACAGTCATTTAAAAAGTGTGATTGTAAGTAAGGTGAGATAATTTCATTTTCATTTTTAATCACGTTTTATAGATGACCGAGATTAAAACTGTATTTCATCTCGGTTTATGTACTTAACCGTGATAAAAAAATCTAACTCTAATTTTTTTATCACGTTTTTACAAAAACTGAGATCTTTCTTACTCCCTCCGTCCCAGTTTGTTTGTCAATTATTCCATTTTCTAATACGCCTTAAATTGCTTATATCTTTCAATCTATAATGTTTTTCACCGTTTTAAAAACTTTGTATAATAGAATTAATCGTGAACTATTAAACAAGATCCATATTGCATATATTTGGAGATCGATATTAAAAGATATAAGCGATCGAAAACTAACACGATTATCAAAAAATGACAAACAAAAAGGGACGGAGGGAGTATGTTTTTTGTCTTGTTAAAGAAAGCTCAAAATGTGATGGATATTGGAGAACGGTTGAGAGTAAAATTTTATGGGGAGAAAAGTTTCAATTTGATGAAAATTATTGAGTTGGAGGATCATAAATATGCTGAGAAAGAGAAGAGGGATTTAGATGTTTTGATGGAAGGAAACTTTGTTGATTTGGAAGATGGGACATCCTTTTTAAACCCAAAAAAAAAATTGTTGTCAGAAACTCATAGAATATGAACAAAAAAAATTATTTTTGTAACCAAAAATTAAATTTTCTCAAACAAGATTGGAAACTATAAGAGTACATAAAGCCTAGAAAATCATAGTCAATGTTCAAGAAACTAATATGGGCAAGTGAAAGACCTACAAAAACTATTATATATATTAAATAGTTCAACAATATAATGAAATGCATAATTGGTCGGGGTGGATAGGTGTTACTTGTCTTGTGCAAGAGGTCAAAGGATCAAATCTAGATGGAAGCAAGGTTTGCAAGATAATGCAATTTTTGGATGCCTATATTAGCGAGGAAATTTTTTTCATCACGGTTTTTTCCATTTTTTAATCATGGTTTTACTAAAAACTGAGATCTTTTCTCTGTAAACAATCACGGTTTTTAGGAAAAACTGAGATGTTATATTGTCAAATATCACAGTTTTTTGTTTTGTTTTAATCACAGTTTTTCATGAGTTTTTATCACGGTTTAGAAGCGTGATTGAAAGATGGAGACTTTTAATCACACTAGATAAGATCATGGTTTTTTGACCGAGATTGAAAGTAAAAGATCACACCAAAAGACCGTGATCTTTATGCCTTTTTGTAGTAGTGATGGCTTGTTGATTCACTTGATTCTTCTGCCATTTGCTGAAATTACAAAATAAGATATTAATTTCCTGAATCCACAGATTATAATATCTACCGGAAAATGAAACAACTTATAACAGCCAAATTTGGTAATCTTTCAAAATTAGTAAACACAAAAAAACCAAACATATGGTAGTCTTTCATAATTTCTGAACACAAACAGCAAATGATATGGTAGTCTTTCACTATTACTGAACACAAACAACAAAAGATATGGTAGTCTTTCACAATTGGTGAACACAAACAGCAAAAGATATGGTAGTCTTTCACAGTTACTGGACACAAAAAGCAAAAGATATGGTAGTCTTTCACAAGTATAAGACACAAACAGCAAAAGATATGGTAGTTTTTCACAATTTGTGAACACAAACAGCAAAAGATATGGTAGTCTTTCACAATTACTGAACATAAACAGCCAAAGATATGGTAGTCTTTCAAAAACAGCATATAATATGATAGTCTTTCAATATTTCTGAACACAAACAACAACAGATATTGTAGTCTTTCACAATATTTCTGAACACAAACAGCAAAAGATATGGTAGTCTTTCACTATTACTGAACACAAAAAGCAAAAGATATGGTAGTCTTTCACAATTTCTGAACACAAACAGCAAAAGATATGGTACTCTTTCAATATTACTGAACACAAACAGCCAAAGATATGGTACTCTTTCTATATTACTGAACATAAACAGCCAAAGATATGATAGTCTTTCAATATTTCTGAACACAAACAGCAACAGATTGTAGTCTTTCACAATATTTCTGAACACAATTTCTGAACCAGGAAAAAATTACTAGAGCAACCCTAATCAGTAGAAATAGAGTAGAAAAATCCACAAAACAAGTAATGAAGAGAAGAAACCAAAGAAAAACCATAGAGAAACCCTAATCAGTAGAAATAGAGTAGAAAAACAAAGAACAAGCAATGAACAGTAATCTAGTGGATAGAGATGAAAGGAAAACCCTAATCAGTCGAAAAACGGAAATAGAACGGGAAATCATGTAGATCGTACAAATTAGATCGCCAAGTTGGTACCAATAGAGTACATGAAAAGCCCTACCTTACCGGAAATGGTGAAGACGACGGAAATGACGACGAAAGCGAGTAAGAGCAAGGATGCGACGACGACGGCGACTACGACGGCTACTACGACGACGACGAGCGCGAAGAACACTGCAAACGATGGAGGAAATGGTTTCGCCTTGTTCTCTCTCTCTTTCTCTCTTCTGGTTCGAAAATCGAAACTGGCGCAATGAAAAGTGACGGTTCAACTTCATCCACGTTTTTATATGACAGTTTGGGGGTATTTTTGGAAGCCGGGTACAATTTGTCCTGTTGGCAGTACGTAAAAAGTTAATGTCCTTATTACATTAGAGATCCCTTTAGTATGTCCTTCCCAAAAACGGACCCATTAAATATATAGTAGTCCATAGGGGACTAAAATTATACAGTAGTACTTTCATATTCATTCCAGTATGGGGGAGTTTCTACACTGGGATACAATTGAGAACCATGAACGCGAACACCTTTGACTCAAAATTATTATTTTTTTAATTTTTTATTTCTCATAAGACATATTTTAACATTTTAATAATAAAAATAAAAGTATCAATAATCACCTAAGCCCACTGCTTGCATTGATGATTTTTTCTTCTTTTTTTTTACGTTTTTTTTTTTTTTTTTTTCTTTTTCTAGATCGAAATCTCTAACTAGGACTCATTTTTCTTCTCTTTTTTTTTTTTTTTTTACATAATTTACCTAACCGCGTTCTCTCTCTCTCTCTCTCTTTTTTTTTCTTTCTTTTTTTCATTAGAGGTAATAATGGTCCAAAATAAATATGCACATCTTTTTAGGAGAAACAAGCATTTCACAAAAAAAAAAAAATATTAGCATGAAATTTTTTCAGATAATTTTTTTACACCAATTCAAGGATCCCATTGAGAAAAAAATAGTCTAAGTTTTTACTAAAAAAAACTCATGAATACATTATTTTTTGCGTGCATAATGCAAATCCAAGGTTCCCACAAATAATGGATAGTTGTCCCCAAAAATAATGTATTTATGAGTTTTTTTTTTGGGTAAAAAATTAGACTATTATTTTTCTCAATGGGATCCTTGAATTGGTGTAAAAAAATATCCAAAAAATTTCATGCTAATAGTTTTTTTGTGCGAAATGCTTGTTTCTCTTAATAGGGTGTGCATATTTATTTTAGATCATTATTATCTCTAATGCGAGAGAGAGAGAAAGAGAGAGAGAGAGAGAGAGAGAGAGGTTAGGTAAATTATGTAAAAAAGAAGAGAAGAAAAAGGTGTCTAGTTAGAGCTTTAGATCTAGAAAAAGAAAAAGAAACTTAAAAAAAGTAAAAAAAAAAAAACCCAATGCAAGTAGTGGGCTTAGGTAGGTGATCATTGATACTCTTATTTTAATTATCAAAATGTTAAAATATATCGTATGGGAACTAAAATATTAAAATGATAATAATAATAATAATTTTGAGTCAAAGAAAGAAAGTTCCCAAAAAAAAAAGTAAATAATTAAATTATTTTTTCACTCCTTTCAAAAATTTTAATGCCTCTCTAGAGGAATTATAGTAGTTTGCTAGACAACGTTGAATCAGAATTTTTCCCTTTTTGTAATATAAACTCAAACCAGAAAAAAGAAGAAGAAGTAAAGTTCGAATTTAAGGGTATTAACATCAATTCACCGTCAAAGTTAACCCCGTTAGGCCTTTTTTAACAACAAGGAGAGTGTCTACCAAATAGCTTGTAAAATAAAGGAGGACAGTGGAACCTCAGAAAGCAGAGGGGAGGTCAGTGGAATTAACCCAAACCTCAGGGGAGGTCAGTGAAATTAAACCTTTATCTTAAGTTTTCACTGTTTCATCATCCTTGATTTTCGTCTTTAATGGTTTTTTATATCAAATTATTTATTAGTTTTTTACTTTTTCAATGTATACTGTGTATCTCTATTCAAAAAGTAAAAAAAATTCGTTAAAATATTTAATGAATTCACTAAAGACAAAAAATTACGCAACTCTATACAAAACTATAACTCCCTTCGTTTCAAATTCATTGTCACTTATACTATTTTGGGATGTTTGGAATTGTTTGTCTTGTTTGAAAAGTTAAAACAAAATTGATTCAATTTTCCAAAATAACCCCTTTGGCCTTTACCAATGGCAATCATTTATCTCAAAAGTTGAAATATAAGGGTATTGTTAAAAATTAATGAATCTGTTTAATGTGAATGCATTAAATGAATGAAGTTATTACATATTTGCTTAAAAAAAATTAGAATTCCCAAAAGTGACCAGCAATTTAAAACGGGGAAAGTATCTCTAAAACACATCTTAAAACTATCGACTAACAAACGTTAGGTTTCGTTCTTAGTGCTATGTCTTGTTGTGGCATATCTCAAAAGTCAAGAGATTACCGCTGATTCTTTACCTATCGTAGGTGACCTATCTAAGTTAATTTAGACACCACCACATGATAATGGGCTATGAAATTTGGATAGTTTTTCAAACAGCACTGCTACATATATAGAAAATTGGACTATTGATTTACACTTTCGAGTTCAATTTTGGGTGCCCCAAACTTACGGTTTTTCAAATGTTTACATTCAAGACGCGTGTGAGTGGAAGGAGTGCTACTCCCGGAATGAAAATTGTGCTTGTACGTACAAGGACTTGATCTTACGAGGTGGGACTAGCTCAAAAAAATGCCAATATTCTCACTCTTAAAAAAAAAAAAAAGTGACATGCACATGACGCATAAAAGTTCAAGCCATAACATATAAAAAAATGATCTTCCAATTCAAATTATTTTTATTCTTGTCTGTATGCTCGGATATTATCAAAAAATTTGTGCTGATTTTACTTTGATATAAGCCCCATTTACCAAAAAAAAAAAAAAAGGGGAGAGAGACATTTAGCATTTACACCATGATCGTCCACTTCTTCCACTAGTGATGATCACCATTCCATTCTTAAGTAACGTGGGACTCTAGTTCCTTAACATCCCCCACAAGTGCCACATTTGAGGTGTGGATTGTGAATATATTTTTTTTAAATGTGAAATGGAATGAGTCCTGCTCTGATACCATGTAAAAACTTTATATCCATCTCAAAATTAATTGGCAATGAGTGTAGAGGTCCCAACATATATTAAGTGATCACCCATTCACCGTGGTCTCCTCCCCGTACGGTGATCATTGGCGTAACCTCCGCCGCCTCATGTCCCTCGAAATCTTCTCCACCAACCGCCTCAACGCCTTCCTATCCATCCGACTACGTCAGTTGTACCGGAAATCCTCGACCGGTTTCGCCAAAGTTGAATTGAAATCGAAGCTCTATGGGCTGACGTTTAACATCATCGTGAGAATGATCGCAGGGAAACGGTATTATGGTGACGATTTGGAGGATTCGGCTGAGGCGGCGGAGTTCTGGGAGCTAGTAAGTATGGCGTTCGAGTACGCCGGTTCATGGAACCCCGCGGATTATGTGCCGGTTCTGGGGTGGATTGATTATAAGGGTTTTGAGAAGAATTTGGCAAAATATCATAAGAGAATAGACGGATTATTCCAAGGGTTGATCGATGAGCGTAGAAGGGATAAGAATAAGAATACAATGATTGATCATTTGCTTTCGTTGCAAGAGTCATAGCCGGAATATTATACAGACACAATTATCAAAGGTCTTATTAGTGTACGTGAATTCTCCCGTTATCTTAATTTTCCCACCATTTCTTTTTTCGTTTTGTATTATTTTCCTACCAAGTATGAGCCAGTTGAATCGTAATTTATGGAAAACTATTTATTCAGTGTATTCGTTTCTGTCACTAAAGCTACTTTAACTGAAAGAAACTCCTTACAAATTTAAGGGTTGGTAAATTTTTGGTGACCTTTTTGTCATGTATCTTTTGTTTATACTATCTCCGTCCGCGTTTGTTTCTCCACTTTCACTATTCTACACCCCTTGAAAATTTGTACGTATCTTTCAATATGAATCTCTAAAAATTTGCAATATGTATCTTATTTGATAGATCTCAATTTAGTTATACTGTACGAAATTTTCAAAATTATAAAACTCATTATAAATTGAAAGATACAATCAATTTAAAACATCACATGAATGTCGAATTTTACATCGCATTGTTCGACTCAATGAGAGGAAGCAGAAAGATAAGTATTAAAACATGAATGTCATCAAAGCGAATATTATGCGGATAGCTCAAATTCTAAATAGCAATAATATGAAAAAGTACAATGCTTATTCCCCCCAAAAAATAAATAAATAAATAGTAATAATACAATGCTTTATTTGTAGGGAAAAAAACTTCAAAAGGTTGACCACAAAAACGATATTTAATGTGCAGGTCATGATACTAGCGGGAACAGACACTTCAGTAGTGACATTAGAATGGGCAATGTCCTTTTTCGTGAATCACCCTGAGGTGTTGCAGAAGGCTAGAGCTGAGGTAGACGCTCATGTTGGCCGGGATCGCTTGATTGATGAACATGATCTTCACAAGTTGCCTTATCTTCAAGCCATCATTTTTGAAACTATGCGACTTTGCCCACCGGCACCATTGCTAGTACCTCACATGTCATCTGATGATAGTACCATTGGTGGATATAACATACCGTGCGACACAATCTTGTTGGTCAATGCGTGGGCCATTCACAGGCCGGGATTCAAAGATTTGGGATGACCCGACAAGTTTTAAACCTGAGAGGTTTGGAGGTAGAGAAGTGGAGGGACATAAGTTAATGCCATTTGGATTTGGAAGGAGGGCTTGCCCTGGGGCAGGTTTAGCTCAACGAGTTGTCGGCTTGACCTTGGGGTCATTGATCCAGTGCTTTGACTGGGAGAGAGTGGGTGAGGATCTTGTTGATTTGACAGAAGGGAGTGGGCTAACCATGCCCAAAGTTGAGCCATTGGAAGCCATGTGCCAAGCATGTGATATCATGAAGAAGGTTCTCTATGATGGAACAAGTTATGCTTGAACGTTTTCTTTTTAAAGCCTGTTCAACATGTTTCTGTATTGCAGTAATTCAATTTTTTATGTTGTGGAATTTTTTTCATCATTTTTTTACTTTAATTTTATATGTTGTGTGATATTTTCCCATTATTTCTTTTAATTGTACTCGATCCGATCTTTCTTGTACTATACAATGGCTAGCTAGCTACGATGTAAGTGTGCTTTTCTTTTTTAATGTTTTGATAAACTATGTATGTGTAGCTATTGCAAGATTTTGTTTTCCAAACTTCAACAACGTGAATGTCTGTGCGCCCTTTTTGGTCTTTCAAATGGAATGTCGACATTTGAGTTGGTATTGGCTTTAGCAAAGCCGAATTGTATTTTGTCCTCGACTATTTAAAATATATTGCAATCGCCAGAGCTCACTCACTGCTAGTAAACTCTTAGGTGCCGTTCCCACTAACTTTGGATTTTGACTTTTCGTTCTTTTTATTTAATGTATGTGAGGAGAATGACTTGCCTTGAAAAACGTTAAAAGTCCAAAATTTCCAAAAAACTGAATAATCGGGGATTTTTGGGCTTTTATGAATTGTCAAACTTTACGAGACAGATTATTCTCATTGTATACATCAACTAAGAACTTCTAAAAGCGAAAAAATCAAAAAGCTGTGATGAAACAATTTCTGTCTATCCTAAATTAATGACCTGCAAAACAGAATAGGATCTAGGCCACCGGTGGGGTGCAGGCCGAATAGCCTCCGATGCCTAAGTCAGTCGTCTGCTGATTAATGGGTTGAATGGAAAATATTGAGTGGATGGTGTTACGTACCTTGCTAAGGTCTTGTTAGTCGCTTATATAGGCAATCAGAGTAGTAGAGTCTCGATGGGACATGGAGTCATGTTTTCCAGAGGATTGGGTTTATCCCTTGGAGTTTACAGGGCCTTTGGACTCTTATTCGTGAGGGATCCTACCTCTTTATATTCGGATAAGTCCTTTAAACCCTTTGAAGTTATCTTATCAAATCATGAGGTCTTCCTGGATTAGGTTTGAGGAGACTCACGATTTTCAATTGAACAGCTCGGCCTCTCCATGACCGAGCTCCGTTACTATGTAGAGCTGACCTAACGATTTGAGCTGAGGAAGAGATCATCTTAGACCCAACAGCTACTCCCCAGTTTCTGAGGACCTAATCGGATAAGGTCGGAAGGAGACATTTCAAACGTTTTGGCGGTTATTCCCTTTTTTGTGCTTTGCGCGCATTAAATGCAGACGCCGGTAATCACATTGTGGGACAGGTGTCCCCATCGTGTGCGTTAATTGTGCCTTTTACTTAACGGTTGAGATTTTTAAAGGGAAAGAAGAGACAAAACCGTTGGTTTTCATTTCTCTTTCACAAAAATCTTCAAGTTGTTCTTCTTCCTTCTGCCAAGGCGAATCCAGAGCGAACCCTAGCATCAACTTCTTAGAGCCCAGCCCTAGGTATGCTCCTCTTCCCTTATCTCTTTTATGTACTTTGATGATCACGGTAACCCAGTAGATCCCGTGAATCCGGTTGACCCGCAATGGCCTATTCCTAGTTACTTCCCTCACACCAAAATTTTGCATTATTTAGTTAGGCATTACCATTCCCCCAACATCCTCGACTTTGTTCCTTCTCCTTTTGATAGGCGCGAGGGAAGCTTGCTTCTGAGCGCCTAAGTAGGGTGATTTGGCATGTTAGACGTGCATTTTAAGCTTCATTTTCCATTAATATGTGCACATGGTATTTTTGGTGTATTGGTAGTAATTTGCAGGTACTTTAAGGTTGTGGGTGCAATTTTGAGACATTGGAAGTGCATGCACGTAGATCAGGAGTTAGAAGCGAGTGGTGTTTGCATCGAAATCCGTCGGGAGCGCTACCCCATTTTGCTGGAGCGCTCAAATTAGGCACAAAAGGGTCCACATAAATGAACAGAAGGTTCTTGAGCGCTACACCAAAAGAGGTGTAGCGCTACCGGTTCATTAGAGGTCAATGGTCAAACGGTCAATGGGATAGCAGCCGGTCAACGCGGACTCAAAGCAAGCGGTAGCGCTACCCCTAAACATAGGTAGCGCTACCGAGAGGTTATCAGGCATAGTAAACGACATCGTTTGGTCTATCCGTGGAGAATATTTCCGAATTTCCGTTTGTTTTTCGTTAGGATTACTAGGTTTAGTATAAATACTTTTGTTTTAACCCAAATTAGGGTTCCACAAATTTTTATCTAGTTTTTACTTTTCGAAGTTTCGGCTACAGTCTTAGAGAGCTTTCAACATACAGCGTTTCGCATTCAAGTTTACTTCCAGAATTCCAGCGTTGGATTGGTTTTGCGTATTGTTAATCAAGTTCAACTTTTCCCTTGCAATTTACGGTATTGTTAGCTATTGTCTTCATATTTCATTGTTCAAGCATGTTTAGATTTAGATTCAACTCGATTTCTGTAATTACTATAATCATGAGTGAGTAGTCGCTTCGAGTGCGGCTGCGGGGCGAAGGCGCCGCACGTCTGGACTAATCAATGTTTCACCTCGGGGCCGAATTAACTCAATTTTCAAGCAATTTTAGGAAACGGAAACTTTTCTAACAAACAAACCCAGGCATTACCGGAATTCGAACGCGCATGGAATCTGGTGACAGGTGGTGCGCATTTGTTAGGAAGCCTTTCTTGTGTTCTAAAATCAGTAAAAGAGGAATTGTGGCCCGAGTGAACATCAGTTAGGTTAGTTGCGGACGCTGGGTTCCCATAGCTGTGCTCTCTTTATCAATCTGCATTCAGTCAATTTAGTTCAGTAATTAAGTCAATAAATCTCATAAAACCAAAGGGTGGCTACCTAAGAGCCATGTAAAACTGCACTTTCACACTTCTGAGTCAAGCACTTAAGTCGTCTCTGTGGTTCGACTCCGGTACTTCCGGATTTATTGTGCTACACTGGTCAAGAGTCCTACGCTTGGGACGCGTCTTTATTAGTCATATTTTTAGTCACCTGGTCGGTCAAGCACCTTTTCTTCAGTACGATATTATTAATCAGTATATCTATGCTTACTCCGAAGATTATGGTAATCTCTGCACTCATGCGATAGAACATGACGAGATAAACGAACAACCCATTCTCGAGACAAATCCCGAACCCAATTTATTCGTGAACCTTAGTGACGAAGAGACTGATGAGGATTGTCCCCCCCTTTTAGGTCGCGAAAGTAGAACCCATTTCCCCAGATTGAGTAGCCCTTTAGTACCCTCATTTATTGACGATCTTGTCATTGCTTAGATGGAGCAGTATTCACCCAATCTTTTCAGGTCTACCGTAATGCGAAAGGACATCGATGCTCTCTGAGCTAGATATCAGATCCCTTCATCGATCACTCTCTGACCTCCCTCCGAAACGGAATGCGCTTGCTCTCGCCTCCAGAACGAGGTTTGTGTGTATGTTGGAGCTTGTGAGGGAGGTCTCCAGTTACCCTTCCCTAAAATCGTCAGGGAGATTTTAGAATTTTATGGGCTCGCCCCAGCTCAAATTCCCCCTAACTCTTGGAGACTTATGATCGGCTGTGCAGTCCTTTGGTCTGCCATGTCGGATGGGGCCACTCCCTTTTCTGTTGAGGCTTTTCTCTGTTCGTATAATTTGAAAAAGGTCCCAAGCTTCAACGGGTGGTGGTACTTTACTGAAAAGGATGCCAAGGACCCAATTATTTCTGGTCTTCCAATAGCCAATAAAGATTGGAAGGACAAATTTTTGTTTGTGGGTCGTTCTGGCCGGGAGTTCCCTGAATGGGAAGATGAGAAATTGCACCCCCCCCCCCCCCCCCCCCCCAACATCCATAGGACTTGGGGAATTCCCCCTGAAAGAGAGTAAGTTATATTTAACTCGCTTGATTTCTTTTTGTTTGTTTAAATTTTATTGACATTTTTGCTTTCCCAAGTAGGTCGAAGTTCACAGCAATTGAGGAGAAGGCGCGCGGGAATTACAAAAGCTCGAAGTTACGAGTTTAAATCTATCCAGCTGCTGATTATAGCCGAGAACCTTGCTCAGTATCTGCTCGGCCCTGAAGTACTGTCCTTGCTTTAGAGAGAGGTACTATACTCTTCCCCCTTTTTTTTTTTTTACCAAAAACTGACCTCTTCCTTATTTTCCACTTTTCCTTTCAGTCGAGACCGAGGAAGATATGGCCGGGAGGAGAATCAACAAATCGTATCTCCAGGAGCTCCAAGCTCAAAAGACGGCCACCCCTACTAACCCCTCGAGGAGGAAGAGAATTACTCCTCAAATAGATATTGAAACTTTTATTGATTCTGGGGTCACTGGGTCATCCAACAAGGAGAAAGAAAAAGATAAAGAGAAAGAGAGGGAAAGGATTTGGAAGGAGAAGAGAGAAGAGAGAAGAGAGAAGAGAGAGGAGAACAAACGAGCTGCTAAGAGGTAGAAAAATGTTGAAGGCTCTAGTCCGTCAGGTGGCATTCTACAACAACAAAACGATGGCCCCACCGTGCTGCTAGATAGGAAATTCTGTTTAGAGAAGGTCAAGCATCTTACTTGTCCTGCTGACGACCAAGTCTTGGGGGACACGGATGGTCAAATTTTGGGCACCGAGCTCGCTATCGACCTTGGACAGGTATTTTATTTTATTGAAGCTCTTAATTTGATGCCTGACTGCTGGTTTTCATACTGACTTGGTTTCTTTTTTCCTCTTTTCCCATTTATAGGCCGCGATTCGAGCTCTCCACCTTGCAAAGCGTTATGCCAATGTCGCTGCTTAGAGAGAGCAACTCCTGACAGCCCATGAGAAGCACGTCGTTGAGAACAGGAGACTCTCTTGGGAGCTCGGTTTTGCCAAAATTGCTATGATCAAGGTCGAGAGTGATCGTAATGAGGCAGTAAAGAAGGTGGGGAGTTTGGGGAAGGCCGTGGAAGCTGAGAAGGCTTAGGTCGGTAAAGCTCAGAAAGAGAAGGATGAGCTCGAGTAGAAGAATGCAGAGCTTACTGAAAAGTTGAAGGACGCACGCCGTCGGACAATCGAGGATTTTATGGCTTCCGATGAATTTAGCAAAATGTCGACAACTTGGTTTTTTGATGGATTTGAAGAATGCAAGCGTCTCTGCAGCAAAAAGTTCCCTTCTACTGACTTCTCTGTGATAGAACCTGAGGACGACATGACTTCATTGGCTGATGGTGGTGACAACGGTGATCAGGTGGATGATACTGCATCTACTCCAGTAGGTAAAGATCCGTAGAGCCGGGACCTTGAAGGGAAACCTCAAACTGGTTCTGTGGAAGGTTAAACTTCAAATCATGATGTTACTGTCATCAGCTCTTCAGAGGCAGCTCATCCTGAGGATGGTTCAAAGAAGGCCTGATGTGGTGCTTCATTCTCTTTAAATTTGTTAAAAAAAAAAAAAAACTTCTGTCAATTTGAACTTGCTTTCCTTTTTCTTTTTGAAATGTTTTTGGGAATTGTATAAATTTGGGGACAGATTTGCTGTTTTAATTTTCAGTTCTGTAGGACTTTGCTTGTGGATGCCTTATTACTCCCCACTCCCCTAAGTGCAATGTTGTTTATGACAAATTGCACTTGTAATAGGTAAGTGAAAGTTTTGGCTGCATATGCTCGCTGAGCTATTTCGTTGCTTAAACTATTGTAGTTTTTGTGTATGCCTTTTGGCGAGCTCTTATCCCGTGCTGAGTTCATGCCTTATGTCTTACACTGCTATATTGCTTCCTTCAGCACTTGTCTATGTTGCTTATGTGAGCTCATTCTGCACTGCTTGTCCGTCTGAGCTTACTTTAGTGTACCTTTTTTTATGCACAATTGGTGCATTTTTGTTTAAAAACCTTCACAAACTCTACAAGTTATTTGTGCTTGTGTGCTATATGCCTTAGCATAAACACCTTATTTTATAACCTGAGCTCCTCGTGTGCTGGAGCATCTTTGTTACTTTCCTTGTTCTTACTCCCCTAATGTAAGGTTGTTTTTAACAACATTATACTTGTTTTTGGTGGAGCTAAGGGTCCCGTATGCATTTTTGCATTCGTGCGGTAGTTTCTTTACTGAGCTATCTTGGGTGCGCCCCTTGCAGGTGTTTTCACCCTTTAGTATTTTTACAAATAACTCTTCCAAGGTTTCCTTTGAAGAGTGCCGAGCTTATCTTATGTATAAGGTCGATTTTTGTGTTTTAGTCCCGAGCTCGTATTGGACTCCAGATCCATAGGACTGGGCCGAGTTGGGCTTTTGGCCACTATCTCGTTGGGCTTCTAGTCACTATCTCGGACTTACAACCTTTGGCTTCTCAGACCTTTTATTTGAAGGGTTGAACCAGTTGGGATGGTCAATCCCCTACCTGGAATTAATTTTACCAAGCTGATTTGTTTTGACTAGTGCTTAGTTTCACGCCTTTGTATGAGCTGAGCTCTTTACGTGGTACGTAAACAAAAAGGGTGTAATTTTTATTGCAAAAATGTAGAAAACAAAGATAAGGGTCTGAAAATTGACTTGCAGCTGCTAAGAGTTATTTAATAATAAAGCTTAAAAAATAAAAGAGAGTTCATCAAACTAAAAATGTGGCTCATCGAAACTAAATGTAATACTTCTTGAGGTGTTCTGCATTCCAGGAATTTGGCACCTCCTTTCCCTTCATTGTAACAAGTTTGTAAGCTCCATCTTTTGTGTGCCTCGGTATCTTGTAAGGCCCTTCCCAATTTGGTCCTAGCTTTCTGACTTTCTTTCCTGTGGGATCAACTTTGCATAGAACTAGGTCGTCCGGCTGGAAACTCATTGGCTTCACTTGTGCATCATAGTACTTGGCAACCCTTTGCTGGTACAGTGCTACCCTAGCAGCAGCTGCCTTGAGTTTTTCCTCGGGCAAGTCTAACTCGGTCCTGAGGTCTTCTTCATTCTCTTGATGATCAAGTGAAGCCGTGCAATAGTTGATCAATTCTACTTCGATGGAGACCACAACCTTTGCTCCGAAAACCATGGAGTATGGCGTTTCACCTGTCGCTTTCCTTGGTGTTGTTCGGTATGCCCATGGACCGAATGCAGCTCTTCTGACCAAGATCCATTTGCCACCTTCAACCTCTTATTGATCCCCTTCTTTATCTCTCTGTTTGTCACCTAACCTTGCCCATTTGCCGTTGGGTGAGCTTTAGAGGTATAATGTACGTGTATTCCCTTGGGAGTACAATAATCTATGAATTCCGCACTATTGAACTATTTTCCCAGGTCAGCCACGAACACTCTGGGTAGACCAAACTTACAAATAATGTTTGTTCAAATGAAATCAGTGATGGCCTCTGTCGTAATCTTGGCTAAAGCCTTGGCGTCTACCCACTTTGTGAAATAGTCCACTGGTACCACAACGTGTTGTATTTGGCTCTTTCCTTTGGGGAGTGAGCCTACTAGATCCAATCCCCATTGAGCGAAAGGCCATAGACCTCTCATTGGGGCTAGAAAAGTTGGTTGTTTGTGTGATATGTTGGCAAATTTCTAGCACTTGTCACACCTCTTCACCATCTCCATGCAGTGGTGCTGCATGGTTGGCCAGTAGTAGCCTAATCTAATCATCTTGTAAGCTAAGGTTCTTCCCTCGTGATGACCTCCACAAATTCCTTCATGAACCTCCGTCATAGCCTGCTCGGCCTTGGTTGAAATGAAGCATCTCAAATATGGGAGGGTGAAACTCCTTCTTTAGAGCACATCTCCAATCAGAGCATATCTTGCAGCCTTAATTCTCAGCTTTCTAGCTTGGCTCTTGTCATCTGGGACTTCTCCATCCTTGATATAATGGACTATGAGGTCAGCCCAAGTTCCCTCGACTCCAAAATTTGCACTTCGTCGACTGGATTTGCTATACTTAGGGCATCCAAGTACTGCATTAGCACACCACCAGGTATTAGGTCTTCTTTGGCCGTAGCCAGTCTTGCGAGCTGGTCTGCCTCCATGTTTTCTTCCTTTGGGACTTGTGAGATGTTGAACGCTTGGAAACTCTTGATCAGCTGTTTCACGTACTTTAGATACTTTTCCATGTTTTCATCCTTGGCTTCATACTCCCCCTTAACTTGACCAACAACCAATTGAGAATCACTTATGACAGCTAAGGACCTAGCCCCGACAGCTCTGGCGAGCTGGAGCCCCGTTGTCAGGGCTTCATATTCTGCTTGGTTGTTGGTTGCTTGGAATCTGAATCTAAGTGCATACTTAAACTTTTTCCCTTCTAGGCTCTGTAACACCAGCCCTGCTCCACCTGCTTCCTTAGTCCTTGATCTGTCGACAAGTAAAAGCCATGGTTTGAGCTCGTCTGGATTGGGCTGACCTGGTTCTTTGTAAGTATATACTCCGCTACAAAATCTGCCAAGACTTGGCCTTTGATAGCCATTCTTGGTTGATAGGTGATATCAAACTCCCCCAATTCCACTGACCACTGAATTAGCCAACCTGAGGTTTCTAGGTTGTGCAGTGCTCTCCTCAATGGTTGGTCAGTTAATACTTTAATCGAGTGAGCTTGGAAGTAGGGCCTCAATCTTCTTGGTGCTATTACAATTGCAAATGCCATCTGTTCTATCCTTGGATACCTCGTTTCAGGCCCTCTAGGAGCTCGGCTTGTGTAGTAGACAGCGGTGCTGGACTCCATTCTCTTCCCTGATTAGGATTGAGCTGATTGTGTGAGGTGATACCGCGGCGTAGAGAAACAAGTCTTCTACCTGCTTAGTCCTGCTGAGCAGAGGTTGTGACTATAAATATTCCTCGAGCTCCTTAAAACCCTTTTCCCCCTCCGGTGTCCATTGGAAAGCCTTCTTCAGAATTTGAAGAATGGTTGACATTTATCAGTTGATCTGGATACAAAACGACTCAAGGCAGCCACACACCCCGTAAGTTTCTGGACTTCCTTCGTTGATTTTGGCGGGCACATTTCTAGTATAGCCCTAATCTTTTCTAGATTGGCCTCTATTCCCCTCTGTGAGACCATAAAGCCCAAAAACTTTCCTGAGGCTACTCCGAATGCACACTTTGCTAGGTTTAACTTCATCCTATATTTTTTGAGCACATCGAACGTCTCCCGTAGATGATCCTTGTGATTAGTCCGAGCTGTGCTCTTCACCAACATGTCGTCTACATAGACTTCCACATTCTTGCCGACCTAAGCCTTGAACATCTGGTTGACCAATCTTTGGTATGTTGCTCCTGCGTTCTTAAGCCCGAATGACATAACTTTGTAACAATAGAGCCCCCACTGATAAACGTTGTTTTCTCCTCATCGTCCTCATACATCTGGATTTGATTGTAGCCTGAGAAGGCGTCCATGTAAAGACTCGATTTTTTTATGAATTATATTAATAGACTTTTAATTGTTTTTATTTTGAAAACAATAGATTTTAGTTTGAATTCCTTTATCTAGTAGATAAATATATAATATAGATAAAGAGATAATAAGTTTAATTCAATTATTTGTGGTTAAGGGATAAATTGGAGTAGTTTGTTAGATCTACTCAACTACTAGATGATTATCTATTAGTGATATATATATATATATATATATATATATATATATATATATATATATATATATATATATATATATATATATACACACACACACACACACACACACACACACACACACACACATATATTTGTTGTTTGTTTTTCCCTAACAACTAGATAGTTATGTAGTACAAAAAAATAGATAAATATGTTTTGATTGGATTTGATTTATTGTTTTAAAAGAAAACAATATCCCTATTTATCTTCTCTTTATGTGTATATCTTTCTCCTATCTCTTCCATTTATTCTCCCCAACAATTATCTCCCTCTCTCCTATTTATTCTCTTTATTTGTTGCTCCTCCTTATCCTTTTAGTTTTAATTTTTAACTCCTAATTTATCTCTCCACTTATCCCACGCGCTTTAAAACTCTCCTACTTAGGTTCCCATTTTCTACAAAACTCTCTTACGATATATTTCTCACACCCACATCTCTTTCTCTCACTTTTCAACGTTAAATCAATCTCTCTCTCTCTCAAAATTTCAGCTATCAATTCCTGTTATGTTTGGTGGTTGATTAACAGGCAATCCTCGAGTTCATCACCGGTTTTATTGTGCTAAAACATCGGAGGAGATGTAGGGTTTCGAGAGCTTAACTTTTACTTTGGTTTTGCTGCTTACATGTTAATTCATGCATTCATAAATATGTAAGGATATATGTGAGATGAATAATATGTAAATATGATAGTAAGTCAAATCGTTATGATAATAAAGGTGTAAAACGAGATTGAAACAATAAAAAATGAGTTTCTCGTGCATTGTATTCTGTTCGGCAGTTTCGGCCCTCTTTTAAGTCGATTCAAGAAAAACACAAACTGAAAAGTTGTAGATCTTGAAAAGTTAAGCATTTTTCATATGGAACTCGTCTCAATCCGAGTTACGTAGAATTTAATATGATTTTTCAAAGTTTCTGTTGTAGTGAAACTCGAGACAGATTACAAACTATTCTTAAAACTCATTTTCAACCTCTTTAATAAAGGAATTAGAACTCGAGTAAAACATGCAATCTGTTTGTAGTATAAAGTTTAATGTTCGTGTAAAATCTCGTGATTTATAGAGTTAGTTTGCTATTTTTAGTAAATTGAGAAAGTTTCTTGTTTTACATGTTATGATAAGTTTTTCTTTAACTTTGTGATTGTAATATTTTCTTGTTATGTTGGACTTATGTAAATAATGACTCCTGTCATGAATGAATCCAATTATTAAGCACGTTTTGATCGAAATATTTAATGTATAAGGATGAACGATTTTAATCGCGAAATTTGGGGTTGGGACGTGTTCGGTATGGGTCTTGAGCCGTGCGCAGATTATACTTTTTGGTAGCTTTGCTGTGTGATTGGGCGCCAGAAGTATACTGTGGGTGGGAATCGGTGCTTGATAAAAATTGGTGGTGATATTGTGACCGGGAGTGAGCCATGCACAGTATACCTGTAGACACCCCAAAATGAGACTCTCGTACATTTTAATCCCTGATGATGAAAGGAAATGCCCGGAAGAACTCTCGGATTAAAACTCTCCAAGTCAACTCAGTCAACAGTACCGTACGGTACTCATCTCTCACGCACGGCAGAGCCCAAGTCACGTACGGCAGCTTTTTGAATTTTGGCGGTGGAAGTGTGCCGCACGGCACAGTATGTGTGCCGTACGGCACTGTCACTTGTCTCACAGCTTTTGCAGAGTTCCCAGCAGCTCAAATGTTGACGAATTCGCTCCTTCAGTTCATGATGATTTCTTGCAAGCAGAAGAGGCTACCTCATAGCCATGATTACTTGAGTGGAGACCAAGTTTACTTGGGAACCAAGAGGATTCCTACGGCTATAAATTCCGACCCAAATTCGGATGAACCAGAGAGGGAAAAACGGGCAAGAAAAACCATGACACTCTACCCCTAAAAACACCATCTCTGCCATAAATCATCTTCATTACTATCTCCAATTTCCAGAAAATCAATCCAATTTCCTCTTCCAAAACAAACCCAATCAAAACCCAATCCCCTATTTTTCGGTCCCAAACCCGTGAGGTAGTCACTCCAAGTTCGTTCAAGTTCTAGCCATCCATCATCCTTGCTATTGCATCAAACTGAATTTGGGATCCAGAGGAAGTCCAAGCCACATTCAGAAGTTCAAGAAGGAGTATTAATCCAAGAGTTTGCAAACCGAGGTACGATCCCGTTTCGCCAAGTTCTTTAGCTTTGGCACCCTGAGGGGAAGGATACCAAGTGTGGGGATGATCTCCTATATCATCTCTGCACTTGGTATGCCCATGTTACATCAAAATCAGTTTAACTTCATACCTCCCGGTCGCGTCGTACGGTGAAAACATCGCCTCGTACGGAGCGATTCAACGAGGAGGAACATTCCATACTTGCCCACACTGTTTTCCTATTCAAAATAGTCCATTTTAATCTTATTCCATGCCTTGTATGTGCCTCTGTTTAATCATATCGAAAAACCAAAGTTTCAAACTATTGTACAACTAACAGTACCGCACGGCACACTTTCTGTACCGCACGGTACACCTAGTGTGCCGCATGGCACACTTTTCTGGCAAAAATCAAGATTTTGAACAGTACTTTGCATGAATAGTTTAAAACTCTGGATTTTTGCATGTTTACTGTAATTTACATATTGATTGTTTGTTTTTCTTATTATTATCGTCTGCTCTGCTTGATTTAAAAATGTTTACCTGTTAAAGCTCGGCTTTAAAATATTTTCTAAAATCCCACAAATGTTTAGTAAAGACCGATTTCTAATATTGCGAACGGGGTGCCTTTAAACCCTTCCCCGTTCGTAACCTGGCTCCCGAATCCAAAACGAATCTCTGGTTTTCAAATTGTTTTATAAGTCATTTTCTCAATCATTTTTCAAAACAGTTTCTCGGGTCCTAAACCATTTTCTAAAAACCCGGGTGGCGACTCTATTTTTCAAATCAAACCACCGGTGGAAATTGACCGTCCACAATACCCTGAGGTAGCTTTGTTGTGTGATCGGGCACCTGAGGTATATTGTGGATGGAAGCCGGTGATGGATAGTGTGTGATTGAGAAAAAGAAAAGTATGAATCGAAAGGTGAAAGATGATATCAAATTGGTGATTAATGGAATTGACGAGGGATGTGAGTTCCAGTGGAAATTGAGTACATGACTATTGAATTATTTAAGTATTTCCTATTGAGCATCCACTATTTGTGTTATTAAATCTCCTTGTTATGTGTTATAAATGCTGTTAAATGTTGAATGAGCATACTTTAGTAACGGGGTAGCTCTCGGCACCCTACTGAGTGTAATTTTACCACTCACGGTGCTACTTTTTATGGCTCTGGCGTTCTCAATGCCCGGTACAGAAGGAAATGAGGAGCCGTCTGCTGATTTCGAGGTGATGGAGCAGCTAGATGGGAATTAGGTGGCAGACCCTTGACTTTATCAGTAGAATTTAGCTAGATGGCTCTGTCATTTATTTCAGTTGGATTTTAAATAAATGTTTAAGTTTTTCAGACAATGTCCGAATTCAATTTATTTCAGTTGAAATTGGTATTTTTATTTAAATAAATTATGAAATTTATTTATTAACGTATCCAATTTTCGGGGTGTTACAGTCCATAAAACTCAGGAGCTCATGATCGGTTGTGGAGTCCATTAGCTGATCTATCCTGGGGAGAGGAAAGCTGTCCTTTGGACACGCTTTGTTGAGGTCAGTAAAGTCTACACACATCCTCCATTTGCCATTGGCCTTTTTCACCATCACGACATTGGCAAACCAGTCCGGGTAATGAACTTCTTTGATAGACTTTTCCTTTATTAATTTTTCTACTTCCTTCGCTGCTGTCTTATTCCTCTTTGGTGCAAAAGTTCTTTTCTTTTGTTTCACCGGTCGATAATCTGGATATACCGCGAGCCTGTGTGATATGATCCTATGATCGATACCTGGAATATCTTCATGTGACCATGCGAAGACATCCTTATTTTCCTGCAGAAAATCTAGCAGGTCTGACCTTATCTGGGGTTCCAAGGCAGCTCCGAGCTGAACTACTCGGTCAGGTCGTCCCGGCTCCAGCTCTGCTTCCACCAGATCCTTGACTGGTTCTCCTTGAACCAGTTTATCCTCATCACGTACATCGATGTTTTCTACTGAGTAGATCTCAATGGGGTTATCTTGTGAATTCTTTAAAGCAACGTTGTAGCATTCCCGAGCTATTTTTTGACCTCCTTTTACTTCTGCTTTGGCTTCTCCTACAGGAAACTTCATCTTCAAGTGGTAGGTTGATACCACTGCTCCTATCTGGTTTAAGAGTGGTCTTCCAATTATCAAGTTGTAGGCTGCTGGGCTATCCACTACCAGGAAATCAACCATGTAGGTAATTGACTTTCCCCCTGGCCCGATTGTAACTGGGAGTGCAATCCTGTCCTTGGGCGGGATTGGTTTTCCTGAGAATCCGTAGAGATTTGATTTTACCTGCCTCAGTCGTTTCTCATATATCCCGAGCTGTAGGAATAATATATTATATCCGTTGAGGCCCCGGTATCCACCAGTATTCTCTTTATCCTGTAATTAGCTACAACCATGCTAATCACAAGTGGGTCATCATGCAGATAGGTTATTCCTTCCTCGTCCTCTTCCAAAAAGATAATGGGTGGTCGCCCTAATTGGTTATCTTGCTTGGTCTTTCGACCATATTGACCTCGTCGAGCTTCATCTGGCAAAGTTCCCGTAGGTGAGCTTTTCTTGACCTGTTTGAATCTCCCCCAACACCTGGTCCTCCATGGATAACAACTATCTCCCCAATGGGAGTGTTCTGAATCTAGTCTTTGTTTTGATTATTCTTGGGGCGTTCGTCTTTCCTTGGTGGTTTTTGGTTTTTCACAAATCGTCTCAAATGGCCTCTCGACGCAGTCATCAGTTGTGTGACCGTGGTCACGATGGAACCTGCACCACTTATCCTTTGACCTTTTGTTTGGGTTAGATCGTAGCTTCCCTGGCTATTTAAGGTCGGGGTCATCGTGTAGGTCCTCCAAGATTTGCTTGGCCGTAGCGACGAGAGGTGTGAATTGCTGATATTTCTCAAAAGGCCCTCCTTTCTTTATCGAGCTCTTTTGATCAGGCCTCATCATTCTTACATCCTTGCTTGAACCTGTCTGTTCTCTTTTTCGTTTCTCGTTCCGACCTAAAGTGAAATCATTGTTATCATCCCTGGAGCGCCTTGCGCTTAAGGCTTCCTCTGCATTCATGTGTTTTTGAATTCTCATCATGAGCTCGGCAACGGTAATGGGAGGATCCTTGGTCAGACTGAACAAGAGCTGACCTGAGTTCAACCCTGTTATATAAGCTGCAATTGAAACTTGATCTTCCATGGGTTCCACTTGCATTGACTCCTTGGTGAATCTGGCAGTGTAATCCCTCAACGTCTCGTGCCGGTCTTGCCTGATGGAAAATAGGCAGGTTGACGGTTTGCTGTACTTCTGTCTTGCAATGAAATAGCTCACAAAACTTTTGCTGAGCTGTTTGAAGTTGTTGATGCTCTGAGGTTTGAGTTTATTAAACCACGTCCAAGCACTTCCCTTCAAAGTGACAGGGAAAGCTCTGCACATGATTTCGTCTGGGGCCGCCTGCGGCATCATCAAGTTCTTGTAAGTCTCTAGGTGATCCAATGGGTCCGTGGTACCACCGAACGCGTCGAGGTGCGGCATCTTGAATTTTTGCGGGAGGGGTTTCCTCATAACTTCTAGGGTGAACGGAGAGTCCGTGTTCTGAACTAGCTCTTCTACTGTGGTAGGGGCCTTTCCCCTCACTTGCTTCGCAAGGCTCTCTATTTGGGCCTTGTGGACGGCCCACGGAAATCGGTGCGGTTTCACGTTTGAAAAGATTGTGATTGTTGTTAGAGTCGCCACCCGGATTTGAGGTCCGAACCTGAGAAACCGATCAAAAATATGACTCATTTGCCCATTTGAAAAAGATTTCACTGATCATGGCGGAACCAAAGATTTCTCGGATTCGGGGGTTTGGTTACGAGAGGGGAAGGGTTTTACGGCACCCCTCTCGCCCGGTCCGTGAACCGGTCTCTACTCAACATTTTGTGGGATTTTGGAAATGTTTGAAGTTCAACTTTAAACACGAAATGGGGGATACGGGAATGGCAAAACACGTAAATGAATATTAAAACATAAACTAAGTGATGGTGGATGCTTGTGCGAAGTACACAATGCGATGAAAGAATGGTATAACAAAGAAAATGACAATGAAGGAGAAAAATAGAACTTAAAACATCATTTTGAACAAAATTATTTGTCTTTCCGACACTATTTGCATGTTTTGGAGGGTTTTGATATAGAAATGAGAAGAACATAAAACTACAAAGTTGTAGCCCTTCAAATTATCTATGTTTTGATATATAATACGCCCAAAACGGAGTTCGGAGTAAAAAGTTATGGCTGAAACACTGTGACTGACTTTCTGTTGGGGTTTGAGCGCTCAAGCATGACCTTGAGCGCTCAAGGCTAAGGCCTTGAGCGCTCAAGCCCTTCCCAGATCGCCAAATTCTGCTATTTTATGACTTTGAACATTCATACAACCCCAACTCAATGATTATGGTTTGCTTACCAAAACTGGACAGAAACATGAACTTAGAAAACAGATTGAGCGCTCAAGGCCTTGGGCTTGAGCGCTCAATCCTACCAAAATAACAGGTTTTAAAAATGCTTTTCTTGATACTTTTCAGACCTTGTAGGCTCATTTCAAGTATGAGGAACTTGAATGAGCCCACTGGTCTCCCTCAGCAAGACCAAAACATTGTTTTTCACATGATTTTAACTACCTTTTGGCTTGATCAAGGCTTGAACTTGTGGTTTGATGAATGGATGGGTAGTGGCTGTGTTTATAGGCTATAGATGAAGTATTTTGGACAGAGGAGTGTGAGTGTAGGGCTGATTGAGTGATTGATTGAGTGGATGATGGAGTATTTGAGCTTAAAATGGTGATTTTGGCTTGGATGAGGTGGGTTTTGATGGAAGAGCTAGGTTTGGACGAAATTGATGGAGTGTATGGACTGTAAATGGCTTATTAGAGTGAGAGAGGGGCTGTTGAAGTTGGTTTCTCAAAGACCCATGTGTTGTAGGCCTTAAAGATGAGATTTTTGGGTGTTTTGGAGGTTGAAGATGATGGAGGGTGGTGGCTATGGAGGAGAGAAAGGGCTAAAACGTGATTGAAGTGATGAGAGAGAGTGGAGAGGGCTGATGAAGGGTGTGAGAGTGTGTAAGAGCTCAGCCAAAGGGGTGGAGGGGATTTATATAGAGAGAGAAATGGGAGGGAAATGGGTTTAATTTTTGAATTGGGTTTGGGGGGTGATTAGGAAATGTTCAAGGGTCTAGGAAGTGTATTTAGGCAGTAGAAAACATAGCTAGACGCTCCTCTTGCAGTAGAATATCATGATTAGATGCTCTGCAGAAAACTGATCTGGAACAGAGTTGAGCGCTCAAAGCCATGGGCTTGAGCGCTCAAGGTGGGATTTTTTGGTTTGAGCGCTCAAGGTCCAGGGCTTGAGCGCTCAAGGCTGTTGCTCAAAAGGTCAAACTTTGCGGGGCCGCCCCGGGTGCTACCGAACTCCGTTTCAGTGCGTGGTTTGAAGCGTTGGAAAGCTTGAAAGGTCTACTTTCTAACCCAAGTGATTTGGACCCAAGATGATTTGTACATCAAAATGTGTGACCATTTTACCCTCAGAAGGTCGGGAAAGCAAGTGATTTTGGTAAAACGGGCACATCTCCCTCATTTCACAATGGATTGGGACATATTATATATCAAAAAAGAGGATTTTGAATGTACTAGAAGATGGTGTAGGCTTGGGTTTGTTTTGAAATGATTTATGGATGGTTTGAACGGTATTTTGGTCATTTTGGTTGGTTTAAGGTTGTTTTAGGAGGGTTTAGAATGGTTTAGGGTGGTTCGGTGAGTTCAAGCCTTGTTCTTAGCCTCGAGGTATGCACGATTGGTCTATTTCATCATCGGGAATGCTCGAGCGCATCCTGGGTTCAAAATCGGGGTGTCTATAGGCCTTCATGAGGGCTAGTGGATCTTCCTCATTTTCAGGGTGTTCTCGGGTCCTTCTGTCTTGCCCCCCATTGTCTTGGTTTTGACTCATTTGATCACGTTCCGCTCTCTGAGAACGACTGTCCTGCGCATTATTTGTTGGTTGATGGTTAGTACCCTGCAGCCCCTCTGACCGTTGAAGTTGATTCCGCAATTCTTGATTTTGTTGCTGCATTTCTTGCAGCATCTTGGTCAATATCTCCATCTGACGTTGGAGTGTAACGTACATCTCCGACATCACTGCTGGTGGATCATCTTCTGTTCTTTGATTTCGTTGAGAAGCCATCGATCGAGTACTTACCATGCACAAAAAAAGTTCATCGTTTGGAAAAGACGTTTTCCATGGACGGCGTCAACTGATGAAGGAATTTCTGTCTCACCTCAATCAATGACCTGCAAAACAGAATAGGATCTTGGCCACCAGTGTGGTGCCGGCCGAATAGCCTTCGATAAAATATTGAGTGGATGGTGTTACGTACCTTGCTAAGGTCTTGTTAATCGCTTTTATAGGCAATCGGAGTAGCAGAGTCTCGATGGGACATGGAGTCATGTTTTCTGGAGGATTGGGTTTATCCCTTGGAGTTTACAGGGCCTTTGGACTCTTATTCGTGAGGGATCCTATCCCTTGATATTCGGATAAGTCCTTTAAACCCTCTGAAGTTATCTTATCAAATCACGAGGTCTTCCCGGATTAGGTTTGAGGAGACTCACGATTTTTAGTTGAACAACTCGGCCTCTCCGTGACCGAGCTCAGTTACTATGTCGAGTTGACCTAACGGTTTGAGCTGAGGAAGAGATCGGCTCAGAGCTAACAAGCTGAATGTTAATGAAATAGGTCATGAATATTTATTTGTGTTTTTATTCTAAATGCATTCCCGAGCGCACGTTAAGTGACAATGATAATTTCAAAAGATATATACTAGTCTTTTAAGGCCTGGTTGTGGGCCATTCTGATTGGCAGAGAAATACAGGATTTAGAAGTAGAGAATTACTCAGCCTTTGGCCCAAATGTGCAATCAATTTACGCAAAAATAGGAAAGAAACTAGTATTACAAATTTTACAATATACAGAACTCTTACAGAAAATTGTATTAACTCATTTTAAAAATTTCTGTAACAACTTTTAAACACAACTCCAGACACAATTATGTTTGAATCCGTTCAATGCATGTGAACGATGCTACACATGCAACTTTAAAACAAAGAAGGGGACTAACCAACATCATTGCTTACGAAAAAAAACAATTCAACTCCAAGTATGTTGGCACGCTTCCCTCATCTCAAAACACCAAGACATCCAGTGGCAAGAATCCATGCAAGAATATTAGATTCTTGAGTGTTTTTTTTTTTTTGGGTTTGTTCATTTTTTAGCGTCAAACTTCAATTTAGCCGGGGCATTTCTGCGCATGGGTTTAAGCGGGTTTGGTGTTCCTGTTGACACCAGGATTTTGCCCCACCCTTGTTTATCAAAACAAATCGATGATGTCGACACTCGTAGGAAAGATATGTCGGATCATCAGAAGTTAGAAACAACCTTACCGTATAGAACACGTGATTCCCGGTAAAGGTAAACCGGCACGGTACAAAGTACTGACACCGCGGTAAGTCAAATATCAATTTTAAATCATCAAATAATATCTAACATTTTCATGTGCATAGCTTGGATGACAAACATGCCATTTTAGGAGGCCATAGACCTCCTCCTTTATTTTGACAAGAATCAGCTCCTAGAAGCTCATTTCTGATCCATTTGGCCAACTATATTTTCGGGACATCCAATCGAGCATTAAGATTGTTGGATGTACTCATTTTCACGTATTAAAGTGATTGGTTTAGGCCACGTCAAGATCAAAGGACGTGTGATAGTTGAACTATCACCCCACTATACCCTTTACTTGGTAAAAAATAGGCGAATAGGGCCAGAAGACCCAACTTTTGTCTTTGCAACTCCAAATCATACTAAATTTCATATTTAAGCTTAGCATGATGAAAATAAGTCTCACGTCAAGTTTCGAGCGATTCCAAGCCCGTATGCTATTTTTAGGGACACTGTGCTTCCTGAGACGGTCGATTCCATGATCATGAATATCGGGACCCAATTTTTCAAATCTAAACCATTAATAATTCATTTCTATCCATATTGAAGTTCTCCGTAAAATTTCAAGTCAATTGGACTTTGTTTAGTCATCTGATCGCTCGCTTACCGCGCTCCAATTCAACCGAGAGCCGAACGATCACATTTCTATATCTTCGAAGCATAATTTGAAAAAACCGACTGCCACCACAATACTCAGAACCCCTCAAAACTCTGGGAATATCTCCCTAGACAATTTTGGATCAAAGAATTGCATGCGAACACGGAGTGTAAGGCGATGCAAATCTCTAAACACTTAATGAATAGGCACCTAAGGGAGGTGGCCCCATAATGACTTAACCCTGCCTTGCACAATATTGTCCGCTTTGGCCGCCCAAGCTCCATGGACTTCCCAGAAGGTCACCCATCCTTGGATTTCTCCAAGGTGAGCACTCTTAACTATAAAGTACCAACGAGTTTTGACGTCCGCACGGCTTTAAAAGGCCTTGTGCAAGTTAGGGCATGATCTATTCTCTTATATCATAGAACTCCGTTGTATCTAGGTTGGTCCTGGGCTATCACATTCTCCCCACCTTATGATGCAACATCCTCAATGTATATTGGCCTAACAACCTTCCCCCGAGAGGTCTATCACTTAGTTCTGCATAGCACTTTGTTCCCATTCTGGGATTCAAGAGGTGGCTCCTACCCCGTAGTCTGGAGTTTTGCTCTGATACTAACTGTAACGACCCACCCTCACCTTACATAATATTGTCTGCTTTGGTTGCCCAAGCTCCATGGACTTCCTAGAAGGTCACCCATCCCTGGATTGCTCCAGGGTGAGTACGCTTAACTATGAAGTTCCAACGAGTTTTGACACACGCACGGCTTTAAAAGACTTTATGCAAGTTAAGGCATGATCTATTCTCTTATATCATAGGACTCCATGGCATCTTGGTGGTCCTGGGCTGTCATAGGCCCAACCATTAATGAGAGCCTTGGGCTCCTCCAATTTTCTATGAATTGAGCCTCCAACAATTTCACACACACACCCCTCCCGCACCTATGGGATTAATTCGCAAAGGGCTGAAGCATTGCCCATCGCGAGTCAACTCAGAAATCACTAGCTTAGGTGGTAGCTCTGTTGGGTTTCTCCAAGAAGGAACCTCGGTAGCCAGAGTTGCACCAAAGCTATGCTGGATTCCCCAGGAAGAATCTCTAGATATATATACTACGCGGAAGCTCTACCGGTTTTTATCCAAGAAGAATTACCGGTGGTCAGGGCTATGCGGAAGCGCTGCTGGATTTTCCCCAGAAATTTCATTGTTCAATAGACCCAAACACCCTAGTCTCTTGGTCATAATAGACCTAACACCTAGGCTTGACATTACTCTGTTCGAGTACCGACTCAAATTCTCCAATCTTGTCGTTGCTTTGTTCGAGTACCGGTCCAGATTTCTAGTCTTGCCGTTACTGTATCTGAGTACCGATCCAGATCTCTAGTCTTGCCATTACTTTGTCCAAGTACCGAGGCAAAGTCAACCAGTCCTACCGTTACTCTGTCCAAGCGCCATGTCAATCAACTGGAAAGAGTTAGGTAGGAGTTGTTGGCACATCCCTCCAAGCATAGGAAATGTAAATTTCAACTTCCAAGACTCAAAATTTAATAAACCAAATACTTTAACTATTAAAAACTAGAAAGACTCATAATTATTTCTTGAGAACTTAAAAGACACAGAGAGAAATGAAAAGACACAAAACGAGTCTAAAAACTCATAAAAAGATATTGACTGCACTTTAATTTCATATTAATCCTTGTTGTCTTCAACTTGAGAATATTTTGAAGCGTTGCGTTTGACATTCCAGTGTCATATGAAATTATGCATACAAAAATTTTTTTTTTTTTTTTTTGGGGTGGGGGGGGGGTGTGAATTGTTTCTGAGGTGTGAATTTGTGTGCTATTAGGAGTGTGAATTGTTGCAGTAAGTGTGAATTATGTGCATTTGAGGGCGTGAATTCTGCATTTGAGGGATGTGAATTCTTTCATTTTGGAGAGTGTGAATTCTGCATTTGAGGGCTATGAATTTTTTCATTTTAGGGTGTGAATTGTATATTTAAGGAGTGAGTTGTGTAGAGGATATGTGGATTCTTCATTTGAGGATGTGAATTGTTTAGAAGTGGTGTGAATTCTTAATTAACGGGTACAAATTAACTTTTTTTTACGTGTACACAATTTCTTATTCAAAATGGATCTTGTTTTATTGATCTCATTGAATAGGTTTAAAAAAAAATATATATATATATATATTTTCATGTTTTGATATGCACATCAAAAGTTATAATTGATTAAAGTTTTAAGAATATATATATATACACCGATGATCCAGTCAAGGAATCCTGGATTGAAGGTTTTTGGGTGTTTTGAAGGTTTTAAAAATTGTTTTTGCATAATCCGATGTGTTTAAAACGTATTTTTAATGGTCTCCGCGAGAAATCATCAGAAAAAATGACCGGGGAGGATTAGATCCGAGCAGATTTTCACAAAAACTGTACATATACAGTTTTATAAACAATTGCTTAGATCAAGCTCTTCCCAGTATTTTTTTTGAACGATTTCTCGCGGGGACCCTTGAAAACACGTTTTAAACACATTGGGCGGTTCGGATCATGAAAATTTGGTCCGGAACTATGAGTCCCAGACTTAGGGATCCTGGACTAGATCGGGACCGTACACACACACACACACACACACACACACACGTACACACATATATGGATAAGCATAGGGAGCTAATTTTGGGGCTCCCTTTTTTATGCAAGCACTCCAAAATGTAATGAAGTTACAAAACTATCCTTTTGAAAATATAAAAATTACTAGAGGCACTCCACCCCCAAATTATCTCCTCATTTACTAAGGCACTCCAAACAGAATATTGAACCAAAACCAAACGGAAAATGTAAAAAGCAGTTAACATTAGCAGTCGAAATGATAAAGGCAGAAGCAATCATAGTCCATAGCTAGGAAAATCTACTGTTGCATGTTAGATCGGAAAAGGAGAAATCAACGATCGGCGCGGCGGCTAGATGGATTGGGGAGAGAGATTAATCAAAATACTTAGAAAATCGAAAAAACAAGGGGCGGGTAGGGGAGCCGGTGTTCAAGAGATTGGCGTGAGGCTCCCGACCTCCTTGAGCAGCGGCAGTTGGCTGAGAGGCGGCTGGAAAAAGGGTTTACGAGAGAAGTTAGGTTAGAGAGAGTTGGGTTAGAAAATTTTCAAAAATATACATAACAAATTTACAGTTAGAACAAGGAAACCTTATATGAGAATACCAAGGTAAGTTTCGACGTGGCGAATCTACTCAAAAAAGAAATAAAAATAATCACGAGCTTAAACCAGTTTTTAGATCCAAAAATTTCCAACATTTATGTCTGCAGTGGTAGTGGTGATGACGTATTGAAGCGCATTGATGTTTTTTCCCCTATTTGGTTCCCCTCTCATCTGGATTTGTGAAGCGATGATGGCGAAATTTTTTAGCCAAACCATGCCCTTCTTAAAATACACAAAACCCACCCAATCATAACTTAATCCCGACAAAATCACAAGAAAAGAACTAAAAAACTACCTTCCGAGCTTGAATCCTTGATCTACAGCACCCAATTCACAATAGATTTTTTGTTACAGGTTAGGGTTTAGTGGGCGTCCAATTTTTCTTCTTCTGTTAACAGAGGAGGCAGAGGAGAAGAGTAAAAAAATTTAGGAGCGCCTGAAGTAAAATTGAGAGTAAAAAACTTTCGGAGCACCTGAAGTAAAATTAGAACTTGCAAAAGGGTGATTTTGGAAAATCACTGTAGCTTGGAGTGCCTGCATCAATTTTTGGAGTGCGATTATCAATTCTGATAAGCATAATACGTAAACTTGTGACAATTCTAGAGAGAGGAAAAAAGTTATGATTAGAAGATATTATTTGGTGGTTTTCAAACAAAGTTTCACCACTCGTCAAATGCCAAATATCAATTTGTTTCTCAAACCACTACCAAAAGTGAATGGGTCCCGCAAATTAGCCAATGATACATGAGTTTGGACACTATAACATAATGTTCCATCCGGATGGGATAATATTTCCTAATCCTAAACTCAAATGCGCATTGGACAATGAGATGGCGGGGATATTTTTATGAGTTTTCTTGAAACTGAGTTTATGTGGATGGGATTGACACGCGGTATGTTTGGATGGAAACACCGAGACAAATTGGGGCTGGCTAGTAAGAACCTCGCCAAAAATTCCATACAATGTTAGGCTAAATGGGCCCTGAGTAGCTTTATCTTGTCCAAGAAGACTAACTTAAATTGAATGGATTCAATCATATCCTATAGGTGTACTTGGTGGAACACTAAGTTGTTTCTTGCTTTCCAAACTGACCATATGATGGCTACTAGAATTGCACCCCAAATCTGCCGGTTTTAGTGGTCTGTGATTTTTGAATTTTTTTTTTTGTTTTTGTTACCCGTAACGGTCAACTATCGGATGTAACAGCCGTGAACTCATCCATGAGTCGAACATTGACCACTATACAACGGAAACTGGCTGATAATTATTGGATCGTCCATCTCACTAGTTGTTGGGTTGTAAAGGTATCGAAAGAGTCAAACTCCGTAATGTATTGGCCGATGCAATGCGAAATGGCCGGTATTGAAACCCTTGGTCGAGACTGGAGGACAAAACCCTCCATGCCTGCCTTCATTATATGGAGCACAATGCTCTGCACACCGCAGAACTTGCTAGCACTCCCCACATTAGCAATGCTTCCCACTCTAGCCAAAAAAATCTGTAGATTAATTCTCCCCATCCATGCCAACCACCCAGAGAAGTAGACGCGTGGAGGAGCCAAATTTTTCTGAAGACAACACGTGGGGACATAAACTGAACTGTTGGAACAGGAATCAAACAACTGATGGATTTAACAGAAAATGCACCATCAACGGATTTGTCCTAAAATCAAGATATCTTTCCTTAATTAGCTGGTATAGTACTAGGTAACAAGCCAACAAATTGGGCACCAAAGAGAACCTTTGTGTATTGGATTCCCAACAAGTGCCATCTAAGCCGATGGTTGATGATTTATGCGTAAACCAACAGCGCGTCATGAATGGGCGTGCACGGAGATCGCTCGATAGAGCGGCGTTTATCCAACAAGATCCATTAATTACATTTTTTTGAGGTCTATATTAAAAGTTATAATCAAAACAAAAATGATAGGAACACCAAAATGGACTAACAAACACGGAAAAGGTGGGAAGAGAGAGGGGCTAGAATTGCTTTCTAGGCGGGGTTCAAAAAATTTGCTTACTGAAAAGGTTGTTAGTTTTCATTATTCAAAAGCCAAAACTTAGTTATTGGATACGGGGGTTAACTTTTTTTTATTCCATTGTGAGCATTTGATGGGTCAAACATTGTTAACACAAAAAAGAAAAAAACTACCTAACGCAAAAAAGATCATCAGAAGTCGGGAAGGGGGGGTGCATTCCCTGGCTACACCCTGTTGCCCCTCGATTCAAAGTATTATGGTCAAAATGTCAAAGTCAGTCGTCAACGAAGACTCAGAAGTTGACATGTCAACCCAAAGAAAGATGAAAAAAAAAAAAACCCCACAGATAACGTCAAAGAAAATCCGAACATGGGGTCCTTGTGATTGATTACCAATTACAGTAGACATTTCCAGGAAAAGTTTGCAAGTGTATCTAGAAAAGGAAAGTGAAAGGGACCGACCAACCACGCGACCTTGAATGCTTTATACTTCATTCTCATCCATACACATCCGAACACCGGTTCAGTAATTTTTGCAAAAGATGAACTCATGCATGAAAACTGTGGCATTTATAGTTCTTGGCTATCTTACCATATTAGCCATTGGTTTTAGCTTCTGCAATGGAAGCCAAGTGAACGCACTTTGCTTGGAGAGCGAGAAACGAGCTCTCCTGACCTTCAAACAAGACCTAAAAGACCCTTCAAAGCGACTCTCTTCATGGGAGGTCGAATATGACTGCTGCAAGTACTGGGCTGGAGTGGTTTGTGACAACATAACTGGCCATGTCCTCGAGCTCCACCTTCGAAATCAAATTCCGGGTGATTTGGAGTTGAACGTTAACTCTACTTTGCAAGGTGAAATAAATCCTTCCTTGCTGAGTTTGAAGCGACTTCGTTACCTAGATCTCAGTCGAAACTACTTCGGAGGAAGACCGATTCCATCCTTTATCGGATCTTTGGTAAGTCTTGAATATCTTAACCTGTCTAACTCAAGATTCGGGGGAGTGATCCCCCGGCAACTTGGAAACGTGTCGACCTTGCGTTTTCTAAGTCTTGCAGGAAATTATGAGTTGTATGTGAAGGGCGGCGGCGGCCTTCAGTGGCTTCCTCTTCTTCCCAATTTGGAACACCTTGACTTAAGTAGTGTGGACCTAACCAAGGCGCCCGACTGGCTACACGTAATTAACAAGCTCCCTTCTTTAGTAGAGTTACACCTTGTTGATTGCAGACTTGATCATATTCCTCCTCTCCCTAGTGTTAATTTTACCTCTCTTGTTGTGCTCGATCTTTCTAGTAACTTCTTTCACTCTGTGATGCCGAGGTGGATCTTTAGTCTTCGCAATCTCATTTCTCTTGATCTAACTTCGTGTGCTTTCATAAGTCCAATACCTGAAGGTTCATGGAACCTAACTTCTCTTGTGAACCTTGATGTTTCCTACAACCAGTTTAAATCTTTACCTGCTTCGTTGTTTAGGATAAGTAGTCTCGTTCGTCTTAACCTGGAAAATGCAATTGAAGGTCCCTTTCCAGCTGTTCTAAATCCCAACATGACCAGTCTCAGGTATCTTGATCTGTCCGACAATGTCCTAAAATGTAGCATACCGAGTTGGCTGTATAGTTTTAGTCATCTTGAGTTCCTAGACATGACCCACAATGAGTTAAAAGGTGGAATTTCACATGAGATTGGAAACCTCTCTTCTGTTGTTACCCTCTTGCTGTCCAATAATGAACTCGAAGGCGAGATACCAAGTACCATTGGCAACCTAGCCTCTGTTGTCACTTTGGACCTATCATATAACAATCTTGGGGGAAGGCTACCCAACTCAATAGGAAATCTTTGCAATTTGAGCTTTATTGATATATCAACCAACAAAATTGGGGGAGAATTGTTTAAATGTTCATCAAAATGCTCCTCGTATGCATTGGAGTCATTGTTCTTGCAGGAGAATCAACTTTCTGGTCAAATACCTGAAGAACTTGGGCAATTTGAAAATGTACGAGAGCTTAATCTAGAGAATAATCTCGTAGGTGGTCCTATTCCAGGGACTATAGGAAGATTGAAATACTTGGAAACACTGATTCTTGCTGGAAATCAATTAAATGGAACTCTTCCTGAAAGTTTTGGACATCTTTCAAAGTTGTCTGTTCTTGACATGCGTGATAATTTGTTGGAAGGCATTGTGTCTGAAGTTCATTTCGCCAATCTTGTAAATCTCACGATTTTCCGTGCCCCTGGAAACCGGTTGACGCTAAAAGTGAGTCCCAATTGGATTCCTCCATTTCAACTTCAACAAGTTAAACTTGCATCTTGGCATTTGGGCCCAAAGTTTCCCGCATGGCTTAAATCACAAAAAAGTCTCGACACCCTTGACATATCCAATACTGGAATATCAGACAGAATTCCAAGTTGGATATGGAACATGTCTTCCCTACTTTATTTTCTAAATGTCTCTCACAACCAAATCTATGGCGAGATTGCATATGTTGGTTTGCAAAGTGGTAGAGACCAGATTTACTTGAATTCCAACCATTTGAGTGGTTCATTACCCCGTCCCTCTTCCACGTCCTCCATTCTTGAGCTGGATCTTTCGAACAATTTATTTGCTTGGGGTATCTCGGACTTGCTATGTTCAAATGTCACAACATTTTCCACAGTTCTTCATCTGGGAGAAAACCTACTTTCGGGTGAAATTCCTGACTGTTGGAAGAGTTGGCCATCACTACGCGTCCTAGAGATGGGAAACAACAACTTCACAGGGAATATCCCAAGCTCCATGGGGCAATTGTTTTCATTGGCATCATTGCACTTGCGCAATAACCATCTCTCTGGTGGAATTACTTCGTCTTTACAGAATTGCACGGAGTTAGTGGTGCTTGATCTCAGTGAGAATGAGTTCACTGGAAGCATACCAAGATGGATGGGGGAAAGCCTTTCAAGTTTGAGGATTCTCACCCTTCGCTCGAATAAGATGAAGGGCATGATACCCCCAGAGCTTTGTCGTCTTGCCTCTCTTCAGGTCTTGGATCTTGCACAAAACAAATTCTTCGGAGCATTACCACGGTGTATCAGTAATTTCACTGCCATGGCAATGAAACTGAATTCCAGCGGTCCTATTTACTATACTTACAGTCGTGGCTTCAGTATTGATTACATGGAGAATGAACTTTTGATGATGAAAGGAAACATGTATAGATATGACAGGATTCTGGGACTTGTAGCAATCATGGACCTTTCGGACAACAATTTAAGTGGAGGGATTCCCAAGGAACTAACAAGTCTTGTGGGATTGATTTCGCTGAATATGTCCAGAAATCATTTGAGTGGTGTGATTCCAAAGAAGATTGGTAGCATGGGGTGGCTTGGAGCTCTTGATTTATCGAGAAACCAACTCTATGGTGAAATTCCTCCAAGCATAGCAGATCTGAATTTTTTAAGTTACTTGGATCTGTCTTTTAATAATTTGTCGGGTCAAATTCCATTGGGTACCCAACTACAGGGTTTCAATGCTTCTAGCTTTGTCGGCAACAAGCTTTGTGGGCTTCCGCTTACAAAGAATTGTAGCGTTGAGCATGGCAAAACTACACCGAGTGTAGACAACGAAGGAGATGATACAGGTGATGGATTTGCAGTGGATTGGTTCTACGTGTTTATGGCTATTGGATTCCCTGTAGGTTTCTGGGGTGTTTGTGGTCCTATATTCTTCAACAAGTCATGGAGACATGCATATTTTCGATTTCTGGCTAATGTTTGGACCAGACTTTGTATGATTAGATATGGTAAATGTAATTAGACTACAGTAGTGGTAAGTATACCACCTTATATTTGTAACTTGTAATAAGATTCCATGGAGATATGTATCTCCATTTCATGGAATTAATGCATCAAATTATGAATAAATTTATCTAATAATTGCAATAGAAGCTTTCTCAACTTCTGTTTGAGTAATTTTGAGTATTCTGTACGGAGATAGAGGTTCTCAACTTTTTAAGCTTTTGTTTTGGCTTTTGGGGTGTTTTTATTAGGTGTCACCCCCATTCAAGATATTGCATCTCTATAAATTTCAGGAGAAAAACCTTTGATTCCAACTATTTTATATTGGTGGTCTCATTTTTACAGCGAGGAAAATAATTTTTAGGTAAGTTGGGCTGGTTTAAGTAATTTGAAGGAAGAGCGTGCCAAGAAATTTGAGTATTGCTTGTCTGACTGACTAAGTATCTTGCTAGATCATTTGGCATAGTGTCTCACAAACATTTTATTCTGGAATTGCAATATTTTCACCAGGGTGTATGTCTCACTTTTCTCATATTTTCTGCTTTTAGCTTCCCGTTGAAGCAAGGGTGTTTACCGGTATTTGTTACATTACTTATTCATCTTGAATGGGGGTGTTTTTATTAGGTGTCACCCCCATTCAAGATATTGCATCTCTATAAATTTCAGGAGAAAAACCTTTGATTCCAACTATTTTATATTGGTGGTCTCATTTTTACAGCGAGGAAAATAATTTTTAGGTAAGTTGGGCTGGTTTAAGTAATTTGAAGGAAGAGCGTGCCAAGAAATTTGAGTATTGCTTGACTGACTGACGAAGTATCTTGCTAGATCTTTTGGCATAGTGTCTCACAAACATTTTATTCTGGAATTGCAATAGTTTTGCCAGGGTGTATGTCTCACTTTTCTCATATTTTCTGCTTTTAGCTTCCCGTTGAAGCAAGGGTGTTTACCGGTATTTGTTACATTACGTATTCATCCAAGGAACCAAAAGTTTATCCATTGTACTCACTCAGTTTGTATTGTATGGTTCCTAGTACCGGTTAGAATGCCATGTTTTCTTTTTTTCCTTTTCTCTTTCAGTTGCCACTCATTTCATCTCTCTGGCTCCTAGTGCTCCAAGATATATACATGTCCTCAGTATGAAATCCAAATGCATCCTTTAATTTGGATCTAAATGTTTTTGGGCTTGAGATTACGAAGTTTCTCTGGTCCCTTTTATATGCCTCTATTTTTTCATTTAAATTTTTCTGCCACTGTTATTGATTTATTTAGGATTCTCTACATATAGGCACACTGTATGCATGTATGATCTTTATATATATTTAACAAATCCTACCATTCGTTTGAGGTTACAGAGTTTCTTTAGTCACATTTCTATGCCTCTCTTTTTTGTTTATGCATTTTTTCAATATTACTTCACTAAGGTTTGTCTATCCGATGATACTCGCTCTTATTGCTAGCTTCAAGAAGACAATTCTATTCTTTTTTCCCTTTTGCTTTCACAGAAATAAGTGAAATTAAAGGAAGCATATATTAAACAAGTTTTTCAGGTTTTCTCGTGTTTCACCGTTCCCCACCCCAAGCAAACCTTTGCTTGAACAAGTTTGTCTTACGGACACACTTTGTCTATTGAAACGCGGTACATTTCTGTGAAATTATAAAAATTTTAGTTGCAGTAATTGGGCTTATATGATTTTTTTGAATTTGTTTCTTTGGGGAGGCAAAACCATTTTAGTTTGCATTGTTGTGTATCTGGGGAATATGGATTTGTAAGTTTAAGATGTGTACTTGGAGAGAAAGTGTTCCTCTGCAACTGTTTAATGCCTTACGTTTGTAAGATTTTGAGAGATAGTGTTACTCTGCTGCTGTTTGAGTTATTTGTTAATACTATACTCTATTTTGTGCGTAAATCTTAGATTCTTTTAATTAAATGCTTCTAAATTCAATCCTGATCTGGGGAAAAATACCATCTGGCAACTCTTATCACTAGTGAAATATGTAAAGAATGGAGGGTAGGAGTAATTTCATCTCAGTCTCTTTTGTTTTAGATGATTTATATACTGACATTTATATGGTGTAAACTGCAAAAAGATACTATCACGCGTCAACCTTTGCAATGATGGTTGCACGAAGCAGGGCAGGGGAGTGGGAGGATATAGAAGATCCTAAGATTGGGACCGTCTATAGGAGTTATGTATTCTTGTTCTAAATATTTGGATATTCTAGAAAATATCTTCTTTGTTAGTTCTTGTGAGGACAATGAACATACATGTTGGTAAGAGCATTTCATGCGTTCATCAAACCACTTGACATTGCCATGGTTTTTGCAAGAAATACCCAAAGTTCAACAATCCTGGTTGGGTAAAACTCTTGCCAAAATTTGCCAAAGCCATTTCTTGTGCCAAGTCTGGCTTTGGCAACCTTGTCACCATCCCCCAAGTTTCCTGGCAAAATAAAACCAGTATTAGAAAAAACATCCATGGACACAATTATGGAGAAGTCTGAAAAATGTACTTAACTAGTTGTACAGAAGAAACAACACAACAGAACTATGAAGCTAATTCCAAGATAGTAACATGCCAGAAATGACACGTCCATCCAGATCCTATTGGTGAGAGGGTGAGGGTTCAAATCTTTGAGAGAGAGGGAGGGCTCAAAGAAACCAAATATTTACCAGAAATCCATCCCGTCTAACTACATCATCATTGCACCAACATTCACACCATCTTTTGTTTTCCAGTCTTGGTTGATCACATCATCATTGGCGTTCGTGCTTCGATCTGCAAACCTCAACTCACTCACTTTTTTGAAGTAGATTTCACTATATTTTTATTTAAATCTGAATCTTGTGAACCTATAATTTTACTTTATTGGTTCACCATATTGTCGTGTAACTCGTGTTTCTAAAACAACCTCAAGTAAGCATTTCCCTTCATTGAGAATTTTCTATTTTTTCTTTTGTAGGTTGATTGAGCTGTGCACGATGACATCCTTAGCTTTGTCATTTATGTCCGTCTTTATGTTGCTTTTGGCCATGTCAAAGAGACTCTTAGGCGACAAGATTTTCTCCCTTCAACGGATTTCTACGAGTCCCTTCAAGACAATGAACTTGAACAGAGCACTGTTGTGGACCTTTCCAAGTCCGAGGGACAATTGCTGATGAATCCGGCAAGTTTTTTTGTGCCAGTAAGGAGGCTAGATGACCTAATAGATTGTGCTGATGATTAGGTAGGATTCTTGGGGCCAACACGTAGAAGTGGTTTGGGTTGCTTTGCTATGGGGCGTATGACTTCTGCATCTGGCGTATTGCAAATTTTAAACTCCTCAAATGCTTTGTATGCATTTTTTCCCTTTTTTTTCTACAGGTATGCTTGGACTTTGATTGGGAACTTGATGAACTTGAGGTATGCATATCGTATGGTTGCAATTCGGTTTATGATATCTGCAAGTGCCGCTTTGTTTAATTGGAGATAATAATCTAATATCTTTTCCCCACTGCATTTGGTGGTGCAGCTAATTTCTGGTTTTTGTGATAGAATTGTTGTTTAATTTTACGTTTGATGTTATGATAGCATACGTGCTAACTACATGAAATGCATAACCTCAGTAAACAGAAGTTCTCATTTTCTTCTACTAAAGTAAAAGACCTCTCTCTATCTCTGAGAATTTACTGGCAAACTTATTGTGGAGGAGGTGTTATCAGAAGAACGAAAGGATGCCTTCAAGGTGAAGTTAAATAAGTAACAGGCTAACAGCAACTGATTTATTATCACCCACGTTATGAAACCAAAATCTGTAGTTGCCATCATTCTTTTGTTTCTTCCACTCACAGGATTTTGTGAAGGAGAAGGTTCAAGAAGCAAAAAGAGCTAATCGTGCGGTATTCTGCTATCCGTTACTATGTTTGTGACAAACATGTAATAAACGTTTCTCTCGATGGATGTTTGGAAGTGTTCCAATTCCTTGTCTTTCAGGCAAGGGAATCACAAAAGAAAGTGTTGGAAGAAATGAGTGAGGAAACAAAGGCAGCGTTCTAGAATATATATGAAGTTTAACACGTTCTATCCTGTGCTAACACCAGATACTCCTGATGTGTCCAATGTTGAGGTAAAATCTTTATCTTTGTCCATATTTTTCATTCTGGCTTTTTGATGAGTTTCAGTAACTATTTGAGAGGAGAAAAAAAGATACTCAGGTGCAATCACAAATAGCAAAAGAGTATTTGAAAGTCATTTTTACAGATACATCAATTTCATCAACAAACTCGAATCACGAGAATAAGGGAGAACTCCTTACAAAGAAGAACCCAAATTCTCATATGGAAACAGCAAAACTGACCATCAGTCATAAACCATTGCACTAAACATAATCCAAAAGAAGAAACAACTGATAAAACAGCAGAAATATGACTCAAACCTGCAAAAGCAAGGGAAACAAATCAACAACATAATAAAACTAGGGGCCCATGAATCTGGGAGATACGTCCCATTCTATACAGAGAAGTCTATTCTCATCAATCTCTTAAGGCCTCTCCACCAGCCAATGCAAGCTTTGACGTCCCCTTCAATCTCCAAGCTCACAATCGTTCTATCCATGTGTTCATATTGATAAATTTTGCTATTTCTTCTCCCCCACCCCGTGTAGGTGATAGATCACACCAGCTATATTCAAAAGTCTCTACTCATGGAAATAGACTTCTATTCAAGATGCTAATTACTATTACACAAGCTCAAAATCTATTGGTAGAGAAATTGTCCACCACATGGAGCTCATGAACAGCAGGAAATAAAAAGGAGCTAACTGCTAAGAAGAGGACGGCCAGCTTAGCTCTTTCAGGACATATCAGTTCTTTGTGATTCCTCATTTAGAACATATCGACTTTCTCCTTCGCGAAATCCTTGAGCGAGAAAAAGCTCGGCACATGAAGCATCATCTCATAAGTGATGTAACGGTCAACAATATGTGCACTATCCCGCAGAACAACTACTGCTTCCAAGGTTTTCCTTTCTGGACTGTATGAGTACAAATAGTCGTCACGCCATAACATCAATATATCCCCATTTCCCCAAACCTTTATTGGGGTAACTACTGCATATAACAAGCATCCAAGATCAGATTCTAGCTTAATGACAATCTCTTTCGTCCATGACTCCGAAACTCCATACTCCTTCATAACCCAGATGACAAGATCAGAATTCGAGCTATTATCACACACACACAAACGACCTTCTAATAATCCCAAGCTCTTACAATAGGAACCCCTGCTAAGACCAGGGACCGAAGACAATCCTTGAAATGATTCTTTCTCAATGTCAAAGGCGCATATCGAATAAGTACTCTTCAAATCGCAAATTAGCCAATGGATGTTTCCATTCAATGTCACACTATATAACCGCAAATCATATTCAAACGGGACAGTTCCAATGCTTCTCCATTCGCCAGATCCGAGCGTGTATACCTCACCTTGGCACTCGTAAGAACAATTCCCTAAAGCCGGGTCAGAAAGCGCCTTCTGGAAAATCTGCACCAGCTTGTATTGGCCAGAAATGGAGCTAAACCCGAACCCATAAACGAGCACCGAGGGATACCGTTTTTTGTGCCTAGGCTCTGGAACTGTGACATACTGTCGAACAATTGGGTTGCATATGAAAAGAGACTCGTTTTTGTAATCACAGAAACACAGCAAGCCGTTAGCGGACCCAACCAAAAGGATCTCACCATGTGGGTAGCAGACTTTGAGATCGAATTTCATCACTGGATCATAGCAAAGATCATGGCCGTCGGGTTCATCTCGAAATTCGACTAATTTGAGAATGTCGGTGTCAGAGTCAGGAAGGGAGACACCCAGTTGGTGAATGATAAGGGAGGTTGGTGATCTTGAGAGATGCAGGTTAGCAAAATAGGGTTCGAGGAGTAGGTTGCGCCAGGATTTGCAAACGCATTTGCAGAGGATGATTGTTTTTGTGGGAAGTCTGGAGAGAATGTCGGAGATGATGAGTGTGGGTAAATCATTTATGGAGCTACAAAAATTCATCTTTTTTCTTGTCAGTGGAATGGAATTCATGTGGAGCAAGTCTTAATTTATACACATGGAGGGAAGGAGGAGGATTGGTGGCCACGGCAAAGTTTTCTAAATGGGAGTAATTAGTCTCTGGTCAAGTATTCTCTGCTTGAACTTTCCATTCCAATGTGAAATTGAGGGATAGAGAAAACACAAATAAACAAACGTGAAATTTCAAATCTTTGAAATGTGTCATCTTTCGATTCTTTCTGTATTGTATTCTATTTCCATTCTTTCTGTATATCTCTACAGAGGAGAAAATTTTCAGTTCCGGGCCCACGGGTACCTGCTCGGCAATGTCAGCCGTCTAAAACGCGATCTGAGGTCCAGAAGAGGTGAGAGAAAAAGAAGAGAGAGAGTGGTCGAGTGAGAGGAGAGAGAGGGAATCAATCTCGGCCGTCCAAAATATTTTTCGACGGCCTAGATCGTGTTCGGCATGGCCACGTGGTACCCAAAAGTTTTTCCTACAGAAAGATATTGTTGACCTTGATTAGAAAAGAGTGTACGCTACCTTTATAATCACACTATTATTAAAAGGTGTATTGATTTAACAATAATGATAGTTCACTCCCATTTAGACACTCCCATCCACACCCCAGCCACTGTTCATGTGGGCCCCCACGTGGGACCCACCCACTTCACCCCAGGAAAAAAAAAAAAAACAAATTTCCGAAATTTTCAAAATCCCCAAATTGTCGGTTTCACTCTCATTTTCGCGGCAGCTTTGAGAGACAGAGAAGGGAGGAAGAAGATCGGAGAGAGGAAGATCGTGACCCAACCTCCGACGCTCAACTGCCCCCTTCACCGGCGACTCCAACGCCGGCGACTCCAACACACCAGTTCACGACGACTGAAAATTTCAAAAATCCCCACCAGGTCTCTCTCTCACAACGACTGAAAATTTCAAAAATCCCCACCAACCCGTCTGATTCAGCCACAACCACCAGGTCTCTCTCTCTCTCTCTCTTTGCTTGTTTCAACTGGGTTCCAACGTCCGACTAGGGTACTTGAACAGGTGAAGTTCTTGTATTTACCGATTTTAGGGTTTTGAAATTGAAGTTGTTTGAACCCGGTTTTGGGTTTCAAGAAATGGGATTTCGTCTGTAGGGGTTTTGGAAGGAGTCTTTGTTCAGTTAAATCTAAGTTTCTGGTTTCCATTCCACAAAGAAGGGAAAAAAAAAAAATTGCCCAGTATTATGAGAAAAAGGTCATAAGATGGAAGAGGACAAGTACTAGATGCATGTTGTATGCGTGTGCACTCCAGTTGGTCCTTTACAATCAACAAACATATTACCATATTGTCTATGTCCTAGGTTACAAGGCATTCATTGTTGCATGTTTGTCTGTATCACGTTCAGTAGTGCTTGTTTGATGCTGTGCTTGTGTTAGGTTTGTTTCATGGCATTGAGGCACCCATGAATGACAATGAAAACTAGTGCACATTACCTGTTTGTGAAAATGTTTGTGCTGTTATTACCTTTCCAATGGCCAACCAGTGATTTGTACAGGATAACGCTGGACATCTTCTATTGAAGCACTTGACCCATTTGATGTAGTACAACCAGTAGCATCGTTAACTTGATTGGAATTGAAACCCGATTCTTTACGAGCATTATCACTCCTAGTTGCACCAAATACAAAACCAGCATCATTAAGCTTCCCATACATGATATCCCCAATTGAATCACTTAACCCATTTAATATATCAGTATCACTACTAGTAGCATTATACCCAAGAGGTACCCTAAACACATCACTGTTTGCTTGGTACACATCACTAGTAGTAGCATTATATCAGTATCAACAAGTTGCAAAAAGCATCATATGCCATAGTACTTTTTTGGTCAATCATTGGCTTGATAAATGCCTAGCGTTAATATCCTCTTGTCTAATTAGTATTCTTCAGTTGGTAAGTGAAGGCTGTTGCATTCCCAAAAATGCATAAGGACCCTTGATGAATCTCGACATCAAATTATCACTCTTTCAGTGTATCTTTGCCTGCATTTCTTGATAATGCTAAGGAACTAGACAAGAGGATATTAACGCTTTCAAATTATCATTCTTAAAGCGAAGGTTATGATGTTTACGCTTCCCTGAGCGAACTGAAATTTCTCACTTGAAGAAACTCTAGGAGGATAGCCAGTAATATTTGTTCGACTTTTTATTTGCAAAAATATATATATTAGAAATCAACTCTCTGCCTTTAGGCTAATGTAGTTACAATTTTCACCTTTCCCAAGTTTTTTTTTTTTTTGGTACACATGAACAAATAGTTCTAGAGTTGTGAAATCACAAATCCAACCGAGAATTGAAAAGGTCCTTCACGAAATTGTGAATCAAATTGAATCGCCAATCCCTTTGATTCGGTCAAGATTTTTAAGATACACAGGATAAATTAAACCTTTAGGCCTAAATTAGGAATTGAAAAAAAACTTGTTTTAAATGATGCCTTGATAATCACGTGGTCTAAGTGGTCTAATAGGTAAGACTAACTCTATTGCAACTTGCAAGATATGTGGATTCATAAATCTTAATATGACCCTTGTGTGCAAAATACAAACCAAGCTTCGATGTGTAAGTATCCTTGAATTAAACAGTGCAAGTTTGACACCTTGAAGTAAACAATGGAAGTTTGGACTCTGGACCAACTTTTAGAAACTGCATTTTAACGTCCTCTCTCCTCAACGTGCCTAACGTGCCCAACGCGACACGAACACGGATACGCGATATGGACATGCGACACGGACACGGATATGCGACACGGACACGGTTACGCGACACGGACACGGATACATGACACGGACACGGATACACGACACAGATTGACGATACGGACACGCGACACGGACACAGATACGCGACACGGACACGGATACACGGCACAGATACACGACACGGATACGCGACACGGACACGGACACGGACACGGACACGGATACGGATACGGATACACAACACGGATATGCGACACGACACAGACACGCATTTCTTAAAAAATGCAATAACTCACATCTTAAGCTATATATGTCATTGTGATTTTGTCTTACTTATGTTTTTTATTTTTTTGGTTTTTGTAGAGCTGACATGGCTTCCGCTTCTTCCAACGCCACATCTTAATGTTTGTTTCCGACAAGAATGCAATTTAAGATTGGATGAAATACAACTTGGCTTACTATTTTAAGGTTGTAGATGGAAATTCTTATCAATTCTGTATTCAGCCTCCTGATGCAAAGCTATGCAAGAGGGAGAGCACAAAGCAGTTCCACAACTCCAAAATCACATCATGTTGGCATCCGACAAGAAGTCTAGGTGGCCAACTGGGACCAATAAAGTGCAGATGAAGATTCATGCAATGAAGATTGATTTGCATTTCTTTTTTTGGTTAATGTTGTACCTGTACTCTTCAATGGGAAGAGGCAAAAACTTAGATCTTCCTTAGTAATGATGTAATGCAATTTGAATGGAAATGTAATGCACTTCTGTATCGAACCAAATGTTATAAAAATTGAGTATCAATTCAGTCAATATTTAATGTGATTGTAGATCAAATTATATGAATTGTGTTTGGTGTTATTGTTGACTGTCTGATGAGATGCTGAGACGTCGGGCTAGATGAGAAAAACCTACTTTTTAGCACTCATTTTCAGCAACCATAAACGAAAACCATTTCCACTTTAGACTAACAAGATAAACTAGTTATGGATTATTCTATCGCCTAGTTTTATGTTCTGGATTAGCAGTTGATTATCTGATGAGACGCCAAGGCGTCGGGTATGCAACAAAATAGGGGAAATGCTGCCCAAATGTTTGCAAAAATAGCAACCTAAACTCAATTTTCTTCTCTTTTATAGCAGTTTGAGCAACCTAAAGTGATTTTTCTGCACTTCTAAAACAGTTCGAGCTAGTATAACTCCATTTTTATGCACTTTTATCGCAGTTTCAGCAACCTAAAGTCAGTTTCTGCACTTTTTATAGCAGTTTCTGCACTTATATAGCAGTGTTCAGCAACCAAAAGTGATTTTTCTGCACTTCTAAGGCAGTTTCAGCGAGTATAACTCCATTTTTATGCACTTTTATCGCAGTTTCAGCAACCTAAAGTCAGTTTCTGCACTTTTTATAGCAGTTTCTGCACTTACATAGCAGTTTCAGCAACCAAAAGTGATTTTTCTACACTTCTAAGGCAGTTTCAGCAACCAAAAGTCTATTTTCTACACTTTTAGTGCTATACAGACATGATACAACCAAGACTCGATACGGACATGACACAAAGAAGACATGATACAAACAAGACACAATACAAACAATACTCGATACGCACACAATACGATAAAAAAGAGACTAAAATACATTCCATTAACAGTCACTTGAATACAATACAAACACGATACGATAAAAAAAGAGAGTAAAATACATTCCATTCACAAACGGATACGGATACGGATACAAAGTTGGATACGGATACAATACATACACGATACAAACAAGACACGAAACATACAGGACACGATACAATAAAAAATTAAAGTGATTCATTCCATACAAGACACAATACAACAAAATTTAAGCAACCAAGTCTTCTACTCTTCCTCATGGTTCATTCCATTCAACATTTGTAAAAAACTTGGTTGAACACCTTCACATTCTTGAAAGTGACTTCCCATGTTTGGCCACATTAATGCTCCCACGTCGCTCCCATTATTCTGCCATATCAAAAAAATTTAACATAAATCAAGACCAATAAAATAAAATCAAAGTGTAACAGGAGAATACCAAGCTCATTATTTACTTACATTAACATTGACTTTTAGAACACTCTCTTGTGTTGTACCCACATTGACAGCCGCAATATCTCCGATCTCCTGAAATTAACATATGATATTAGTCTCCGTTGTCAGCTTGCATTCTCATGAAATATTGATTCATTGCCTCAGCATCTCCTTCCGTAAGTTGTAAACGTCGAACCTTATCCAAATAATTCCGGCAATCCCTCGGCAACTAAGGAACCTTATCAGGTCCACCTGCTTCAATTTGAAGCGAGTCAATACTCTTATTCAACCTGATCCTAGCTTTGTCATTCATCACAAGAATCCTTTTCACACTTGAATCAAGTACCCTATTGCTCTTAAAAAATCTAGACTTTCTCGGACTTTGTTCATGATTGTGCTCCAAGATAACCTGACTTACTCTCCACTTTCCCTCCTGGGTTAAACACATATTAAGGTGAGCCGGACATTCCGTTTTTGCCTGTGGACGTGGATTGATAAGTTTGCTTCCTTTAGGCCTTGCCTTTCCACGTTTGCTGCATTCAAACATTGCATGCTTCAAGACTCCATCTTTTCCCTTTTTTGAAGATCTTTTAGCCACTGCAAACCCCTTCTCTTTCGCAAATTTTGAGTAATAAAAAAAAGCATCGTCGGGGCTATCGAATTCCATTCCCATCTTCGGTTCCTCGACTGTATCTTCAAAAATCTCAATTGCTGCTTTACCATCACCACCTTCCTTTATTGGAGAACCATTCGTAACCTCTTCTTCTACGTTGTCTCCACTCCATACCTCTTCCATTTCTTCGTCCCTTTCAATTTGGGAAGATATAGGACACATCACCGATGGTGGCGACGGTAACTGAAACATCGCCTGCAGATTATAAATAAACAAAAACAAAGTGAGTATAATACTCGTTCATTATTGAAACAAGTCAATGATGGAGGTTATGGGTGATGGAGGGTGGTGGAAGTGGGCCCTAGGGGAGAGAGAGACAGACACTACACGCTTAAAAGACTAGTCATGATACCAAGGTGGCACGTTTCGTTCCCCATCGATAGGCAGTCCATTTGCTTGAGTAATTAATTAGCACCATGTTTTACATACACAATTTAATGAATATGTCTCAGAAAATTCATAGGAAAAATATATCGATGATATTTTTGCATTGAAATAAGTAGTATATTAATGATATTTTTTGAAAAAACAAGATTTTGTACCACCGGGATATAACCCATTCATTGTGAGATAATAATGCATTTCGAAATCATAATGTTAACCAGTGTCGACCAATAACAAAATACGAATGCATTTTGGATATCAAAGTGAGTGAGTCAGGTAAGGACAAGTGAGTATAATACTTCCACTAACCAATTAACTGGCAGTGGTGGACGGGTTGAGCTTGACTCTGGTTGGGCTTCAGTCCGGTGGTGCTTTAGTCGTCGTGGTGGCGTCGACTGGCGGTGGACGGGTTGGCCTTGAGTCGTGTTGGGCTTGAGTCAGAAAGGGAGACCGCAGATTCAGTCGCCGGTGAAGAGCAGTGGTGAAGGTCAGTCGAACGTCGGAGGGTGGGCCGTGGGTCACGATCTTCTTCCTCTCTACGATCTTCTTCCTCTCTACAATCTTCTTCCTCTCTTCTCTGTCTCTCCAAGGTGCCGCGAAAATGAGCGTGAAACCCAGGAATTGGGGATTTTGAAAATTTCGGGTTGGCTTGAGCCAGAGTTCAGTCGCCAGTGAAGGGGCATTCGCTGGTGAAGGGTACTCGAACGTCGGAGGGTGAGGGTGGGTCGTGGGTCACGATCTTCTTCCTCTCTTCTGTGTCTCTCAAGAATGCCGCGAAAATGAGCGTGAAAAACCCAGGATTGGGGATTTTGAAAATTTCAGAATTTTGGTTTTTTTTTTCCTAGGGTAAAGTGGGAGGGCCCCCACGTGGGGCCCACGTGAACAGTGTCAAGGGAGTGGATGGGAGTGGCTAATGGGTTGTGAACGTATCATTATTCTTGATTTAAGAAACGAAGTTAGAAGGGGACGAATTATGAAAGAAATCTTAGTTCAATGATGTTTTCAAAATTAAGTTCAGTCATTCGAGTTTTTATGGGACAGATTCGATGAATTGAAAAATTAATCTTGAATATTATTATCATGTCATTCGATGAATGCAATATCATTATTACGCGGTTTCATTCATTACGATTTAGTGTTCTCGAAATGAAAATTATTCTTTACTTTCTACTATTTATTTTTTGAAATTATATAATCTTTTAAAAATACCTATAAAAAATGTGTACTCCAAAATAGAAAATTTGGGGGTGGGCGCCAGGGCTGTCCTGGACCCTGCATAGCTCCGTCACTGCATGAACCCTATACAATTTAGTTAATTATCCCGCGGCCCCATCCGAAAAAGTCTGCAGCGACATAGCAGACCAAATCAAGCAGGGTAAAAAAAAAACAGACTGCTCATTCTACATTTACCACAAACGTGTTGGAAAAGTAGCAGTGAGGACTTCTAACCTGCAGAAAGTAGTGTACTAATGTTGTCTCTTGTCCGGCTTTAACGGTTGCTTTGGAGGGGAGGGAAGTTGAATCCATTATCAAGAAATGTTTATCGATAAGAATTGATTTGGTTCATCTGATCGCACTTGATGGTTTATAATTTACTAGGACTTCGCAATCAGAACAGACTCACGGCTGTGGCCGGTAGTTCAATCGCCATGCTCGGCTAAAGTACTCCTCGTTTTGGGGGGAAGAAGATACCCCATTCCAAGTAACTTTGTTTATGTATAGGATTTAAGTTTATTTATTCGAATCAGTTGTTTAACTAAGAACCATTTTCATTACGACCGAATGGAATGATTTTTATGCTTTCAATCTATTATGTATAAGTGTGCGCGATCTCAAATACTTAGTTAATTAACAATTTTCTTTGCTTGTGTTTGGGTAACTGAGATAAGTTATGCTCCTAATACGGATCGTGCCACTGGACAACTAGTGAAAGAGACGGCTTGTGCTAGCGAGACGGTCCGTACTATGGGATAGCGCATGCCTGTTAACAATTCAATTATAGTCTCAAGAATTGCGATTCGAATAATAACCCTAGCCTATACATAGCCTAGTAACGTGATCGGGGTAGATTCAAAACCCTAGATCTTCTCTCCATTAATTTTACTCAATTTTATTATTGCTCGTTTAAATTTAGTGTTTCTCAAATCAAAACCAAACCACTTCTTTTCATCGAATAAAATTAAAAACCAAACGAAAACTCTTGTAACTCAGCCAATCTGTCTCCGTGGATCGATACTCTGACTTGACCACTATTCTTTTAAATAAGGCTTAATTCCTTGTTTTTCCAAATTTCATTTTGATACAGTATGACACACGATGCCTTCCATAGAAATTTTTGGACTGTGGTTTTGTGGTGAGTAATCGGGACCCACTTTGAAGATTATTAGATTCCCTAACTATTGACTATGGCTTCATATAGTCTTATATTGTTATTTGGTAAAAATGTGACAAAAATGTTTTAGTAATATTATGTTTTTCTCTTGGCAAAAGAAAATTTTTAAGACCAAATTTGCAATAAATAGCCCTGGCTATTTTCAAGACCAAATTTGGCCAAAAAAATGACAAAACAGTTTTTTGGCTCGCAAAAATGGCTCCCCACTACTCAAGGAGGGCGTTTTTTTTGTCTTGAAGCAAAAATTATGGCTTTTGGCTTCCAAAGTGGTCCTCCATTGCTCTACCCAACAAGAAAAAAATATGTTTTTATTCATGTCTTATGTTAATTGTAATTCCAAGTGACTATTTGTAGAAAATAGTGATACAAACATAATTTGTGAACGTACGTATATATGGTAGAGGTACGGTATAGTTCGTATTGGGATTTTGTCTCTCTGTTCTCTGTTTTTATTGCTACTCCCCACGAGTGGGGAAGGGTGTGAGTGAATGTGGCCGGATGGGCATGGCATGACACGGAACAAGCACGGTTTAAGACGGACACAACATGGAATTGGATTGGGCACGGCACGACACGACACAGAAGTGGGCTAGACATGGCACGGCACTGGGCATGGCCCAGGGCACGACACAACCAATACTAATTGTTAATGTACCAAAAACAAAATTTGTAATGATGGATTTTCTAATTATATTTTATACGGTTTTTGATAAGTCAATACAAATATTTTGCAAATCTCAACAAATACTAATCTTTCCACCTTGCAACCTGCTCAAAAATAGATTTTGGCGTTGTGATGCCTTTTTAATCTGTTTCCAAAGATTAATAAAAAAAATTCTTGCATTTCAAAAAAATCTTTGTTCAATAGATATAGCTATAATTATTAGATATATAATTTTTTTCGACAAAACTCGGCTAGATTATACAAAAAAAATTTAACGAAACTCAGAGATGTGTTGGCACGGACACGACATGACGCGACACGACTAAGTAAACAGGCCGGCACGGCAAGATTAAGAAACGGCATAGCACGGTTTAATAAATGGGCCGGCACAACACGGCACGAAGCACGGTTGACACGAAATTAAATGGGCCATGCCGGCATGGCATGGCTCGTTTGACACCTCTAAATTGATACACGTACACCACAACGCTTATAACACATGCACACCAGCACATCCCGACCGTCCAAAAGCATTTTTCGACGTTCAGAATTTAAAATGAATTCTTACCGATCAAAATTAACTTTCACCGGTAAGAATTTATTACAAAATGCGGAAGATTGATTCACTAGATGGACAATCAGGATGTGCTAGTGTGCATTTAGTGTGCGCATGTGTGGTGTACCCAGAGACGCGTTACCTTATATTTGGGGATCGAAACCCATCAGTTCCCCTCTCCATTAAGCGAGAGACTCTAGTAAGTTGCAAGAAAAAGAAAAAAATTGCTAAAATATACGAAAGTGAACGGACTCGTAAATAGATATGTCTGTAATCGTCTGATACACATGAGCTTCACACGGTATATATTGTGTTCATACAAATCTAACGGTTTTACACACGTTTATGTCAGAATATGTGTACTTTCGTCTGAGTCTGTAAAAATTTGGAACTAGAAATAGTACCTTGCTTAGTTACAGGGTGTTTTGGCAAAAATAATAAATTTTATCTTCATTCAAAATTTTTTTTTTGTTTTTTTAGTTTTGTTTCAATTTTTTTGTGGGTTATTGGTTCGTCTCAACATTTGACATTTGTGCATGGTTAGTTAAAATATCATATGTCAAAAGAGCTGAATTGTTTCTATCATTGAAATAGGACAGGGAACATGATAGATATTGTTCATCCACTTTAAAAGACTAGTAAATCTACACGTGCGATGCCCGTGACTAATTTCCAGTAATAATATTTCAAAACTCATTCAAACATGATGACCATATCAATCTTGGTTAAAGTTCTCTTTGTAACTTTGTTTGTGGTAGGTCATGTTAGTATTGCAATTCATCGTCCAAATACCATTCCCTATTTCCTGTGTTGCTATCATCACATCAAAATTGCTAGTCAACCAATTGAAGAAGTTTTTCAAGCTCCTTCAAATTTCTTTCTTAGAATTGCGACTTGCGTCTAAAATGAGTATTATCTCTTAACCCGTCGCAGATATAAGAATTAATGATTATGTTATTTCCTGGTTGGTGACAAACATGATTTTAAAACTTAACGATCTATTTTGAACGACTTGTTCATATTTTTATCGATGTCCAATGCAGTTAATTTCATTACACAGATGTTCCTGCAAGACCTATGAGATGCAGTCCGATGATTCTTTTTGGGATCAGGCAAGTCCGAATAAGTGGGTTTGGGCCATATGAATAACTTTATTTCCTCCAAAAAAAAAAAAACCTTAACAAACAGGCTAACTGTTAAACGTGATAATTTCAGTGGGCAAGAGAATAGGCACGTGACCATGCCATAGTCATATAAACTTTTCAAATTGTTGTATAATCCCGTATTAGAAATTAAGATCAAACATGCAACAGAAATATCGAAAAGAAAGTGAACCTTCTAAACTAAAAGAAAGTGAAGAACGCTTCTAAGTTCCACCATCAGGCTTGTTATTTTCTCCAGCTTTCCTTTTTTATTACTTGTAATCCACCTCCCCCTATCATCCCTTTCTATGCTAGCAGCACAAAGACTTCCTTGAGCACCTCCAAAGTGTTGAGCTTCATTTTCCTGCACATGGATAATCTGATTTGATTAGAATGGGTAGCCTCACATTGTTTCATACCAAAGCATCACCAATGACCTTAGTCAAATAATGCAAAAAAGCCATTCATATCCACAATTTTGCCCCACATTTTCAAGAATTCTTTTGTAACCCAACTTCATTTCTCACTTAGATCCTTAAGACTTAAGAGCCATAAAAACGGAAATTTCCAATGAAACTCTATCATATCAAGTAGGGTAAAACTTAGAGAATAACGTAGCCTGCCCCCTAGGGTAAACTTTTTGGAGCCCTTTCCCTACTAAAGCACCATACCTTGCAACTATGAAGCACCGACACGGTTATAGGTTTCTGTATCCGCGTATCAAACACAGGGACATGGTGACACACGTGTTCCACTCGGGGGCATGTCCCTTTAATTAAATTATTTTTCGGAGGGGCACATGGCATGGACATGCATGTCTCACACATGCACTCACGATCTCTCTCCCTCCCTCACTCTTTTTCTCTCTTGTTGCATATATATAAGTGTGTGTGCGGGCATTCATGCATGTGTATATATAACTATATATATGTGTGTGTACTTGTATATATTCATCATATATAACCCAAAATATCCAAGTTCCACAGTTATATATGTGTGTGTACTTGTATAAATTCATCATATATAACCCAAAATATCTTAGTTCCATCCCACATGTCACATAACCTCCTCAAAATAATGCTTATAATCAAACATTACTATTCATTTGTGTCGTGTAGCAAGCACTATTCTCTCGTCTTTTACTAAATATATCCTTTGTGGCGTTTGATGTTCAACATTCACCACTCAGCCCCTCGTCTTCATATTGACATTGTCAAAGTAATCCTACGTCCATACCACATTTCCCATCACCATGATTCTTGCATTTAAATTCAAACGGTGGATCTCTAGTAGTGAAATATTGTCCTTTGAATGTAACTCTAGGATTCGATTCCCAGAAAGCAGGAAAAAAAGAAGAAGAAGAAATTTTAGAAAAACGTGAGAAAACAGTACTGAAACCCCATCTTTGTCTCTAAATTTTGATTTGGCAGTAAATTAAAACAAAGTACCGCATACGACAAACAAAATGTCTTTTGAAATTCATACGAAAATGTGTGGGTATATAATTTATGCACAACAATGGTTTTGGGTTAGTTTCCTAAACCCCACCTTGATTTACCTGTCGACAATTGTTGTTCACAGTCTCTTCCAAATTACCATTGTCGAAAGGCCCTCAATTATCTGAACCTAATCTTTGGATCATCGGAATGTAGATCCTGCACTGAGCATCGCGATGTTGCTTTGCAGCCCTTGAAGATGCTTTTTGGAGCATGTTAGAAAAGTAGGAGTCGGAGTTAGGGCTGAGAGAGAGAGAGAGAGAGAGAGAGAGATGAAGAGGTTTGTGGGTAAGGAGGAGTAGTTAATCGGTGGGATATCCCAGTTTGGATCAGTGCGATGTATCGTGGAACGGTAATGTCGAAGGCCTCCGTTTGTTATTTCCCACTCTTGACAGGGTATTTTTGGAAACAAAAAATAGACAAATCTTCAGACTTTTATAAGGAGTTATAGATGAGTGAACAAAATTGAACTCGTATCTATCTATAACGCAAACTAGTAGACAAATATTAATTTTGTTTTCTCTCTATATCGAAAGTCTAACGTAAAATATTTGTCATTTAGTTAAATTCGTATTTGCTAACTGTTTAGACGGGATGATGTTGCTTTTAGAAAAGTACTCATTGTATTAGTCATCCATGATTTGGGTTTATACTTTATGTACTGTTCTGAAAAAAAGGTTTGAGTCTCTGTCTCCCCTATCCTCCCTTTCAATATATTTGAAGTGTATAAATAAAAGGGTTGGTAACATTCAATGTTTAATTTGCTCGTATTTGATAGCCTATTTGATTTTGAAGTTAGTATTGTACCACTCGCTCAAATATATATATTCTGTAAAGAGATTTTTGAGATTCAAAATCGTATCATCTTCACCCATAAAAATATTATATCTATTTTATATATTCAATTGTTTTTTTTTTTTTTGGTAAATAAGCTTGAAATTAAAAGGGGTTAAACGAATGTACAGCCTACAAGGGGCATACTTCAGGGAGGACAAAATGAAAAAGAAAGAAAGGAAAAGAAAGAAAAGAAAAGTGCGTGGTCCCCGGCACAACTCGCCGGGGTGGGAAAATAAGAATTACTGGCACATCCTGCCATCATAGGTGTAAATAAGCAAAAGCAATAAGTGAAGCAGATAATTGTTTAATGCCATGCACAACCCGCAAGGCTAGGATAATAGCAAAACATGCACATAATTGGGTAACATGTAGTGGGTCCAAGAAGGCCCCAATGTATGAAATGTGATTTCGCTCGTGCTCGCGTCCCATTAGCTTAGCTATCGCAAAGGAAGTAGAGGCATCAAGGACACGTGCAAGGGTAATGTGGAAGAACCATATGTAAGTGGTGAAAATGTCAAATGTCTCCCCAAAGTAAGGGAGATACGAAGAGCGATGGACACATCAACTCATATGTTTAAGATCCGCCTAACCTCCACTAGGGTAGTAACAACAACAGAAAACTCGGCTCCAAGGTATGTCTCTAGTGGAACACCGGAAAAAGCCCAACGAAACCCCCCATAGAACCCTACACAGGACACAAGCCTAGTCCACCCGAAGCTGCAAACACCCTCATCCGTGACCTGGTTTTCTCTATTTCGAGGATTATTCCTTGGGGCCGGCTCTGTCTTTCATGATCTTTAGCTTGGTTGGGGAGCTCACCTACCCCTAGCCTATCCTTGTATTTGATAACACCGCGGGCGATTCTTTTACTTTCATGATATTCAATTGTTATTTTAGATTGATGTACACTTTAATTTCCACTACGGTATTTCCGGTGGTTTTTGTATTCTTGAACTCCAAGTTGTCAAATCAGTTGACGAATGTTAGGAGAATGACTTGTTTATTTGACAACTTGTAGCCCAAGAATAAGAAAAATACCAAGAATTACCTTGGTTTAAACTCAGCCTTTGAAGTGTCCCTAGCATTTTTGAAATAAGACTGATTATCAAATACCCACTTCTCTCAAACGGCACTGTAACCGCGATCAAGTCTTGGTACGATCAGTTTGCAATTTGGAACAAAACAATTCAATGCCCAGTTATACCCATTAATGGGCGTCAGGGGAGGGGATTAGGGAAATAAACAATCATCCACTATATATCTATCTACTATATATAAAGAGTCAGTTATAGTTTCACTTTTCGTCCTCTGTAAATATACATTTCTACCCTTGGGCATTTATCATTTGCAAGAGTTGTGTTTTACAGCCAACTCAGCCATGGGAAATGATAAATGCCCAAGGGTAGAAATGTAAATTTACAGAGGACGAAAACTACTGAGGTCGAAAAGTAAAACTCTAATTCACTGTTTATATATAGTAGACAGATTACAAGCATTCGGTACTAGTTTAGAAAACAAAAAAGCGACAACTTTTAGGTCTTGGTATTTTTTTTTTTTTTGGAAAACTGAGAAGCTGGAGTATATTAATAGAAGGGTCCATGTAGTTAGGTCTTTGTCATTTTGGTCCCACTATTTTTAATTGGCTAGAATTTAACCATGTAGTTACAATTTTGTTTAAATCAAGTACAATTGAAAATCCCACTAATTGCACAAACTACACTTAACCCCCTGTGGTTTAGGCCTTGTGCGAATTGATCTCCGCCACTTAGAAACTAGCACATAACCCCAAGTGATTTCTGTACTAAAGTGCATGATTACATCCGTTAATAACAAATGGGAAAACACCATATTACCTTTCTTATCTAATTCTTTTTCTCTTTCCTCGCCGTCTACACATGTAAAGACATGTTTATCTAATTGTACATACATACAGATGTATGGACGTACATTTTTTAATAAGTCATACACTTTTTAATAAGTCAATACAAATATTTTGCGAATCTCAACAAATACTAATCTTTCCACCTTGCAACTTGCTCAAGATTAGATTTTGGCGTTGTGATGCCTTTTTTAATCCGTTTCCAAAGATTAATAAATTCTTTTTATTGCATTTCAAAAAAAATATTTGTTCAATAAATATAGCTATAGTTATTAGATATACAATTTTTTTTCAACGAAACTCGGCTAGATTATACAAAAAAAAATTGATGAAACTCGGAGATGTGCCGGCACGGGCACGACACGATTACAAAATGGCACGGCACGACTAAGTAAATAGGCCGATACGGCACGATTAAGAAACGACACATCACAGTTTAGTAAACGGGCCGGCACAGCCCTACACAAAGCATGGTTGGCACGAAATTAAATGGGTCATTCCGGCATGGCACAGTTCGTTTGATACCTCTAAATTGATACGCGTACACCACAATGCGTATACCACATGCACACCAGAACATTCCAACCGTCCAAAAGCATTTTTCGACGTTCTGAATTTTAAATAAATTTTTACCGGTCAAAATTAACTTTGACCGGTAAGAATTCATTACAAAATCCGAACCATTGATTCCTGAGATGGACAATCAGGATGTGCTGGTGTGCATTTAGTGTGCGCATGTGTGGTGTACCCATAGATGTGTTACCTTGTTATTTGGGGATTGAAACCCATCAGTTCCCCTGTCCATTAAGCGAGAGACTCTAGTAAGTTGCAAGAAAAAAGAAAAAAATTTCTGGAGTAGACGAAAGTGAACTGACTCGGAAATAGATATGTCGTAATTGTCCAATACACATGAGCTTCACATTGTATATATTGCGTTCATACAAATCAAACGGTTTCACACACGTTTATGTCGGAATATGTGTACTTTCGTCTGAGTCTGTAACAATTTGGAACTGGAAATAGTACCTTGCTTAGTTGTAGGGTGTTTTGGCAAAATTAATGCATTTTATCTTTATTCATTTTTTCTTTTTCTTTTTTTGTATTTGTTAGTTTTGTTTTGATTTTTTTTGTGGATTATTGGTTCGTCTCGACATATGATATTTTTGCATGGTTAGTTAAAATATCATATGTCAAAAGAGATGAGCTGTTTCGATCATTGAAATTGGACAAGGGAACATGATAGATATTGTTCAGCCACTTTAAAAGACGAGTGAACAAAATTGAACTCGTATCTATCTAATAAACACCCCTTATTTGGGTGTACCATATCCATATGCACCTATTGTATGGTCTAGATTGTGCCACCTCATCAGCAATCGTAACATTTTTTAGTTTTTCGTAACTTTTTAGCAATATGATTCGTAACATTTTGGTGTGTCTCGTAACTTTTATAAAAAAATTCGTAACTTTTATAGGGGTGTGTCTTGTAGCCTTCTCCATCTATTAAGCAAACTAGTACAAATTATAAATTTTCTTTTCTCTCTATATGGAAAGTCTGACATAAAATATTTTTCATTTAGTTAAATTCGTATTTGCTAACTATTTATAATTTTGCTACTCATTATAATCTTATTGCTTTAGTCATCCGTGATTTGGGTTTATACTTTATGTACTGCTTGGAAAAAAAAGGTTTGAGTCTCTCTCTCCCCTATCTCTTTCCATATAGGCCTTTAGGGATTGCCCGTGCCTAAAGGCACGGCGCGATGCAATTTGAACTATCAGTCACCGTGAATAGCTTCAAGCTCAACGCAACACACTTTGAGCACAATGAAATTGAAATACCCTTTCCTATCTGGACATTTAAACTGATCATGTAAACAGGTTGAACATTTAAACACTGAGCATATAAACTGACTGCACAATCAAATACAACAAATTCGCCCTATGCTACTAACATGCAGCATTTCACCATTTCAACAAACAAATTCAAGGAGAAAACATAGTGTACAACACCCAAAACACATGCCCACATTGTCAAAACACGACCTCAAGTGAAGTTGACAATTGACATACTCTCTTGCGAGACCTGCATTGACATTAATGGTAGTGATAAATGTGCAAAAGTGGTTTAACTTTTGAACAAAAACAGATGCGCAAAAGTTAAACCACGGATTAAGCATGAGTATAGTGCGCGAGTATAAAGAAGGCAGTTGGAGACAATTAGAAAAAGGGCTTCAGGTTTCTTCGCCGACTAAAAACAAAAAAGGGGTGCCACAGGTTCAACCCTTGCCTGATCAAACCAAAGGTACCTAGGGTCTTCCCTTATCAACTGTAATCCCGCAAATAGCCAAATCTAGATCACCCCAAACTACATTTGAAGTCATCCAGACACAGTAAAACATATTGCTTACCCATGCAACCCTTCAGCTAGTAATTCCTATAGTTTTGCTTGGTTCATGACCACCTAAAAAAAAGGGTATGCTGTGAAAAAGAAATGAGAAAAATGAAGCAAATTCAGGGTAACTGTAAATCAAATTCAACTAAGTTTACCTCAACCTAGTGAAGCAAATTCAGTCTATTCCAAGTGACTGCACAGAGATCTCTTCATTAATCGTAGTGACAAATGTACTTAACTTGAATGGAAAAAAAAAAAAGGAATAAACAGCAAAACTGGAATGTCAAGTTTGAATGTCCATGGTTTTGAACAAAAAAAAAAAAAAATTAATGTCCTGCTGTTTCAAAAAATCTGAAGTATCACGACGTTGTTTCCAATGATTAACAAAACTCAACAGAACCATTCATAAAAATTAAAAAAACTAATCGAAGTTACACAAAACAAACCTGCAAAAGAACTAATCGACAATTGAACACAGAACCATGGCAACCCATACACCCTTCACAGCCTACACTAATCCCCCCAAAAAAGTAATAAGACCATTGTGCAAAAAGAACAATCGCATAAATGTGTAGAAATCAACATGATGGGGTGATTCAAACAATTCGGCAAACAAACTTAACATAGCCTAATAATCTCACTGCTTGCACAGGATCATAGCCTGATAATCTCACTACTCTAGCAAGTGTTTTGCCTGATAACTAAATCAAGAGCCCAAGTAAAAATTCTAGACTTCTAGTAATTGCAGCACGCATTGAACACAGTATAAATCATTCGACACAATGAACCATTCTCACAAATAAATTTCAGTAAATGAATTCGAAAAAAAAAAAAAATAATGAAACCAAACCTTCATTTGAACCACATGATTGCCAGGTTAAAATGGGGCACAAATCCTTTCTGTCACTGGTTAAGGAAGTTGAAGCTTTAAACATGTACAACTATAAAGACAAAATCTTACATAATAGAGTTTAGCTCAACCAATTTTGAAGGTGAGAGCTTCTGCCATAGGATCATCCTTTTACCTCTCTTTTCAACAATGCACACCGCACCTTGAGTAAACAAAAAATAAACAATATCATCAGTTCAGCCCACAAAAAGAAATTACTCCCACATAAACCCATCACTCTTAGCTGAAATAACTATATTAAAAAAAAAAAAAACTGGCCGCTAAAGTACAAAAAACCTGCTGGAAAGGTTTTCCCAATGCCTTAAAAATAAGACAATTTTCTATATATACTTTGGAAATTTGAAATTTCGTACGAAAACAGTATTATAAGGAAAGTGTGGTGAAGAAGTAAATAAAATAAATCTCATACGTATTCATTTGTCGAATGAATTTTGTAATTCATTAGCTTAATTATGTTGACAATTACGGGGCTAATCCTTGCTGTCCATCAATCCCCACTGGAAGCCAGAGCCCAAAAGTGCTGTACTCCGTCGTCGTCTTCTAACTCTCTCTCTCTCTCTCTACAACTCAAATCCATCACTACACCTACCACAAATTGTTGCCCAAGCCCAGTTCTTATACAATTCAAATAGACACAGTTCAAGCCCAAAACTTTCTGGGTCTGTTCGAATTCAAAGTGTGTCATACCTGATCGGCACCCATATTTTTATCAGAAATGTAAAATTTGTTGCCAAAGCTAAGACCCTCAACTAATCAACTAATACATACTCTTATCTTTCTAGCTTATGTCTTTTTTTTTTACACTCGGCACTGGCATTCTTAATGCATTTTCTGAGTCTCTGATTGTATTCAAGAAGTGCATAACAAAATTTCAAATCAAGTGTTTTTCTTTCATGCTAAATGATATTCTAAATTCTTTTGGTTGGTAGACTTGGCACCGGTGTTCTCACTTTTTTGTTGAAAAAGTGCGTAACAACATAAGATTAGGCTTTGCCACACAAATTTACCCAATCCTTGCTAGTTGCTATTAAAAAATAGGAAGGAAGAATGCAAATTAAAACCTTATTCATTCGATCAACTCCTGGAATCTACATATTAAAACTACATGGATCATAACTTGGCGAATGGATTTTTCCTTCAACAAACCTAAAGGATATTGAACTGACCAAAATCTAACATTCACTTGACATTAATCTAAAACTGTGAGTGTCGATCCTTTGAGAAACATCAAGGATGCAAAGGATTCTCTAAACATTAGGTACTGAACCTCATTGAAGGGTTCATGCCTGATCAGAAATTAGATGGTTGAACCAAGGGCTCACGCCTTTTAAAGGAAAAAGTCAAGGACTAAGCTTACCATCTCTTTTTCGATAGCCATTGCTTTCTTTGTTTCTTTTTCCTGTCAACTAATAATCAACTACAAAGCAAACAAATACACTGATCTTAGGGATCTAAAGAGAATTGAGCGGTAAATATTTTTCCTAATGCTTGATTGATCCACTATGTTTACCCTTTTTAATCCTTAGAAATCTCATGGGAAAAAAAAATAGAAACTACGGGGCACATAATTTCACGGACAACCAAGTGTTATGTTTTGTCACGGTAAAGGAGAAACTCAAGAACCTGTTCAATTCACCACAATCCAATGAGCCAACGGAAAATCGACTGATGTGGATGTGATCTGGTATAATTTTAATTGAACAGAGGTTGAATAAAAGTACCCAGAGGTAAAAATACAATAGCAGCGGATCTCCTCAACGAAAATAACGACAACTTTTAGACTTTACCAAGAGTTCTTTTTGCAAACATCTCTAAGTGTCTGATCAACAGCTTCAACACAATACCTATGTTGCATAGAAACTTCATCCCAAATAATGAGTTTTGTTTCTCGAAACAGCTCCGCATGTATGGACTGCTTGGTAAACCCACAAACTGTATTTTCCATCACATCCAAGGGGATGCAAAATGTTGAATGCCCAGTTGATAGGAGTAAAGAATAGATGACATCAATCGCTCACAAAGGCGCACAATGGCTTTCAGGTCAACTTGATACTGGGCTATGAAATTGATGAATATTTAGATTAGGACTCTTGTTGAATGGAAATGGAAATGGAAATGAAAGAATAACAAAAAAATAAACAAAGAGAGAGTGTGTGCGAAAGGTGATCTACAACTATATTGGAGTGGATATGCTTCGTATCAGAAACAATGTGTGCTCAATGAAAGAAGTATTTTGGAGTGCATATACTACAATACTACTATTCTAACCCCAACATAGATATCATCTATGACTTCTTATTCGACCCCAATCTAAATTAACCATCGAATCCTCTTGCGAATCCAATCCATCTATGAATGGGAGTCGATTCCTAGTTACAGGCGAGAACACTTACAAAGACAGCCATATTGAGAAATCGTGCTGCATATTTAAAAGTTTTTGAGAGGTGTCATAACAGGTGAGCCGGCAACTCTCAATTTCTGATGGCTTATAATATTGTTGTAACCCTGTTTGGATGGAATCATAAAAAGAAAAATACTTCACCATCTCGCCACCTGACCTTTGCTAGAATTAATTGGACCCCAATGCATAGGTAGGATAGGAATGCAACAGAAAAATATTCTTCTATTTACATCCTTTCATGAAGAACAAATGAACGATCATCATATTTATAGGAGTTTGCTTGGAAGTGTACAGAGGAGGAAAATTAAGACGTTCCTCCCTTCAAAGCATTTCAAGTAGAGTAATTGCACAAAAAGCCAAGCCCGTAATTAATTATGGTTTCATTTGTATCATGCAGTTTTACAAACACCTTGAATGCAATATTGTGCGACCTAGCTGCCCATAACCCATAGAGAAACCAAAAACCGGCTATACTTGCAAAGTTTAACCCAAAATAAAAACATGGATTCCATTTATGAAGATCAAAAAATCATGTTAGAAACCCAAATTAAGGCTGCATTTTTACCCCTGGTTCCATTTGTATCATGCATTTTTACAAACACCTTGAATGCAATAAAAGCCCAGCAATATTGTGCGACCTAGCTGCCCATAACCCATAGAGAAACCAAAAACCGGCCATACTTGCAAAGTTTAACCCAAAATAAAAACATGGATTTCATTTACGAAGATCAAAAAATCATGTTAGAAACCCAAATGAAGGATGCGTTTTTACCCCTAGTTGTTGTAACAGCTTTGGTTTCTCTACAGGCGATGAAGAACATATGAAGAGGGGCTGAACCAGTCCATGGTGGTGATGGGATGAGTATAAGAATCAACTCTCGGAGGGGGAAAAAGAGAACTGCAAAACAAATGACAGAGAATAGGTTAAGTTAGGTTCCACAATAGTAAAAAAAGACACTTACAAAATAATAATCGTGATTTAATCCTGTTTTCCCCGATTTCTGTGATCCCCACCCATGGGTAACGCCTCTCTGGCTCTATTGATGGAGCCCTACAGGTAAGATTCAAAATTTACACTCCTTTTTATTGCTTGTAGATGAGAAACTTACTCAGATGGAAGAGCGACGATGAGACGCGGGTTCGACGATGAAACGCTCTTGGAGCCGTAGATATTAGATTAAATAGGAGAATGAGGCTTGGGACAAAACGAGGGAGGAGATCAGCAGAAGATGAATCCACCGATCATCTCTTTCTGAGAGCATTTTTCACCGTAGCATTTTTCCACCGATCATCTCTTTCCGTAGCATTGTTCCGGGAGCATTTTTTAGACCTGTGGTTTGTTCATTTGGGCAAAGTAGGGAGAGATCGATATCAGATAAGGGCGTGAGTTTGGTTTCAAAATTTGAACCCCCTTTTTTTTTTTTTTTTTTTTAAGGTACCAATGACAGCCCATCAATTGGACTTCCGCCCTTAAACATGAGAGGTATTTACGGGTGTGCCACTCAAAAGTTAGTTTGTGAGAGGGATATTTTTGAGCCGTTAGATTTGGAGGAATGAATGGTTGAAATTTGTTAAAAGAGCATATTATTTTGGTATCTTTGGAGATACCCTCCTTGTTTTGTTATATAGATTTGAAGTGTATAAATAAAACGGTTGGTAACATTCAATGTTTAATTTGCTCGTATTTGATAGCCTTTTTTATTTTGAAGTTTAGTGTTGTACCACTTACTCAAATTTATTTATATATTTAGTAAAGAGATTTTTGAGTTTCGAAATCCTATCATCTCCACCCATAAAAATATTATATGTATTTTATATATTCAATTGTTATTTTAGATTGATATACACTTCAATTTTCACATTTCCGGTGGTTTTTGTACTCTTGGACTACAAGTTGTCAAATTAGTTGACGAATGTTAGGAGAATGACTACCAAGAATTACCTTAGTTTAAACTCAGCCTTTAAAGTGTCCCTAGCATTTTTTAAATAAGACTGATTATCAAATACCACTTCTCTCAAATGGCACTGTAACCGTGATCGAGTCTTGGTACGATCAGGTTGTAATTTGGAACAAAACAATTCAACACCCAATTATACCCATTAATGGGTGTCAGGGGAGGGGATTGGGGAAATAAACAACATCCACTATATATCTATCTACTATATATAAACAGTCAGTTAGAGTTTTAGTTTTCGTCCTTGTTAGTTTTCGTCCTCTATAAATATACATTTCTACTCTTAGGCATTTATCATTTGCCATGGCTGAGTTGGCAGTAAAACACAACTCTTGCTCTACGTTTAAGCTCCGAATTTTAACGATGGGGTCTTTCTAAAACTTATATATGTATCTGTTGTTCATTATAAAAGTCAACAGCACCTGCTAGTGTAGTGATCGTTTGTCCAGAGTAAGATCCGGAACGCAAGGTTGAGAGATCGAGTTGCGTCATCTACAATGTGTTAGAAATTTTTGTGCATATTCCAAATGTCAAGGCTCCAAAAAATTGCATTGCGGAAGACTTGAACACAAGATCTAACAAAAAGACCAAGGTTCGCTTACTGCTAAACCACAGTAATGCTATCTGTTAAGTGAAAGACCTATATAATATTTATTATGACTTAGAAAGCCCTATTATTGGGCCAAAAATTGGGGGCCCTAAGCGATGGCCTGGTGGGCTTGTGCCCAGGGCCGACCCTGATCTTCTCTTGCTCTGTTTGAACGTAGAGTAAGAGTTGTGTTTTACTACCAACTCAGCCAGGGCAAATGATAAATGCCCAAGGGCAAAAATGTAAATTTATAGAGGACGAAAAGTAAAACTCTAACTGACTGTTTTTTTTTAATCGGCAACTCTAACTGACTGTTTATATATAGTAGATAAATTATAAGCATTCGGTACTAGTTTAGAAAACAAAAAGCGACAACTTTTAGGTCTTGGTAATTTTTATACTACTAATAGAAGGGCTGATTACTTAAATGGTCCATGTAGTTAGGTCTTTGTCATTTTGGTCCCTCTATTTTAATTGGCTCAAATTTAACCTTGCAGTTACAGTTTTGTTTAAATCAAGTATAGTTGAAACTCCCACTAATTGCACAAACTACACTTAACCCCCTATGGTTTAGGCTTTGTGCGAATTGATCTCCACCTCTTAGAAACTTGTACATAACCCGACGTGATTTGTGTACTAAGTGCATGGTTACATCCGTTAATAACAAATGGGAAAACACCATATTACCCTTCTTATCTAATTCTTTTCTCTTTCCTCTTTGTCTACACATGTAAAGACATGTTTATCTAATTGTACATACATACAGATGTATGTATGTACACTTTTTAATAAGTCATACATTTTTTACTAAGTCAATACAAATATTTTACGAATCTCAAGAAATACTAATCTTTCTACCTTGAAACTTGCTCAAGATCAGATTTTGGCGTTGTGATGTCCTTTTTAATCCGTTTCCAAAGATTAATAAATTTTTTTTCTTGCATTTCAAAAAAATCTTTGTTCAATAAATATAGCTATAGTTATTAGATATACAATTCTTTTCGACGAAACTCGGCTAGATTATACAAAAAAATTTGACAAAATTCGGAGATGTGCCGGCATGGGCACGACACAATTAGAATATGGCATGGAACTACGTGGCATGACTAAGTAAACCGGCCAACACGGCACGATTAAGAAACGGTAAAGCACGGTTTATTAAACGGGCCGGCACAGCACGACACGAAACATGTTTGGCACAAAATTAAATGGGCCATGCCGGCACGGCACGGCTCGTTTGACACCTCTAAATTGATACACATACACCACAACGCGTATACCACATGCACATCAGCACATCCCGCCCGTCCAAAAGCATTTTTTGATGTTCCGAATTTTAATTGAATTCTTACCGGTCAAAATTAACTTTGACTGGGAAGAATTCATTACAAAATTCGGACCATTAATTCCTAAGATGGACAATCGGGATGTGTTGGTGTGCATTTAGTGTGTGCGTTTGTGGTGTACCCAAAGACGCGTTACCTTGGTTTTTGGGGATCGAAACTCATCAGTTCCCCTCTCCACTAAGCGAGAGACTCTAGTAAGTTGCAAGAAAAGAAAAATTACTGAAATAGTCGAAAACTAACAGGCTTGGAAATAGTTATGTCTGTAATTGTTTGATACACACGAGCTTCACACGGTATATATTGCGTTCATACAAATCAAACTGTTTCACACACGTTTATGTCGGAATATGTGTACTTCCGGCGAAAGTAAAACTCTACAGTCAAGCTCATCAATGGGTAGGCAAAATATGTAGTGTACAGTGCACATATCTTTTGTAATCGACACCTTTCTATTAAAACTCGAACAATACTCTCTATTTTACATATCATTTGTAATTATACATTATTTCTCTTTCATAATTCCTTAAATATTTTTTAATTAATTTCGTGTGAAGGAGTGGAAAGAGGAAGTGATTGAGAAGAAATAATGACATAAATGATAGATAGTGAATAGTAACCTCAACATATGATGACATAGATTTTTTTATTTTATTTTATTTTTTAAAAAAGAGTCAATTCCATTCATATCACTTTTCACTTTTTGGTAAGTATGACATCACTTTCTGATGGATCCTACACCTTTTTCGCCAATCAGAATGAGAATTTTGTTCACCCTTATTACACTTTTTGATGGATCCTACACCTTTTTCACCAATCATAATGAGAATTTTAAGGGTGAACAAATCTGCTCTCCCAAAAAAGTGAATATAAGCAACTAATTTCAAAATTTAGGTAATTTTTGGGGTTAACTACAAACCCATAAATAGTTTCAGAACTCATAAAAAAAAAGTGAATCTAAATTACTGATTTTAAAATTGTAGGCAACATTTGTATACATTTTTTGCAGTTACCTGTTTTGCGAACGGGTTCCACAGTTATCTACGACATGATTAGGGATCCTTTGTACTCCATAGGACTAGACTGCTCCTATTCCGGAGTCGAGATCCACGAAAAAAAGGCGTAGTCTAGTCATCACAGATCAATTTTTCTGCTGTTTTGAAGTAGAGAGAGAAAGAGATACTAAACCCTAGGTCACTATTTGAGAGGCGGATTCGTTTCTGAAAAATGGGAGATTTGACCGGAAAGTTCGACGTAGAGAAGCTAGTCGTGTACAGCGACGACCTCGTCCATTGTCTCAAGGACGGAAATGACGTCAACTACTTGACCCAACATTCGGAGCAATCGAAGGTTTTTCAATCGCATTGTGATGCCGATTACAATGGTGTTCTCAATTTGCTTCAAGGTCCTCCTTTCACTACTTTTGCCCAAAAGCTCCTCTTTTTTAAATTTAATTTGTGAAAGTTTGTGCTTTAATCATAAATTGAAATTTTCTGGTTCGCTGAGAAGTGGGTAGTCGTTTATATATGATATACGAGACTAAGTGTAATGCTAAGAAGTGGGTAGTCGTTTGGTCAGTGGTTGATTTTTTATTTTTTGCTTAGGTGTGCATGTTTTACCATGGCCACATTGAAGCATATTCTTTATAAACTTTGTCAATTGTTTCCGTTTGATGGAGTGGGGGAGTAATGTATCAACCTCTTGATGTTTACGTTCTTAATTCAGGGTAAAGCTTGTTACCTCGATTTTATGCATTAAAGAAGAGAACAGGGTTCATATGGGTCTCAAGTTATTGAATTCATATAGGTTCCGTTTGGATAATTTACCACAAATAGCAAGGATATTAGTCATAGATGGCTTGTGAAGTGTGAACTAGAGTGGAAGATGAATTAGAAGTAGAAGAGATGAATTCTTTTGCGATCCAAGTATATCTACAATTCTTAACATGAAGGATTTCAACCAACTCCAATTAAATTTGCGTTTCAAATCTACCATGATAGAGTTCTCAAACAGTCAAACTCTAACATCCTATCCCTTTGTATGAGCTATTCCCATTCAATTGTCTTAATTCCTTTGAAATTGAAATCTACATTTATTGAAACAGAGCCTCATAGACGAAATCATGGAATGGAAGTACTGTTTAATAATTGAAAGTTATCTTCTTGACTATGTGGAATCGTGGATTACGGAGTACCCAATTAACCTGCCTTCCACTTCTACTTCTTCTCAAATTTATACGATAATTACTCCATTGTTTCGGAAGCTACAATTGGGTGCGTTGACCATATTTTTAGATTTGGTAACTGCATTAATCATTTATTAGAATTATGGAAGTTGGTCTCTTATGGACATGTGCTAGATTTTTGAGTTGTTATCGCATCTAGCTTGGCTTCTAAGTATCTGGGATTATGGTGAAGGCTATATTGTATTCTGTTTAACTTCCATCGGATCTTTGCCATGGCAGTTATTTTAGTCCATCTTCATTTTTCAAATGCATCTGGTGAAAATGAAAAATACTATTTATATGGAGGCCAAGTATAATTGCTTTAGGCTGGCACTGTACAAATTCCTTTGAAAGCATTTTGTTTACTGTCGATAAGATTCTTCATCTTACATCTTTGACAATTTATTTAGATTATCAGAAAAAGATAAATTTATGCAAGAAAAGGGCAGATGCGTCAAAATCTGAAGCTGTTGCGGATGCAGAAATGGATTTGCTTCAGAAAGAGTTGGAAGAGGAACTTCAGAGAGAGCATTTGCTGAGGGAGGAACTTAGATAAGTATATGTTGATATGTTCTATTTCAGTTTTGTGCTATTGTTCATGGGTTCATGACAGTGGAATTGATTGGCTGCTGTTTCTAATACTCCATCATCAACACATTTATTACAAATGAAATTGGTGATCTAGAGCATCAAAGAGATTCTGTTGATGAACGAAGACAGCTTCTAAAAAAACTTGAGCAGGAAGAGCAGAGAACGCAGTAAGTTCAGCAGTTAATGATTCTCACCTCATATTAGGCATTCTAAACCGCTCGTCACTACTTGGAAAATGCATTTGAAGTTCATATGTCATGAATTCTTGCCTTTTTTGTTTTTTGTTTTTGTTTTTTTTTTGTAGTTCTTTCATTAGTTTTCTTTCATTTTTAGCACCAGGAAATGAACAGATTCTTTTTGGTCTTTGCAGGATGAAGCTTTCGATGTATGCTTCTGTCTCAAGTATAATACCCAACTTGGATGATCATTCCAAAACATCAGGGCGTATCCTTTTGTAATGACCACTAGTTGTTCATTTCCTTTTCCTTTTGTGCTACTTTTCTTAATATTCAGCAGTGTCTAGTTCGGTATCTTGCAGCATTGAGTTTTTCCTTATACTAGACTACTACAGATATCGTACAAAGAGATAAAAAGGTGGTCAAGATGTTTGAATTCGACCCTCTGAAGGCAACTGCCTTTGATAACTGTGACAGCATATGGAAGATGCTGGGCCTGTGTGAGACTATTTAAACATTCTCCCCTTTCTATGGCATGTGTAATGTGGTTTATGATAGTATTTTTATTGTAGTGTCCTGCAGTTGCGTGGAAACTTTCGCATTTTTTGAGTTTCCAATCTTTAATCAATGTGATTTTCTAGTACTTGTTGCCTTGCATTCACACACAATCTTTAATCAACCTTTTCACCATCGGAAAAGGTTCAAAGCCACGGATGTCATTTCCTCAGGGCACGGAAGAGAGGAGGCTAGAGGCTTGGTACCCAAGCAGGTGCTGCTGCATAAACTCCAAGAATCGAGATCTGTTTCTGACAGTGTTTTGCTCCTGAAGGGTTTTTTGAAGAGCTGGTTATTTTTTGCCCTTTCTTTATCTTAGCACAATTTTGAACTGGTTTTGTAGTTGCAAAGTTGGTTTGACTTTCGCTTCCATGCGATGATTTTGTGCAGTGTTTAAGTTTGCTACAGTCAAGATTTTATTGCCAACAATTAGTATTATGGCAGTTTGAAACCTTGTTATCGTACAGTATTTATGGATATCCGAGGCACATCAGTCTTGGATGTTGACCTTTTTGGTAGCATTTTATCATTTCTTGGCTTATTGGTTCTGGTTTCTTGAGGGAGGATCACACCTGATTAACATAAATAGATTCTGCTAGATCCAGTCATCAAATTAATTGATTTTCTTGTAAGTTCTCTTTACTTTTGTTGCTTGCTGCTTCAAATACTGGACTATTCTGCATTCATGGTTGATGTCTTTGATTGATCGCAAGTAGTTTCTTTGTCTATCCATGAATTACTTGAGGCTCCTTGGGCCATATACGACGGACTCCTTTTGCAAGTTACCGGAAGGATTTGAGCTCAGCCTCATCCCACCTTTTGTTTTCCTCCCTTTTGCAATTCAAACATCACCTTTGTTGAGAGGTAAGTTCTTTTCTGGTCTAGCGTGCAAATTCATGCATTCTATTGACAAACTGGAAAAGAGGATGAGCAAGACGCAGGAGAAAGGTGCTATTTTCTTGTAATCAAGGAACGTCGGAGATCTTACTCTATTTAGACTTCCTATTTTGGCATTTGGCTGCAGGTGAAATGGATATTTGATGTTGGATTTCTGATTTCGATGTTTTCTGTATGGTTTCTCGGTCGATTGGCGTTCATTCTAATGAAATGTTGTCCAATTAAGTTTGTAACTTTAATATATAACACTCTTTTGAAGGGAATAATGCACTTTTGGTTATATAGTTATTAGTAATCTATCAACATATTTTGGAAGTTCCCTCATAGGGTGCAACTCAGAAAACAACGAGCTTTGGTAGAACAAAGAGTTGGTGAGGCGTCACACGTAGCATTTGGTCACCAAAAAGGTTAGCGAGCACATGCTTCAAGCTTCCTACTACTGCTGGTAATGTAGTGATGAGGAGATTAACCAAGCATTGGAAAGTGATCGAACCGAAAATTCTGCCGAAATTTATTGGTTGTTCCCATGTGGGGTCCACAATCTTGTCCGGCCATTTGGTTGGGTTCGACCTTATTCTCGGCCAGCACATAAATTTTTGCCTTGTAACTTGACAATAATATCAATTTCTGATAGGATCAACCAAGCTTGGCTGATGCTGACTGTGAGTCAGCATCAATTGATTCCAAGAGGGTTTGTGACTCACATAGTTGGCAACGATTGGTTTCCACGACGGATGCACAAACCAGGGTCCCTCATTACTGACTACTGGGTTGGTTTCGGCCTAATTCTTGGCCGCCACATCAATTTTCGTCTTTCAATTTCATATGATTAAGATAAAAGCTAATCTTTCTATTACATGGCTCTATCTAGAAGCTAATATCAGTATACGGGAATTTTCAATTTAAAGAATTTGAAGGGTGGAAAAAGTGTGAGTGATAAGTACAACACAATCAAAAGACACGAGAAGAAAAACCAAGAGCTGTTTGACCATGGGCCGCATCTCAACCTCCCTTGGTTTATAATAGAAAACGAACATCTTCAGCAGAGGGAATGAGTAGGAAGAGCAAAGTCCAAAGAGACTTTGCAGAGGGAATGAGTAGGAAGAGCAAAGTCCAAAGAGACTTTGCCTAATCAGTGTCCATTTGTTCCCAAACATGCTCTTCTAATTACAAGTGTTTTCTCTCTGTCCATTTTGTCATCGTTGAACCATTAGTTAAACAGTCGGACTCAATTTGGGACACTAGTGAAGGGAAGTACAATATGCCATAGAGACATGTCTGAAGGTAGCGACATCAAAATCTGGTAACACACTTGCTCTTTAGAGTTTGCTGCCAGCTTGTAAGAGCAGTTTGACGCTTACTTTTTTTTGGCTGTCGGAATTTGTGTCAAATTTTTTGGCACAATTTCTGCTTGCGCTTGATGACAAATAGAACTTAAATAAAGTTGAATAGCTGCCAAAAGAAAGACCAAGAAACTCCTTGGCTTTTGGCTTGTGTTTCTTTCAGAATCAGCTGTTATCATAACCAAGCTACAAGTCTAAAACAAACACCCAATTCACCAGTCTACAACAAACACCCAATTCTCTATTTTGGTTAAAATATTGCCCTGTAATGCAATGCAATGTAGAAGGCTAATGCTCTCTTTCTTGGTGCTACTGGCAGAGAAAGGGAGGATCGTCAAGGATATGAAGATATACAAGTTATGTGGGAGATCATTCATTCTTCACGCCCCCATAATGGTAATGACAACAGAAGCGTAGCAAGAGGCTCATTACAGGTTCTGTTTGAGGTCAACATGAATTTGTCTACCCTTTTGTAGAAACCATATTGGGTAGTTTGGATGTGCATCTTATGTGATGAAACCTCTCTTCCTCTTCCTTTATTTCTTTATTTCCTTTTTTCAAGTAGATGTCTGGATTCTGTTTCACTCATATTGGATAAGTTTGGATGCACATCTTATGTGGTGTAACTTCTTTTTTGGATTCACGTAGAGCTCTGAAGTTTGTTCCAGTGAGAGAGATCATAAGAGAAGTCACAATCTTGGTGCTATTGTAGTTTTTTTTTGGTAAATCAGCTTGAAATAAAAAGGGGCTAACTGAATATACAACCTACAAGTGGCATACCCAGGGAGGAAAAGAAAAAAAAGGAAAGAGAAAAATAAAAACCTAACCACAACAAAAAGATTTCCAACAAAGCTCAAAGCACACTACAACGAAATAACACAAAAACACCAAAACAAAAGAATGTCATGCGAGCCTCAAGAACTAAACTCTTGAAGCCTTTAACATCTTGAGTTTCTCCTTAAGCTTCTTCTTGTTTTGATCTCTAGTGGATGAAGGAGTTGAAGAATCACCCATCACCGGGTTCAACTTATGCCTCGGTCCAATGAAATCGCCATCCAAAGGAATTCTTGGAGGCTCTCGAAACCGTGTAGACCGACAGAGAGCCGCGAGGGGAAGCCCTTGTTGAGGACTATTTTGACCAAGGAGAACCGGGGTAGTGTCACAAGATACAACCCCGGTAACATCTATCTATGACGCCACCTCAACGGAGGAGGCTCCCAAATCCTCACATTTCTTAAGAACGTCAAACGCGTTAGAAGTAGAAGAAACACGGCTAGACGAGGAGTTGACCAAAGGCAAGCCCGGAGTTTGAATTTTCCTCTTCACCACCTCTATCCAGAAATCCTTATTTTCGCTAACTTCTCCCTCTTTTGCATTCCTCTCATGACCAACCGGGACATCTTGTCCTACTTTCTCCTTGGTACCTTGCTCCTAAACAATTGGGACAACTTGACCTACACTCTCCTTAGCTTTCCATACTGGAGGAGGTGAAACTTTGGGCTTAATAGTGCAAGAGTTAGTAGAATGGCCAAAGATCTTACGAACATTGCAAGCTTGAGGTTTCCAAGGAACCTCAACTCTAATTTCATATGGCTTTCCATAACTCAAATTCACTACGAAGGACTTAGGAATTTCCTTCGCTGCATCCACTTCAACACATACTCTAGCAAATGTCAACCTGCTATGATTTTGCGTGAAGTTATCAAGGTAAAGAGGGTTGGCGATAACACTAGCAATACTACTCAATCCATCGTTTGTCCATAATTCAAGGGGAACATTGTAGAATTTAATCGACACAGAAACACTAGAGAAAAAGCTTTTAGTAAGTTGCATCCTAGGATGCCATTTTTTAATCACAATATGTTTGCCCCTGCAAAAGTAAGGACCATTCTCAAGAATGGAGTCCAACGTGTTCTCGTCCCTAAAGTTGAACACAACAAACCCATTGTCTAAGGTGACCACATCCTCAACATCAATTTTCCAAACCCGTTGAGCCCAAGATCTAACTTGAAAGTAGGATAGACTTTTGTCCACAAAGTATCCCACAATAGCATGTTTCCAATACAATGTCCCATTTTCAGAAATCTTAAGCGGGATCATAACTTGATTATTCACATACTCAATCGGGAACCTCTTAAGGTGTCTACTTAGCTTACCAATTTTAACCTCATCGTTAAGTACAAGCTTCCTATTGGTCCAAGCATTCAAGTTAGCTTTACCTTCCGAATTGTCCCCTTGAATAAGAGGAGACATGGCAGTAGCAGCCGCACACCTAGACTGACCTTGAGGTGGTGTCGTGTTAACTCCACCACTCTCAGTTGCCATGACGGGGGTGCCAAGTTTAGGCCAAGTTTCAGTGATGACCAGAGGCAATTGCAGTTCTACCATGTCGGCATTTTTGGCCACCACCGAAATATCATCTTCCTTGTCAATAGAAGCAATTTCAGCATCCGAATAACCAGATGCATTGTCAATTTGGTCATGAAAATCCCGTAAAGTTAGCTTCGTAGCTGATTTTCGTTTACCCATTACCGAGCTTGCCTACTCGTTCACTGCCCCGAAATGTGCAAAAGAGAGAGAGAGAGAGAGAGAGAGAGGGAAAGACGTACCGTGAAAACAAAGTCAGTCAAAACTCTGGTTAGGACGCCAGAAAGCTGCTGGAAAAATGCGCCGGAAAGCTGTCGAAAAAACGCGCCGGAAAGCTGCCGGAAAAGGCCGGAGGTGGATGAAAGCCCTCGCCCCAAGGAGTCCGAATATGCAAGTGATTAAGCTTGGAGATGCTCCGATGGCCATAGATCCGGATTTGAGAGGTGTGGTTAGGTTTGAGAGAAGTGGTGGCTATGGAGGTAGAAAGGGTGAGTGGCTGTAGTGGATGATGCTCTAGTTGCTACTACTGCTGCAATTAAGGATACTCGGTAGCTGATTCTTGTGTTTTCCTGGAGCGGAACTAATTCTTTGTTGCTGTCAGAGTTTGCTGCTGCAATTTCGTGCTGTTTCCACTATTTTGGTATTGTGTTATTTTGTTGTGCTTGCTGGTGTTGCTGTTTCTCACGACAGATCTCTTTGCTGGCATTAGGATATAGGGTTTTGATTGTTTCTATGTTAGATACTGATTCTTCAAAGTTAACCAATTTTGGGTCCAAATGGATGGACACACACACACACACACACACACATATAGGAGGATGACCGAATGAGAACCTTAATATAAGGACTTCGTGTGGACCTCATGGATCAAGGTCTACTCTCAACGATCCGAACCGCTCAATGTGTTTAAAATGTGTTTTTAAGGGTCAACGTGAAGAATTGCCAAAATAAAAAATAAAAAATAACCGGAAGGGTTTCATCCGAGCATTTTTCGATAAACTGTATATGTACGGTTATTATGAAAAACTACTTGGATGAAGCCCTTCCGGGTATTTTGTTTTGGCGATTCCTAGCGGTGGCACTAGAAAACACATTTTAAACACATTGAACAGTTCGGATCGTCGAAATTTGGTTCGAAAAGTCAAAAAAGGGGTGGTTCTCACGGAGGAGATCCGTGAGGGAGTTCTAGTTAGGAGATTATGATCAAAGCAATTTCACAACGTCCTCTTTTTTTTTTTTTTTTCCATATAACTCGACCCACCTTCTTTTTTTTTTTAAACACTTAATATGACAGCATCACAACAGCATTCCAACTAGGTTAATACCCCAACCTCGGAGAGTTGGTAAGGAACCATACCAACTGGAACAAACTAGCCCAACACACAAAATTACACGAAATACCAGTCCAAAAACAGGCTATTGAATACCAGTCCCTTCTTTGGTAAATGGATATCATAGCGGTCAATTAACTCTGTGGCAGGTAATGACTTTTAATAACGTGTCCTAACTCCTAACGTAGCGTTCGGATAAACACTAGTCCGTATCTTTTACTTTCTTTGAGGGCTACTGAATAAGACTTTTTTTTTTTATTGTTAGTATCCATTGCGCAATATACTAAAAAAAAAAAAAGATGGACTATGATATGAACATTTGCCGACTTTAGATAAAAATCAAAATAACCGACTAAAAACTATAACAAAATGATGTTTAATATGTCACAGCTCATAAACATCGCTTCACACGATCTCTTTCCTTTCTTCGATTTGCCTTTAGCCTTTTACCCTTTTGTATTGATGTAATACCTTAATACAAATAAAGTTCACGTAAAAGACAAATTTTGAAGTTTGGTTTTTCTTAATCTTCACCTCATGTTTCGTAACATTTCACCAAGCCCATTAAATTTGGCTTTGAACTTTTTTTGGAGCCTTCTTTATTAAAACAACTGCTAGAGGACCAAAGACTTTATATATCTACAACAATAATGAAAAAAATTAGTGTGGCGAGCTATATAATTTCAGCATAAATCTATCATTTAAATATAATAATAACATGTTTTAAAATCTTGTGGTGGCGGTTGCCGCCACTTTTACCCCTGATTCCACACTTGATTTAAAGGGATTTTTTTCATAGTTGTAGGCACATAGAGTTTTCCGGTAAAAATATTATAGAATTGATAATATTTTCTTTGTAAATTCTAGGCCGGCAACCGCCACCACTTATCTCTTTTCTACTTGCTTGAGTGCTCGACTACAATTTGGTGCAAATGTGCAATTGATATAGAATACAACGCTACGTCACCAGGTTTATCACCTTCTTTAATTATAGATTTTCTCCAAACAACGAGACCATGTTAATTAATCTCGTACCCATTTTGTTTTTATTTACTATCGATATTTTATTGAATGACTTACACACAACGCCTCTAATCTTGGGGCCTTAAAATTAGTGATTTGACAAATCGCTAGTTGCCCCAAAAGTTTAGCAGTGATTGGAGCTGGATCAACACCCCAAAAGTTTAGCAGTGATTGGAGCCGGATCAACAAGCACAGGGATATGTCTCCCAATTATTGTCATACTCTCAATCGCCCAACGATTTTAAATTTTGTACCGTTTTCATACACAAGATATTGACTCCACAGAAATCTTTAAAAGTTAGACTATGTGCAACTCAAAGAGGTAAGAAAATGCACATCGACTGTTGCTAAAAGGTTAGCTCCTCCCCATACCTTTATCCTCCATACGGACCATACTCCTCTAAATTCTCTTTTGAGGCTTAATTTCGAGTCTAAAACATAATCAATCCAAATCATTCATGTCGTAGAAATAATAGAGAATAATATTTACGCTAAAAATCAACTTAATTGAAAATCGATAAACGCGAACAGTTCGGATGAAATACTTACTTTTAAGTTTAAATTATACTTGGCATCCATTTTATAAATGAATAAGCAAAGTGTTGATGCAAAGATTATTCCTCAAAATTCGGTACGCTTGTGGATGGAAAGAAGTACGGAATAATTACTCCTCCAGGCTTTTGTTGTTCTGCTTTGACTTGCAGACACAATTCTTGACATGCTCTTCTTCATTCCTTCCCACCAATAGGTTCCTCACAGGTTATGGTGCATCTTAGCACCACTTAAATGAACAGCGAAATTCGAATGGTGAAATTCTCGAAGCATGGCTTCTTGAAGTGTGCCGATATCGGGTACGAACACTGATCCTTTGAATCTCAAACTGTTATCAACAGTGTGAATCGTCCAACCAGGGAGTTCTCTTCCTACGCCAAGTTGAGACCATATATACTCATAGTCTTGATCAAAAGTTTGTGCTAACAGGATATCCCAGTGAAGTGCTGGTTCCGCTACTAGGGCATATATTTGTGTTTGTCCTCAGTCAATCAAGGGTCCTAGATTGAACTCATTTAGGATGTCGATCATCTCCCATTCCTTCACAGTCATTTTTAGCCTTCTGTGCTATATCCTTGCGACGTAGAGCATCGGCTACGACATTAGCTTGCCGGTGTGGTATGATAGGGTAAACTTGTAGTCTTTGAAGTACTCCATCCACCTTCTCTGTCTCATATTCAACTCCTTCTGAGTGAATAAGTACTTGAGACTTTTGTGGCTTGGAAAACCTTGAATTACTTTCCATATAGTAGCGTCATGACTCGAGAGCGAATACTACTGCTGCTAGTTCTAGGTCGTGCATGGGGTAATTCTTCTCGTGCGGTCTAAGTTTTCTAGATCTGTATGCCACGACTTTTACCGAATCACATCAAAATGCAGACTAGTCCCACTATAGAAGCGTCACAATAGACCACATAGCCTATTCCTTGTTCCGGAATGATATGTATCGGCGCACTAGTCAGTCTCCTCTTCAGCTCCTCGAATGTTGTTCCACAATCATTGCTCTACTCAAATTTGACTCTTTTCTGGGTTAATTTCGCCATTGGCTTGGCGAGGAGGGAAAAATCTTGGATAAATCGTTTGTAGTATTCGACTAATCCTAGAAAACTTCGTATTTCAAATACTGAAGTGGGCAGGGGCAGCTTCCATTTCATCACAGCTTCTGCTTTGTTATTATCCACCGATGTACCTTTCCTGTACACCACGTGCCCTAATAACGTATCCGCTTCTAGCTAGAACTCACATTTGTTTGCCTCTGCGTAGAGTTGGTAGTCCCTTAGTCCTTGTAGCACTATTTTCAGGTGTTCAGCATGCTCCTCCTTATTGGCAGAGTATATTAGAATGTCGTCAATGAATACCACGACAAATTTGTCTAGATAGGGTTGAATCATCTTGTTCATGAGGCACATGATTACCACCGGAGCATTAGTCAATCCAAATGGCATTACTACAACCCCGTAGTGTCCGTATCTTGTTATGAAAAGCTGTTTTAGGAATGTTCTCATCTCGTATCCATAACTGATAATACCCTAATCTTAGATCGATTTTCAAGAAACAAGTTGTTCCTCTCAATTGATCAAACATGTCATCAATCCTAGGCAATCCTAGCTTCTCTTGATAAGATTCTTCCAACTTGAGGCTTGCTAGCCATCGTAAAGTTGGCTCTGCCATTTTGAGCATCGGGTCACGGAATTCACTTCCTATCTATCCCCCTTAAATTGGAAACGGGTTCCATCAGGAGCAAATGCCGTCACGATCTTCTGATGGAATTCTATAATCGCTCGGTGAGTTGACTGCCAATCCATTCCCACGATCACGTCGAAGTCAGTCATATTGATCATGCGCAAATTGCAAATTAGTCATATGTTAGTCACTTCTGTCTCGCATCCTCTACAAATTAGGCTAATGGGTATCTTATCTGCTAAAAGGAATGCTATCGTCATTGATGAGCACAAAATATTGACATTTAGCAATTCCTATATCTCATATTATTAGTCCTTTTATTGTGTTTAATTGGATATTATTATTGTGTTTTTATCATTCACTTTGAATTATAAATTTGCAAGAAAAAAATGACATCGATAAATATTTCAGCCGTTGGATCCGATTTGCACTAGAGTTTGATTCGGAAGGTTGCGCGTTGCTAAAATGTACAGTGCATGACCAGTCAAAATAAGTGGTCCATTGATAATTGACGACTACGGATTTGATTTCAATTACCCGTGAAAAGAATTGGTCTATGAAATGAATGTGGATTTGCACGTGATTGAAATTCCAAAGTGAGAAAGAGTGGCAAATTAGGCAATGTAAGTAATTCGAACTCATAAGGCAGTGAGACCACCGAATAAGGAATTTAATAGGAAAATGATCTTCACTTTGTTCACTTCACATTTCTAAAAAAATTTCCAAAAAGATTCTTTCCTCATCTTTTATCTCTCCAATCATTAATCACATTTCTCTCTCTACTCATACCCCTCTCTCCAATCATTATTCTCATTTCTCTCTCTATCTCTCTCCAATTATTACACCTCTCTCTAATTATTGCTTTTTCCAAAAACCCATCCAAACACTATCTCACAAATATTTCTCAAAATATTCTTTTCAAAACTCTCAACCAAACAAAGTGCTTCTCTTTCTTATAATGAAGATTTTTGGTAGTTTCTATATAAGGATGCATCACGATATCAGTACGGGGGAGGAGACTTCGGCTCAAAACTACCACCACGGCTGGAAAAAGAGGGAAAAAGCTTCAATGGTTATCAGTCGTCATATGGGTATGTTTATGTCTCTGAGCGGCTAGATTTCTAGACTAGGGTTGAGGATGAAGCCTCATGTTTTGTAGTAAGTATTTGTTTACTCTGTTTTATTTTTCGAATGTATGCTTTAATCGAATAATCGCTCCAATCTCATATTAATTAAGTTAGTAATTTTGGATATGGATTCAATCATGTTTTTTTCCATGATTTGAGATTGCTAGCTAATTATTCAGCCCTGTTATGTAGCTTTTAATTTCAAGCACTGGATATCTTTTGTGATTTGTTTGCAAACGGATACATATGATTTTTTGGTCTTGAACGTTACGGCGAGGAGGAGCGTACATAAGCTATTTTTCTAAGAGGTCTTAACGATGACATTTTCCACAGTGATAGAGTTCAGCCACCAAATTACTCTGAAGAAGAGTAGAAAAATAAATAAGAGGTTGTGAATAGTTGCTATGAATACATGAGTGTGGATTCCGATACCTAGTCACTTTTCCTTTATATCAGTTTAGTTCAATTGTCAATTTTTCTGCAATAATTTTAGTTGTTTCTTTTGTCATTATTTGTTTAATTTTTATTTTTACAAATCAAATATCACATTTTTTTGGAACTAGGTTAGGGTCTAATCAACTTTAAATTATTTAGTTTTCCTATAAAAATACACAAGTCCCTGTGGGTTCGACCTCGCACTTGCATTGCGCTATACTTCGATACGATTCATGCACTTGCGAGTACATTAAAATTTCAGAGCAAGTTTTTGGCGCCGTTGCAGGGGACTTAATATTTTTGTATAGGAAATCTAGAGAATTTGAATTGATTTTTCCCTTCTACTAGTTATAGTTAGGATCTTAAAAAAAAAGAAAAAAAAATCATCACTGGTTTAATTTGCTGTAGCATGATATCAATTGTTTTCCCATCTTTTGATTAATTTATTTTCATTAGCTTTTATTATTTTCTTGTTTAGTGTTAGGTGTCTTAGTTTAATTGGTTAATGTTTGCTCTTGTATTGTATTGCTAGTTTGTAGTTCACTTGGAATTGGCGTAAGCCTTAGAAAAATATTATTAAAAAAAAAGAGTAGAAGTCGCGTATCAGGTTAAAGAGAATTTTTGCGTGAATAATGTGGACAACTTCACCTGCTAGTAGAGGCATGGATTCTTTTTATCAAGGTTATAATAGTGTATGCTCTTCCTATGCTAGTCCAGTGTACACAACACCGACGTGTCCTTCCATGGTTCACTATCCTAACTACTGTTATGATCAAGTCAATGCATGAAATAACTTTGAAGGTCCATTTGGTAACCCTTTTTTTTAGACATACAATCCAAATGCAGGGGGCTATTGTAATTACTGGAGGGAGCAAGAATCTCATATAGATGTAGGTGGGCAGTTTTTACAATCACATGATCAAATTTTCTCGAATTATCTACCCCCTGCTAATTCATATCCTACACAATCATATCCAACTCAATCTAACATGACTACACTTCTTTCTCCTCAACAACAGTCATCCTTAGCAGAGACTCTTAAAGGATTCATAGCTGAATGGAAAATAACCCTCTCACTCAATCCCTAGCAGAAGTAGAAAATATTACTCACTTGCACGCTCAAGCTATTGCAAAATTAGGAAATCAAATGGAGCAATTGGCTAATCAAATGAGGGAGGAGGAGGAAGAAAACCTTTCTAGTGAATCTGTAGTTAATTCAAACTGGCAATTTGTCACACCTATCACCCTCGACTTTCCCGATGAGCAAGAACATGTAGAATCCATTCTTACTTTTGGGTCTAAGGAACAATTAGATAAAAAAGTGGGCATACCAGTGGAGAATAATCCATCAGAGTCAGAAACAAAGAATATTTCTTTGGGTCAAGGGACTTTAACACAGTCAAATAGTGAGGATCCTTTAGAAGCTTGCTTAGCTCATTTTGGTTGTGATATTGATATAGATGAAAGTATTGAGCAAGTCAATCCACTCAACTCCTATTATGAGTATTGATAAATGGCAAGCTAAAGAGATCTCTTCTCCACTATCTGTGTCACCACCTCTCACACCTGTTATGGAGCCGTCTAAATTAGATTTGGAAACTTTGTTACCCAATCATGAAATTGAATTTTTGGAGCCAAGAAAGTTTGCCCCAATTGTCATTTTACGCTTGATGACCACAAGGAAAAGGAGACAATAGTTGATGACCATATATATGAGAACGGTGAAGTTGAATGTGATTTTATATTTGGAGCTGATACGCCTAAACATTATAAAATTTGGATAGAGGCGTTGCTATTTAAGCACATATTCCCATGGTATGCTGATGTTGCCTTTATTTTTGTTAAATACATGACACACATGAGTGAACAATTTGCTAAATTACTTTTGCCTATGTTGTACAATTTTTATTGGGAAGATCCATACATCATTAATTACAAAAAGAGGATAAATGAAATTATTTAATTGTTCTTCTTCCTTGTTGCTCATAGTGTTTTATTTTATTTTTTTTCCCCTACGTAGTCTTTGTTTGGTTTTCTTCCCCCCTATGTCTAAGAAATTGCAGGAAATAAAAGAGAATAATTTGCTCATCATCAGAGGTAACCCCCTAAACTTTATATGATTTATTTCTCTTTGCTACATTGAGGACAATGCATCATTTAGGTTTGGGGGAGGGACTACTATTTTTGGTTTTAAAAAAAATGTACGCTGCAATTGTAGTTTTGTTTATTTATTTTTGTGTCAAGTAGACATACTAAAAAAAGGGGGTTATTAATTTGTTCCCAATAAAAAATAAAAAAAATTAAATTTTTTTTTTTGAGATGGATACTTGATTTTGACTTTTAACTTGGTTGATGGCTCTCGATTAGTGCTAGTTTGATTGTTTCTCAAGTTTGAGTCTTGATACGATTTCATTGGTAGATTTAAGCTCGTGAACATAAGCATTGATGAGAGGCACTTTGTCGGACGGACTATACAAACCACCAGGGAAAAAAAGCCAAAAATTCCCCACACAGACCCACAACCACCCAAACCCACTCAAAGCATCTAACTACTGATGGAGGAGGAATCAGAAATTGATGAGATTATGACTCTGAATTCTTTGTTCCTCAAGCTCCATTTGCATAAGCTTTCTCAAGGCCCCTCCATCATTTTCGTGAAATAAAAGCCCATATCTCTTTCCAGCGAGCACAATATCTTCAATCTCATCCACTATAATGGCATTTCTCCTGGTGATATCATCAAAAGAGATTGAAGCGATATGGTTATCCGAGGAAAGATGGGTGGAGTCAGCGGAAGAGCAAGCAAGGCTCGCATCAAGAGAGTCTTTGACGTTATTGTACAGAATATCAGTCAAAAGCCTTCTTCTTCTTTTCTTCTCAACCCTGTCTTTTTTGGATTCAATTTCCTCATGAATGCTCTGGGTAGAGTCAGGGATGGCATAGGAAAGATCATGCTCCTTAGCTTTCGACAAACAATCGGCTTCCTTCATCAAGATAGAATTCCTATTGGACAAATCGAAGGAAGAAGAGGGAGAAGCTTCTAGTAGACCATCCTCCTTAGAAGTGTAGCCATCATTGTTCCCGGCATCAAACTTGAATCCCAACTTTGAAGACTTCGAAGTCTCCTCTTTTTGCACCCGTCTATACGTCCTAGAAAAGAGGGCGGCTTTCAAAGGATTTTTAGTCTATAAAGGTTTCCTTCGACACCCTTTTTTGGTTCGGGCTTTCTTCTTACAATGTATGTAATCCATATAATTAATAAGGGGGTCGGCAGAAACAAGATCAACAGCTGTAGAGTCGCCAGAGCCAGATATCACAGATATTACCCCGTCCTCGATCAAATTCCCCACATCTTGAGAAGCCTCCTTACAAGCCTCCACATGGATTGATCTCTTTGAATCAGCTTGAGTAGTTGGGACCTCTACATCGATGGGCTTAGAAGCACCAGAATCAGGATCCACGAACAGAGGAGCCACATCGATGTCAATTTTATCATTAATGATTGGTGCTCCCCCACTACTAATTCCTCTTCCCTGATGGCTAAGTTATGAGAACTAGTATCTGAACTGTCCTTTTGAACATTCCCCTTAGCATGAGAATCGTTCATGCAGCCCTCTATGTGTGGAAGCTTGTACAATTCTGGAGCCATCTCATCCTCTTCATCAACAGTCTCTGAGTGCGTAGACTTTCGCTCCCCTTGCTCATCCCAAAAATTGTAATTATCAGTTGCGGTGACAAAGGATGGCGAATCTTCATAGACTCTGATTTTCACCGTCGCTCCGTTAATAATCAGATTGATAACTTCATCAATTCAGTCCATACAATCAGTCGCAACCAGCACCCTTCCTTTATCAAAAGCCAAAGACTTTTGAGTCTTTTCTTTTAGAGCCACGACATCTCCCCATAAACTTCCAATGGAGAGGAAAGTATTGTCACACCAAACATTAAGGGGAATGCCGAAGCAGGAGAGCCACATATTCCTGGATGGAGGACAAGCCTGACCATCCCATTTTCGGAATGAGACAAACCAACTGGAGAAGAAAAGATTATCCTCAGCTAGCATCGAGTCCAACAAGTCTTGGGTTTGAAAGGTAATAGCTAAGATAAGACCACCCATAGTTCTGATTTGAACACTCTCAAAACCACTATCAGTGAACAACTTATGGACAACTTTAATGGGTTGAAAAGATTTACGTTTAGCCATAGCACTCCTATGAAGCCAAGGATCAGTCACTTCAGACACAACAATAGACTTAATCATAGAATTACCCTTCTCAGAAGTAACCCCTCTCAGTGCCTCCGCATACGACAAAGATGGTTTTGAAGGACACTCACTTGAATTTTGCCGAAAAGAGTGGTTCTGAAACCCCACTATAGCTCTTGATCTCTGCTCCTATGAGTGCCCCATTCCAGCTTTAAAGATTCCTCCTTGACTGTTAGAATAAGACGGAAATGGCCTAGTCCCTTTAGCCTCAAAAGAAGCAAGCTTAACAAAAAGTTTCTTGTCATCAAGCCAAACGTCGTTAGCCCGAAAAAATAGCCAACTCAGCGGAAACAGGATAGTCATACCTAATGAAGCCAAATCTACTACCAGTGACTTTGCTCCTTTTTTCTGAAATGAAGACTTCTTTAACAACCCCATACTTATTAAACATCATCTTCAACCATCGCTCACTAGTGTCTTTAGTTAAGTTATCCACAAAAACAGAAATGAGAGGTGGTTTACCAGGAATACCTCCATGTCTAGAGTGCGTGTGGGTGACAGGGATCCAACCTTCATCACTAGCTTGTCTATCAACACGCTCCATAGGACAACTTGAGGCTAGAGTTTATCTAACTCCTCACAGCAGCTAAAGGAAAATAAGAGGGAAGAAGGGAAGACAGCAGCGACAGCAACAAGGAGAACGAAGGCCTTTACAACAAGCAAGACACGATGACAACAGAAGCTGATGATGTAGATTTCAAAGAGGACTTTACACAAACACCTTGAGAGCAAGGAAGGAACTTCCACAAGAGAAAAGAAATCAAAACGACCTTGGCTGGAGCTACTACAAAACTTGAACCACTTCCTCCTGATCTTTCCAAACATACACTAGGAAGAACGAGCACCGGAGAAGACCCAGAAGAACGAGAAACAAGAAGGCCGAAACCTTAAGAGCCGAGAAAATCGAATATGTCCAGGGAAATGGATGGAAATTGGAAGAATGGAAGGGACAAGGGGGAGAAAAGGGGTTGAGGAGAAGAGATATGTAGAGGAAGCAGCCCAGTCGGCTACTGCCGCCGGTGAAGGCGGCCCAGGGAAGGGGATGGGCTAGGGTTACTCGACAGGAAGTAGCCCATCCTGAGTTGTTGGGTTTTTCATTGCATTTGGAATTGTTAAGACTTTTCTCTACTGGGCTAGTGTAGCTCAACCTATTAATTTTCAGGTACCCACCAAGGAGCATGATCATGGAGTGCATGCATGCATTGTTTTGAAAGCTTATGGAAGAGTTATATCATCATCTTAGAAGTAGTATTTTTGCCAAGATGATTTTGTAACTTGTTAAGTCTTCTCTTTTGATAATGGGTTGTAAACTTACTTAAAACATATGTACGTGTATATTTTGGGTTCGGGTACCCACAGACGTTTATGTACCATATTGTTGACTTTGACTATTATACTTGGACTTTGACGTGGCCGTGGACTGGTTGACCGTCCACGTGGATTTTCTTAATGATTTATCTTTTAAAATTTCGAGGGTGTGACTGTTTAGTGGTACGTTACCAAAACTCATTGTTCGATCATGTAATTTGGGGGTTTTGGTACCTAGGAAATGTGCTACCGGGGGTGACTCGCCGCACGAGCGCCACAAAGAAACCATTCAACATTTTCCCAAATAGCCAATGTGGGACAAACGCAAAAAACCTCAAAGAAGCTTTCTCAAAAGGACACAAAAAATTTCGATAAAAGGCCCAAAACAAACCCAATTTACTTTGATAAATGCCAACGCCCACTGCCCTTCTCTCCTTTCCTCTCCTCTCCTCTCCTCTCTCTCTCTCTCTCTCTCTCTCTCCCTCCCTCCCTCCCTCCCACCCTTCTCCCTAGCAATGACATTTTTCCCTCCCTCAGGTTTCTTCTCCTTCTGGTGCCCTCTTCCATTCTGGCATGCTTTCGCCGGATTTAGCACTACTAGGTGCTTTTGGTTCTAGCCTAACAGTGAAGTGGACTCTTGTCGAGTAGTGGTGTTCTTGTTCGCGCTGCGGCTCTTGGTTCTGCCCCATCAAGCGCACTGGGCTACCTTTAGATCTGCTTTGGCAAGCTATGGGTGTCTCGTGGCGGGATGGTTTTGCGGCGACGACTTATTGTGTGGTGTTTGGGATCTTTGTGGTGGATGTGGCTGGGGCATGCTTGGCGGTGGTGGTTGTCAACTGTGGCTTGGCTCGCTTGGCAGTGGTGGTGGTGGTAGTCAGCCGTGTAGGAATGGGCCAGATGCTGGTGGTTAGGTTTTAAGGTTTTCTTTCAGGCTTGGGCTTGGCCCTTTAGGTGTGTGGGCTTGACCCGATAGATGTTCATTGGTTGGCTTTTTGCCAATCTCAGTTTGGATTTGGGTCTAGGACTGGACACATAATTGTTCTTAATTTTGTTTAGGAATATGATGCAATTATCGTTGTTCTTTTTAGTCTTTGTATCAATATAAAAAAAAAATTAATAAAATAATAATTTTTTATGTTAAATAAAAAATGCAATATTCTCCATGAAAAGACCCGGGGAAAAGTTTGAATACACACCTAATAAAAACACATACCGTATGCAAACATGATATTTTATTACTTTGGTAAGGTAATAAATGGGTAATGCCTGCGATAAAAAATGTAATAATGGGGTGTCACTGAGTTACAAACTGGATCGGACCGGCGTTTCAACCGGTTAGCCTCTCAACCACCCACTACTCTTGTCTGAATTAAGCCAAAAACCGCATTTTCGTGAAAACCACCTCTAATGCAAAAACGGGTCAAAACCAGCGGTTGAACACCAAAACGTAAGAACCGGTGGTGGTTTATCAACCCGGGTCCAAATTTTAAACTAAAAGTTACCGTTTCACTGCCAATCTGCCAGGCATTTCACGTTTCAGCAGGCGACAATTATGGGACACGTTCTCTCCACGTTACCCAGCTCACATTTTGGTTGTGCAAAAGTGTTTTCGACTGTCTGAATTTTAGAGAGAAAAGGAGGGAGAAATCTGAATTGTTCAAAACTCTTTGGATGGCCGAGATGCGTGCTCGGACACCACGTGTTCAGTACCTATTTGCACCCAAAATTTTCTCTTTAATGAGCCTTTTATATAGGACCAAATTTCTACCATCACTTCTCAATCCACCAATGTGAGATTAAAGAAGAAACCTCCGAATTGTGTTCTAGCATCACTAGATCCGTTCACCGGCCGTCTAATTTTGAAAACATTAGGTGATACTTTAGAACCTACCGATAAGGACAACATGCAAATCTGCTCATATATTCTTTCCCCCTTAGGTGTCTCGAAAATGTATAATCAAACAGACCCTAAAATGAGATTTTGTGTTAGTTCTTCTCTTTGAGGTTCTATAAAAGTTGTTAAGTTAAAATAATGTGACAAATGCTTCAATTAATACACACCCCCTACTTTAGAAAATTTTATGCCTATTTGGTTGATGTTACGCCTCCTTAGATGAAATATCACAGTTTATTTTGCTGAATGTTCCCTTTTTTATTTTTATTACTGGGGGTGCATATGGTATGCACCATTATCGGTATTACATGCCTCTATGTGGTGAAAAGTTACGCCTCTTTATGGTGAAATGTTATGCCTCTTTTCGTTAAAAATGTTATATAAGCCTCTTTTTAATAAATATCCCGGGGTGCATATCCTATACCCCAAAAGGGGTGTGTACTGGAGCATGAGTTTTTTTTTTTCTTTAATTTCTATCTTTAGTGTGTGATTATTCACCAGGTGTCAATGGCACTTCCGAAGCTATAAGTAACATGGGTTAATTTGAAATGATAGAATTTGCAAGGTATCATGTCATTTTCCAGGAGAAATTAATGGTAAAGCAAACTATATAAATGTGCATGTATGTTAGAGCAGTATCATCATAGCAAATAAATGAATTTATCTATGTTGACGTGTAGATTAAATTTGATAGGCAACCTTGAGTTGGTATAAAATTCTTCAAATTACATGAATAAAAACATATAATACTACGTATCTTGAGAGTATCGGAAAGAGAATAGACACATAAGAATATATTATTATTATTTTTGATCGCGACAGAAAAAAATTACTGATGAATCTCGATAAGAATTTATGAAAATAAGGGGAAGGGGCATCTAACCAAATGTTGAATAAGGAGATAAGAAACAAGAAAACAAAAATGATAAAGATACAACAAAAATCTCAAACATCGCTCCAACACACTCACATGGAGCTATCATTATTGTTCCATAAACAACCCAAGTACCCAATCTCCGGCTTGGAAATTTAATAACAGCATAAAGTCTCTCAAAAACAGCTATCATTAGTGGCAACCTATGATGCACGGACACGGACACGGACACAGATACTGACAACTACCAAAACCAGCCAACTCCTAAGTCCCAATAAAATCAGCCCCAAAACCACACAGCTGCAGCCAACATTCCGGTCGTTACGAGTTATTCTTCAACAGACCTGCTTGAACCTTTGGCGGCGGCCAAAAAGAAACCGCCTCCATTTAGCGGGGGCGGTTTGACAAATTTCCCCATATTGTACGGGGATATATCCACGTAACCCTGGATCACGTGCTTCCTTAGAATCAGCCTAAATCTGCAAGACAGAAAAAGGGTTAGAGCACCTTTGCCTCTCGTTGGCAAAGGCCCTCCGATGCCTAAGTTAGTATCTCGTACTCAAATCACAATGCGTATGAAAATTAGGTTTCACAGCGTACCTTTTGTCATGGTTATCGTCTTGTATTTATAGGGGTAGATGTTCTTCACTTTAGGCATCTCATGCCCCTGTTTCCTATTCTCTTTAGGAATTCTTTTCTTAATAGGACTTTCCTATATGGGGCGTACTCCTAATCACATTAGGATTTCCCATATCTGTCCCTTATCTCACGGGATTGCTTCCTTATCACTTATGGAACTGTTTAAGAATATTCTGGAATGTCTCACCGCCTTACCCGTGGCGGTGCCGTGCTTCCATGTAGCTCGGCATGACTCGTACATAACCCAGCTACTCATACCGTCCTGAGTCTATGTATTCCAGAATGCTACTTAAGCTTTACCCGTAGCTCCCCCAGCTCGGCCGTACCAGGGGCATCCCCTTATAACTTACACTGAGCTGGCACACCCCGGTATGTTAGTTCATTCCTGTCGTTCTGGCCTTACTCATGGCCAAGACAGCTTGGCACAGTGCTCACGAATACCCTATGTGGTGCTGAGCCATGCACCCTTTCGTGGTGACTGCCTTTAGGCACGTGTTTATGCCTAGTAGTAGGGTAATCAGATTTTACCCACTCCAATTGCTCCCCAGCTCTGTCACCGCTGTCACTCGTCAGCGGTGTGCAGAGCTTCAACGGCTCCTGATGCATCCCTTGCACGCCTTCCCTCCACGTGGGTGGCAATGCTGTCATTGCATTTAATGCGAAATGACCCGTTGGTGGCTCGGATAAGCCCAAAGGACGATTCTGCTGGCGTTTTTCATACGTCATTTTCCACTTTTATGGGGTTTCGGGCGGGATCATCATTACTTTTCCCTCCCAAAAACCCTTCCAAACCCAACAGACTTCTCTCCTTCTCCTTCACTTCACATTCATCAAAAGCAAAAAATAGAGAGAGAGAGAAGACACTTCGTCCGCCATTTCCATCATCTGATTTCTCTGCAACCTTGCTCGTTTCCCGGTCTTCGTCGGAAAACCTCACTCCGCTCACGCCGGAAAACACCTTACTAGGTCCGCCTTCCTCACGTAAGTGGTCTTTCTAGATTTCGATTTCTATTTCTCTTTTCATCTTCCCCGCTATTTCTTCAGCGTCTGTTCATCTTCTTGTTCTTCTGGGTTTCAACTGTGAAACCCTAGTTTTACGAAGAAATGGGTAGATATAGAGCCCTTCTCAGCAACCCTCAAAGAATAACAGAATTTCGACAAAGATATAATATCCCTGCCAATGTCCAGTTTAGGTTAAACGAGCCCAACGACCTGAGAGAGGTAAGCCTGGAAGAAGATAAAATCCTCATTCCTCTGATCTTCATAGTGGAAGGAGGCCTTAGGCTCCCTTTGCACCCCTTCTTCAGGGAGGTTGGCTCTAGATGCAACCTAAACCCTATGCAGCTCTGCCCTAATTTCGTTAGGGTAGTCATGGGCACTATTGCCCTAAACCAACTGCTCGGCCTACACCTCGACTGGTGGGATTTACATTACCTTTACAGTGTTGTCCCTACAGCAGATCACAACTATTACTTTAAGGCTAGGGACCCCGAGCAGAAACTCATCACTGACCTACCCAACTCGTCAAAGGGCGAGGCAGATGACTTTCTTGTGGTCACCAGTAACTGGGAGCCAAAGGATGCCGAGGGGAACGTCATTGGTCTCTCCTGCCCTATGGCTACAGGCAAACCACGTTAGTACTTCCGCTTTTCGTACCTACATCTCTTTCTTCCTTTACCTTTTTTAGGAATGGTCTCTAATCTTGTTTTCCTTAATGTTGTTTTTGCAGCGAGCAATCTTAACCACGATGGCCGCCTGATCCACGGCAGACTTCACCGTGAGGAAATCGCTCGGGCCCTGTACTTTGACGGTTTCGCTCCCACACTCGTGGGTCTTGGCCGATCTGCTCACATTCTCTTGGGATATACGCCATCCTACTGGGGTGGGATCCGTCGGGAAGGCGAGCCGCGTTCGAGACACACTTGGCCACCTCCAGGTCCTCTAGTAGCCACTCGCCCATCAGGTGAGCAGAGGGCTCCCCAGCGACGCGGAGGACACTCCAGGAGAAGAACTAGGCGTCCTCAGACCTCTGAAGACCTCCAGCGGCAAATTACTTTTGCTCATATCCCGGAGATCCATACGGCCATCCCCATTCTCGTCCGTACTGATCTTGAACTAAGCACATCCGGCAGAGCAACAATAGTAGGAGAAGAAGAAGAAGAAGAAGAAGAAGAAGAAGAAGAAGAAGAAGAAGAAGCGGGTGGGGTGGATTACCGCGCACTTGTCCAAGAGATCACCGAGCAATCTTCCCAACTAGCAGACTCGAACGACTCACCGGGCTATTCTCCTTCACCAGATTGTTCAGAGATGCCTCTGCAACCGATCAACCTCCTGGACCAGCTGACCCTTGGTGGAGCTTCTCGTGCTCCTCCGGCCAGCCGAACTACCCAACCTCCTCAATCACCATCTCCTGCCCTCACCGACCGTCAGAGGGAGAAGAGACCAGCGGGGAGTCCCCAGCAAGTCCAGCCCCCACCTCAGAGGAGAAGAACTGGGGACATCAACCCCCTAGTGTCTGATTCCCCACCGCTGGTACAGCCCTGGGCCCCTCCGTTTGCTCACCCTGATGGCACTCTTGTCACTTCGATGGACAAGATTTCTTCTACCGACGTAGCCTTCGGTATTTCCCGAGCTGCCCTTCTTCCCAACGACGTGGAGAGGGAAAAGAGCAGCTCATATGACGTGCTGATGAAGTCCATCTTCTAGTCCAGTGTCAAGGTAAACACATTTTTATAAATTTCCTTTTAATTGCACATAGACTTGCTTTTGTGCTTATGTTTCTGCTTTACTTCTCACCTTTACTTCACAGATCATGCAGAAGGCTTCTGTGGGTCTTGATAGAGCCAAAAAGGCTGAGAAAGAGCTGAAGAAGGAACAGAAGAGGGCGGAGAAGGCCGAAAAGGAGATCGCCCAGTACTCCCAGTCCCTGAAGGAGGCCCGAGCGGAAGTGGAGACGCTGAGGGGAGAGAACGCCGATCTGGTGAAGAGGTCGGAGGAGGTTGAGCTTGGTCTGAGCAACCAATTGACGGTAGCAGAGGCTAAGGCAGCGGCGGAGTATGACCGAGCTGTCCTAGAAGTCACAGAAAACTACAAAGCGCAAATGCCAGCTATGCAGGATACCATATGGAAGGCATCCTGGCGGCGCTGTCTCGAGAAGCTTGGCATCGACGAGTCCTCCCCACATTGGGTTGACATGGAGCTGCCGAGCGAGATGGCCGCCGCTCACGCTCAAGCAGATGCCCAGGCCCAGCCCGAGCCCGAGAACCAGACCGAGCCTGCCTCCGAGCAAGCTCAGACTGAGGATACCCATGCTGACCTCTCTGCTCCTGAAGGTGGTGGAAGTATTCTTGGCCCTACCCCTGCCACTGATGCCCCCGGGTTCAGTGAAGAGGCTTGATGCCTGCTTCTGTTTTGTTTGAATCTTTGTTCTTGACCCTGCGTGGTCTGTTCGGCCGCCTGTGGCCTTTTGCTACTTTGACACTTTGATCCCTTGTGATTTTGCTTGATACATTGGTTTGCTTTTTTATGCCAAGTGCACGTATTTCAGCTCTGCTAATGTTTCTCCATGTTCTGTTTATACGCTTCTGCATGCTAAATGTTTTAAGTGTCTTCTTACTTGAGTCCTTCATAGCCTAAGTGTTTTCATACTTAGGGATTATTGCAGTATTCATTGCAGATACTTGGACTTGTTGCAACGTTTGTTGTAGGTCTAAGTGTATTCATACTTAGGGTTTCTTTGCAATACTCGTTGCAAATCTAAGTTCATTCATACTTAGGATTTCTTATTGCACTATTCGTTGCAAAGCTAAGTTTCTTCATACTTAGCATTTTATTGCAATACTAAGTTTCTTCATACTTAGAGTTTTTTGTGCAATATTCGTTGCAAATCTAAGTTTCTTCATACTTAGAGTTTTTTGTGCAATATTCGTTGCAAATCTACACACTCCCTGCTCCCCAATAAGAATCCAAATTTTGAGGTAGAGATTTCGGTTCATATTAAAAATCATGATAAGGAAAGACAAAATTCCATTAAAGCTGGAAATATCAAAAAATCTGAATAACTAATGTTTGGTGATTTTACTCGTAATCCCAACTAGGTACTAAAAACAAATGCGAATTTATTCATATTCACTAAAAGAAATGTGATTGTATTCGTAATCACATAAACAAATTATTGGAAGAATTTTCTAAGGTTCTGGACATTCCATGGTCGTGGAACTGGGTCTCCATCCAGGTCGGCCAAGCGGTAGGCCCCAATGCCTGCGATCCCCACGATCTTGTATGGGCCTTCCCAGTTCGGTCCAAGCTTTCCATCAGTGGATATTTTGGTGTTGGCCAACACTTTCCTTAGGACTAGATCGCCGACTTTGAATTCTCTTGGCTGCACCTTCTTGTTGTAGCTCTTTCGTAGCTGTTCCTGATATGCTGCTAAGGTAATGAGTGCCTGCTCTCTTTTTTCTTCAGCGAGATCTAGTTGCTCGGCTAGGGCTTTATCATTGCCCCCTGATTCCACAAGAGTAGTGCGAATGGTGGGCAAACCAATCTCTAGGGGAATCACCGCCTCTGTCCCATAAGCAAGGGAATACGGCGTTTCTCCCGTAGATCGCCGTGGGGTGGTCCTGTATGGCCAGAGCACGGCTGGAAGTTCATCCGGCCATTTTCCCTTCTTCTTCTCCAACCTCTTCTTGAGACTCTTTAGGATAGTCTTGTTTGAGGCCTCTGCCTGGCCATTGCTTTGCGGGTAGGCAGGGGTTGAGTAATAATTCCTGATGCCGTACTGAGCACAGAAGGCCTTGAACTTCTTGCCGAACTGGGACCCGTTATCTGAGATAATGGAGTAAGGTACTCCAAACCTTGTGATTATTTTGTTCCACACAAATTTTTCCACCATAGCTTCTGTGATTTTGGCAAGAGCTTCCCCCTCTATCCATTTGGTGAAGTAGTCAGTGCCAATGAGTAGGAATTTTCGTTTCCCTGTTGCCATAGGGAGAGGACCCATGATATCCAATCCCCATTGGGCAAATGGCCATGGACTGGTTAGCGGCAGCAAGTCCTTTGCTGGAGCTCGGATAAGAGGAGAATACCTCTGGCATTTTTCGCACTTCTTGACAAAAGCCTTTGCGTCCTCCTGCATGTAGGGCCACCAATATCCCTGGGATATTTCTCGGTGGGCTATGGATCTGCCACCAGTGTGTCCCCCACAAGTTCCAGCATGGATCTCATGGAGGAACTTTTGAACAAGGGCCGGGTGCACGCATAATAAGTATGGACCAAGGAAAGACTTTCTATAAAGCTTACCTTCTGGAGAGAGCCAAAAACGTACTGACTTGGTTTTGATTTTGTGTGCTTCCCTCTTATCTTCTGGCAACGTCCCATCTCGAAGGTGTGCCACTATTGGGTCCATCCGGCTCGGCCCAAACTCTGTTTCCATCACGTTTTCAACAGATCGGCCAATGCTTGGTTCGTTCAGGTAATCTACTGCCACCGTGCGGCGATACTCCATCCTGACTGCTGATGCTAAGCAAGCCAGCGAGTCTGCATGTGCATTCTGGCCCGAGCTGATCTGCTGGATGTGTACCTCATCAAGTCTGTCAAGTAGATCTTTGGCCGCTTCTGAGTATGCGGCCATCTTCTCGCTTTTCGTAGCATATTCCCCTGAAAGTTGGTTAACCACTAACTGTGAGTCACAAAATATTCTTAACTTTTTTACCTTGAGTTCCAGGGCACTCCTTAATCCAGCGATCATGGCTTCATATTCTGCCACATTGTTAGTAGCACTAAACCCCAGCCGTAGTGCTTGCTCCAGAACGAATCCTTCTGGAGAGAAAAGCACAACCCCTGCCCCAGATCCTTTGTTGCAGGTTGATCCATCAATGTAAAGCCTCCATTCGTCTGGATCTAACTTGGCCATTTTCGTTGGCTGCTCGGGATTGTTGACTTGCTCCTTCTCGTGGAGAGCTGGTGGTGGTGGAGCCACTGTTGGGGTAAACTCTGCTACAAAATCAGCCAAAATTTGGCCTTTGATTGCCGTTCTAGGCTGATAATCAAGGTCAAATTGGCTCAGCTCTATAGACCACTTCGAGATCCTCCCCGAAAAATCTGCCTTCCTAAGCAAAGCCTTCAATGGATGCTCAGTGAACACAGTGATGGGATGCTGCAAGAAGTAATGGGGCAATTTCCTTGATGCGATGACGAGAGCGTATACCAACTTCTCTAGTGGTAGGTAACGTGTCTCAGCATCTAACAATGTCTTGCTCACAAAATAAATTGGAGCCTGCTCTGTTCCCTTTATTCGTAGGAGAACCGAGCTGACTGCGTGATCAGATACTGCTAAATATAATATCAACCGCTCCCCAGCTTCTGGAGTAGAGAGTAAAGGAGGTGACGACAAGTAAATTTTCAATTCCTGGAAAGCCTGCTCTTGCTCGACTCCCCACTCATATCCTTCTCTCTTCTTCAGAAGCTGAAAGAAGGGTCTGCACCGATCGGAGGATTTACTGATGAAGCGATTTAGAGCTGCTGCCATTCCTGTTAACCTTTGGACCTCCTTCGTGGTCCTTGGGCTTTGAAGGCCTTGCAGAGCCGTGATTTGGTCCGGGTTGGCTTCGATCCCCCTTTTAGTCACTAGGTGCCCAAGGAACTTCCCCGAGCTGACTCCAAAAGCACATTTGGAAGCGTTTAACTTTAGCTTGTATCTTCTTAGAATGTTGAAAGTTATTTTTAGATCGGCAAGGTGATCACGCTTCAACTTGCTTTTGACTACCATGTCGTCGATGTAGACCTCCATAGTCTTGCCGAGCTGTTCCTTTAACATCTTAGTCACCAATCTCTGATAAGTTGCTCCAGCATTCCTTAGCCCAAACGGCATAACCTTATAGCAGTAGAGCCCTCTAGGAGAGATAAAAGACGTCTTCTCCTGATCGGGTTTGTACATAGCTATTTGATGGTATCCTCGATATGCGTCAAGGAAGCTTATCCTCTCATAGCCTGATGTAGCATCCACAAGTTGATCAATCCCAGGGAGTGGGAAGCTATCCTTGGGACATGCTTTGTTGAGACTGGTGAAGTCCTCACAGACCCTCCACTTCCCATTTTTCTTTTTGACTACAACCGTGTTAGCCAACCAATCTGGATAGTTCACCTCTCGTATGGCATCTGCTTCTAGTAGCCGTTCTACCTCCTCAATTACAGCGTCCGCATGCTGTGGTGCCGACCTCCTTGCCTTCTGCACAACTGGCTTGTGCTGAGGGTCCACGTTCAAGTGGTGGCAGATGACTTCAGGATCTATCCCAGGCATCTCCTGGGGGGTCCAAGCAAACACGTCGATGTGGTCTTTAAGAAAAGTGACCAAGTTTCTTTCCTCTAGCTCAGAGAGGGTCTCGCCGATCAGGAAGTACTTTTCTACATCGTCCTCCTGAATCTGAATTTTCTTCAGTCCTTCCACCATCTTCTTGGTGGGATCGCCTCCGACGTCTTCCAAAGTTGGTTGGTCTGGAACTTCAATCGTTTGTACCAGCTCGGCCCTTGGGGATTTTTTCAAGATCATGGTGAAACATTGATCAGCCACCTTCTGGTTTCCTTTGATGCACTCTATTCCATCCGCTCCAGGGTATTTGATCTTCTAGTGGTATGTTGACGATACTGCCTTCATCTTGTGCATCCATGTTCTTCCTATAATCACGTTATAGGAGGAAGGGATGTCCACCACAAAGAAATCGGTCTTTAATACTACTGATCCTGCTCGGACGGGGAGTGTGACCTTTCCCATAGGCCATACTGTCTGCGCGCTAAAGCCGACCAGGGGGACAAGAAACTTTTGCAGCGAGTTTGTTGGGAGTTCCATCCTTTTGAAGGTGTCATAGTACATGATTTCTGTGCTAGCCCCTTGATCTACAAGGATCTTTTCCACGTCATATTCCCCTATTCGTAGGGTGATTACTAACGCGTCGTTATGGGGTACAGATACCCCATCTAGGTCATCATCAGTGAAGGTGATTGGGGCTTCCATGACCCCTTCCGCCCTCGGCCTCTTCATGCCGAGTTTCATGACTTGTTTTGCTTGTTCGTTGACCCTCTGGATGTGCCTTATTTCATTATTTGTGTAGGGGGCAACTAATCCATGTATCATATGGATCGTTCCCTTTGGACCTTTCTCGTAGTCCATTTCTTCTACCAGCTCGGCGTCGTTCTTGCTATCAGCCAAGAATTCCTTTAGGTGGCCCTCTGCCACCTTCTCATCCAGGAATTTCTTGTACTCCACACAATCCTCAGTCATATGCCCCCAATCCCTGTGATAGCTGCAGTGCTGATTGGTAGCCCTCCTCTTTTCTGGGTTCCCAGTCATCTTTGGGGGTCTCCTGAACCATTGTTCATTCTTGATTCTGTACAGCATTTTGTAGATAGGTATATTGAAAGTTGCCATGACGCTAAAATATGACTTGGGGTCTGGATCAGCTTTGTCCCTCCTCTGCTGTGCATAATCCTTCCTTCTCGTTGTGAAGTCCTTCTTGTATACCTTTGGCTCCATCATCCTCTTCTCTGGGAGTTGAGGTTGTCCAGCTACAATCTTCCCTCCAGCTTGTAGGATATCATCTTCTACCCTTGCATGCTCCTGAATTCCCTCCATCAATTTGGCCACAGTCTTGACTGGGTGCATGGTAAGCGATTCTCGTAGCCTACTATGCACGGGCAGACTTGTTTTGAATGTTGCTAGAGCATATTCCTCACTACAATTTTCGATTTCGTTGAAAGTTTCCCAGTAGCGCTTTGAGTACTGACGTAGGGTCTCATCATCCCTCTGTCTCATAGAGGTCAACGCATCAAAGGTTTTCGGGGCTGCTCGGCTTGTGAGGAACCGAGCGGTGAACTCTTCTGCCAGTTGGGTCTAGCACAAGATTGATCCTTCTGGGAGCTTATGGTACCAACTCAGGGCCACTTTCCCTAGGCTGGACGGGAACATTTTGCACAGCAGTGCATCATCCTGCTCATGCATAAACATGGCCTGCTGGTAGTGTTGGATATGGGCCACAGGGTCCGTGCTAGTTTCATAAGGAATGAATGCTGAGTGTTTTACTCTGCTCGGCGTCTTCTCTGCGCGAATCCAGTGAGCTAGTGGTGACTTTGAGATCTGGCCTAGGGCCTCTTTAGCTGCTTCTCGTGCCGTTCTAGGACCTTGATCAGCTCGGCCGGCATCCCTCCTTCTTGCGTGCTGGTCAGGAATATGCTCGTGCTTCCTTCTTTCATATCTGTCCCTAGCGTGCTTCCTTCTTTCTCTTTTCTCAACAGAAATGCTCCTATCTCTCCTTTTTCGTGGAGAGGCTGCTCGGTCGGTGGAGATGTTATCATGATGACGATTTTTCCTCTCTTGCTCATGGTGCACGGATCTCGTCCATGAGTGTAGGTCTTTTTCTTTCTCCTGAAGCTGCTTTTTTAGGTCCTGAATCTCTCGTTCTCATAGAGTGACTTCACGGGCCAGTTCCTCTGCCTCTTGTTCCTTTCTGTCAAGGCTATCTTCCCTTTCTCGATTCCTTGTGTGCCTGTGACCATCCCTCCTTGGGGGGCTCCTTTCCCGTTCACGTCGGGTGGAGGCCGCCCCACCTCTTGGTGGTGTCTTCGAGTGTCCTGCCCTTGGAGAACCGTGGTGTATCAGGTGTGTATCCCTGAATTTTGGAATCTCAGGGATATTCCCTATGTCAAACCTCTTTGTTGCTGGCTTTTTCTGTGGTGCCCTTAGAATCAGAGGAGTTTTGTCCACCCTTGTGCTCTTTCTCGTAGTATACACAAGCGTGGTACCGTCATCTTCTACGTCCCTTCGTCGTGGGGTGTACAGAAGAGGTTCTGAAAGTACCATTGTTGATCTCCGTTGAGAGGGATCAAGCTTTTTTGTTCTTTTCCCACAGACGGCGCCAATTGTACGGGGATATATCCACGTAACCCTGGATCACGTGCTTCCTTAGAATCAGCCTAAATCTGTAAGATAGAAAAAGGGTTAGAGCACCTTTGCCTCTCGTTGGCAAAGGCCGTCCGATGCCTAAGTTAGTATCTCGTACTCAAATCACAATGCGTATGAAAATTAGGTTTCACAGCGTACCTTTTGTCATGGTTATCGTCTTGTATTTATAGGGGTAGATGTTCTTCACTTTAGGCATCTCATGCCCCTATTTCCTATTCTCTTTAGGAATTCTTTTCTTAATAGGACTTTCCTATATGGGGCGTACTCCTAATCACATTAGGACTTCCCATATCTGTCCCTTATCTCACGGGATTGCTTCCTTATCACTTATGGAACTGTTTAAGAATATTCTGGAATGTCTCACCGCCTTACCCGTGGCGGTGCTGTGCTTCCACGTAGCTCGGCATGACTCGTACATAACCCAGCTACTCATACCGTCCTGAGTCTATGTATTCCAGAATGCTACTTAAGCTTTACCCGTAGCTCCCCCGGCTCGGCAGTACCAGGGGCATCCCCTTATGACTTACACCGAGCTGGCACACCCCGGTATGTTAGTTCATTCCTGTCGTTCTGGCCTTACTCATGGCCAAGACAGCTCGGCACAGGGCTCACGAATACCCTATGTGGTGCCGAGCCATTCACCCTTTCGTGGTGACTGCCTTTAGGCACGTGTTTATGCCTAGTAGTAGGGTAATCAGATTTTACCCACTCCACATATGACAATTATTGAGCAAGTAAACCAATGAAAAACTTTCCGTGAAACAACGCCGCCCAATCACTTTAGTAATGTAAGACTACTTTCTGTATATAATTGGAACTTACGCAACATTAAACAAATCCAACATGGAGCTCATCGCCTTACGTAACATTAAACAAATCGAAAACCACTTTAGACGCTAACAATTCGCACTTCTGTAACGCCCAATCCTGCTATATAAACGCATCCCTCATCCTGAAAAAAACGAACTGCATATTCTCCTATTGCACTACTAATCAAAATCAAGCCTACCAAACATGGAACTCAATCTCTCATACATCGCTCTTCCTCCTCCTATTCCTGTCTGTTCCAAACTTTGAAATCATGGGTCAAAGGCATCACATTTTCATTCCCCCTTAAGATTACTGTCATCGAAACACAGCCTAAGGAGAGCGAGAGGAGAGAGAAAGGAAATGCTTAAAGTTAATGAACATTCTTAGGGCATCCTTATCAGGCATACCAAAAAAAAAATACCAAATTTAACCTAAAAACACTTTTACAAATTAGCAAGTCACTTCTCAAAAGACTTGTACGGGGATAAATCCACGTAACCCTGGATCACGTGCTTCCTTGAATCAACCTTAAATCTGCAAAACAGAGAAAGGGTTAGAGCACCTTCGCCTCTCGTTGGCAAAGGCCCTCCGATGCCTAAGTTAGTATCACGTACTTTCAGTGCTTAAATCACAATATGTCTGAAAATAGGTTTCACCGCGTACCTTTTGTCATGGCTATTGCCTTGTATTTATAGGTGTAGATGTCCTTCACATTAGGCACCTCGTGCCCCTGTTTCCTATTCTCTTTAGGAATCTTCTTCCTAATAGGACTTTCCTATTAGGGGCAAGTATCCATATCCTGCTAGATCTCGTCTAGCAGAGGTCTTCCTTTCCATATAGAATTCTTTCCTACTTGGGGTATACTCCTAACCATATTAGGACTTTCCATATCAATCCCCATTTCACGGGATTGCCCCTTATCTCGTAAGGAGCCGCTTTAGACTATTCTGGAATGTCTCACCGCCTTATCCGTGGCGGTGCCGTGCTTCCACGTAGCTCGGCATGACTCGTACATAACTCAGCTACTCACACCGTGCTGAGTCCATGTACTCCAAAGTACTGTTCAAGCTTCATCCGTAGCTCCCCCAGCTCGGCCGTACCAGGGGCATTCCCTCACGACTTGTACCGAGCTGACACATCCTGGTATATTAGTTCATTCCTTTCGTTCTGGTCTTACTCATGGCCAAAACAGCTTGGCACAGGGCTCACGAATACCCTATGTGGTGCCGAGCTATTCACCCTTTCGTGGTGACTGTCATCGTCATGTGTTTATGCCTAGTAGTAGGGTAATCAGATTTTACCCGCTCCAAGACTCACAAAATCAGACTTTCTATTCTAACTTCACTATATTAAACTATTCTTACTTTCTACTCCTACTCCCCAAAAATAACTTCCTCCGTCCCAAATTTGTTGTCCATTTACGGGCAGACGTGCCATTTTTCAATTGCTTATATCTTTCAATCTATAATGTTTTTTACAATTTAAAATTTTTTGTTTAATAGAACTCATCGAGAGCTATCAAACAAACTCCATAGTGAATATATATAATATTATACATTTGAAAATATAAACAATTTTTTGAGGTGCTGTGAATAGTGCAACTGGACAAGAAATATGGGATGGAGGGAGTAATAAAAAAAGTAAATAGTGTGTGAACAGTGCATAAACAGTACTTGAACAGTGTCTTTGATACGTGAACAGTAACGCACCAAATTTGTTCAGCTATTGTAGCAAAGTTAAAAAATCTGTAAATTGGTGAGGCATTTGGTGAAGCTGATTTTTTGAGATTTTGGGAGAGTTTGCTCTCTACTTTAACTTAAAAATTAATTTGTTAAGCTACATATTGATGCTCTTAGGAGTCCCATTAAAGTGCATTTCTCCTTAGATAGCTAACTAAGTTCTTAGCACACAAAATAGGGTTCCACATGTGCTTAGGTGTATGTTTTAGCAAATATTTTTTAGGTAATGCACTAGAGATGCTTTAAGACTACTTTATGTAATTGGAACTTACGCAACAACAAACAAATCCCAACATGGAACTCATCAACTTACGTAACATTAAACAAATCCCAAAAACACTTTAGACACTGACATTTCGCACTACACCATTTCCCACTTTGGTAACGCCCAATCCTGCTATATAAACACATCCCTTATCCTGAAAAAAAAATGAACTGCATGTTCTCCTGTTGCACTACTAATCAAAATCAACCCTACCAAACATGGAACTCAACCTCTCATACATCGCTCTCTTCCTCCTCCTCATTGCTTTCAAATTTGTGTCACACAAAGCCCCTACTCGCCGAACCCTGCCTCCAACTCCACCGTCCCTTCCGATCATCGGCCACCTCCACCTCCTAAAAAAACCTCTCTTCCGAAACTTCTACAAACTCTCCCAAACACTCGGCCCCATCTTCTCCCTCCGGTTCGGATCCAAATTCGTTGTAGTCATTTCCTCGCCATCCATTGCCGAAGAGTGCTTCACCAAAAACGACATCGTCTTAGCCAACCGTCCAAGGTTGACAATCGGCAAGTACTTTGGGTACAACTACACCACTGTTGTCACCTCCTCATATGGCGACCACTGGCGCAACCTCCGACGTCTCATGTCCCTCGAAATCTTCTCTACCATCCGCCTCAACACCTTCCTACCTATCCGTCGAGATGAAATCAGGCTATTACTCTGTCAATTTGTTTGTACCATAATTTTCAAAATTTACACGTGACAAATGAATTGGTTGGAAATCTTTTTTATATAATTTGGATTTAAGTTAATAACCGAATTATCTATAATTTAGGAGATAAGTTTGTTACCTAAATTATAGGGAAGTGGTTTTTATCTAAAACAAGTTGATAATGGCCGAAATTAACATGTGTTAATTGCATTGAGAACATGGGTAGTTATTTTCGGCCAGTTAGGGGACACATGTCATCTCCTCGTGCATTTTCAAGAAGATACCGAAGTGGATGCAAGTCATGGGCATAATGGCTAGAGATCATGGGCGGTTACATCTGGAAGTTACAATTGGACCCGGAGGCTATAAATATAAACCTTTGTGCAACATTGCGGGGGTTCCAACACCAACAACGCTCATAGCAGCAAAGTAAATTTAGCATTATCTCCTAACTCTCGCAGTTAGTCGATCGATCCCCTCTTATTCTTCTTCTATCTCCTACCTATGTCTATCTTCTACCTCTCCCCCTCTTCTTCTTCTTCTCCCTCTCTCTCTTCTTCTATGTAATTTTCTTCAGTTGTGGAAGTCCTTGTTCAAGGCCCCCACGAACCGTTGTAACTTTAGTTCGAGTTTCGCAATTGCTTGAAAGAAGTTGGTATTTTCAGGCGCTTTTCTACATTTCTCTTGGAGATCAGTATCTCCTGGCACGCCCTCGCATCTTCTACACCGCCCGGTGTTGACCACCCCCCCGTTTCTCCTGTCCCTGGAGGAATCGGTGGCAACACAATTGTACCAAAAATCGTCGACTGGTTTTGCCAAAATCGAAATGAAATTGAAGCTTGTTGTGAAATTTTATTGTACTCGCAAGCGCACGAATCGTACCGAAGTATAGTTATGCAAGAGCGAGGTCGAACCCACAGGGACTTGTGTTTTTTTTCGTAGGAAAACCAAATAAACTTAAATTGATTAAACCCTAACCTAGTTCCCAAAAGTGTGATTGGTTTGGAAAATAAAAATTAAATAAATTAACGATAAAAATAAATAATTAAACTAGCACGCAAGAAAAATAGTGGAGATTAACGGTTGAGAATAGTAACTAGAGTTTCGGAATCCACACCCATAAACATATCAATTAATTTTATGCAATGATTTTTTCTATGATTCTGCACAATGATTTAGAGGCTAATCTTATCACCGTGGAAAATATTTCGATAAGCACTTTTTCTTTTTAACAAAGGTATGTTCCCCCTTTGCTTCGGAAGTTTAAGCCAAAATCATCCACTGTATCCGTAAAAACAAATCACGATGGATACCCCATACTTAAATATCGTGCCTTAATGAACCAAGCAATTCGATTAATATGTAGATATCAAATCATGGAAAAAACCCATACATATCGATTGAATCCATACCCGAGTTTCATGCAAACTAATTAATTGAGTCGAGAACAATAAACAATTAACACAAGTAGGAAAAATCATATGCATAATACTAATCAATAAAATTTATAAGGTTTCATCCTCAACCCTAGTTTAAGAGTTTAGCCTAACATAAATGAAAATACATAAATCAAAAGACTAGAATCCATAATAATAAAAACCTTACACTAATCTCTTTTGCTCCTCTTATTTTTCCCAAGCCGCATAGCCGCAGCCGCGGACTAAAATTGTCTGATTGCCAAGCCGAAGTCCCCCTAAAACTCTACAAAGTCTTCTTTATATAGCAGCCCAAGTGATTGCCTTTTAAAAGGCAAATTCCTTTTCTCATAAAAACTCTCTTTATTCAATGATCTCATTGTGATCTCATTGCCTTATGAAATCCAATTCGACATAGGTAGCTTTCCTAATTAACTGGTAATCACTCTTTCTCACTTCGGCAATATAAATCATGTGGAACGCTGAGTTGTAGGGCCGACTAGTGTCCTCCAAGGAATTAACTTTGCGGTTTTTGTATCCAAAGACCCAATTAGAAATTGTTATCATCTTTTTCCCTGCAAATACATAATTCACTATAAATGAATAAAAAGATAATAAACATAACCAATTACGCACAATTATGGACTAACAATAGATGATATAGAGTTCCTATGTGTCAATATTTCGTGCTTATCAAAGCTCTCTGGGCTGACATTTAACATCATCGTGAGAATGATCGACGGAAAACGGTATTACGGTGATGATTTGGAGAATACAGAGGAGGCGGCGGAGTTCCAGAAGCTCATGAGGGAGTTGTTTTTATACGGAGGCTCGTCTAACCCTGCCGATTACTTTCCTCTTTTACGATGGATTGATTACAAGGATTTTGAAAAGAATTTGGCGAAAGTTCATAAGAGAATGGATGTGCTGTTTCAAGGGTTGATCGATGACCATAGAAAGGATAAGAGTAAGAATACAAGGATTGATCATTTGCTTTCATTGCAAGAATCACAGCCAGAGTACTATTCAGATATAATTATCAGAGGGCTTATTAGTGTAACAGTTTTAGTAGCATCGAACGTTATGCGGGAATCATGTGTTGCGGTCATGAATTTCTAAAAATCATTTTATGATAAAATATAATTTTAAATTGCTAAAATAACCTGTAAAGACCGAGTATCGGCCGTAACGGTTGTGAACTGGTGAGTGAATCAGATACGGACCGATACATAATAGGAATTTGCGGATACGCATGTGATTTTTTTCCTCCACTGGTATACTGGGTTGTAACGGCATCGGAAAGGCCAAAAACCATTACGTTACGGCCGATACGCTACGTAACAGCCGGTATTTAAAACCATTCTCTTCCCGGACCCTCCTCAATAATGAAAATAATTTATTTCTTAAATGCCTTTTAGAAAACTAGTCACGACAGAAATTATGTTTTTTAGTATGCTTTTAAAAGAAAATTAAGTACTTAATTAAATCCATTTATTTAATGATAGATATACTATGAACACATCCATTTATCATAGTCTTAGGTTAGCTTAGAGATAAGAACAAGATGTTGAATTGATCCTATTGTCTTTAAGATATAAGACTTCTAAAGCATCAATGATGTTCTTTGTCACGCCCTCAATTTCAATAAGCCAAATACAAATATAATCCACGTAGGATCGATCAAAGTCAAACAATTTCCCATAGAAAGTCAAAGTCAAAGTACAATGTGCTTCGGCTCAAGGGTACCCGTACCCATGCAAAAATAACAAAGTTTTAAAGTTATTACATAAGTTGAAATAGTCAAAAGCTTGGAGAAATTAAAGTTACAGGATCATCTTCCAAAAATGTACTTTGTATGAAGATGAGAATATAACTTCATGATCATAAAATCTTCATGGCATGCATTCACACTCCAAGCATCCGATCTCATGCTCCATGCCGTGTACCTGGGAAAGATAGGGTGAGCTCACTAGCTCGTAGGAAACATTTCTACCAACACTAAGGGTATAGAGAATGAATGATGCACATGAAGGTATGACACACTTAAATGAGTAAGCTAAGATGGACCAAGATAAATCAACTCGATGACAAGTATCTAGGAGATGCCTCAAAGATCTAATGAAACCAGAATATCCATAAGTTTCCTCATAACCATTACATTTCGTGTCGTGGATTCATTCCCTTCAAAACACAGTCATTTGCACAAACATTTCATTTCACAATACTTCACAAATACCCAAAACATCTAAAATAACCCAAGTATCCTTTACATTTATCATATACATCTTATTCCTTTTAAGCATTCGTTTATTCTCCGGGCATGCCATATAGGCCCCGTGTCACTCCGGGCATACCATTAAAGGCCCCGTGTCACTCCGGGCATACCCTTTCGGGCCCTGTGTCACATATTTCACATTTACATTTCCACTTATCAATTCATACATTCAACTTAGTGCTCAAAGCCAATTCACGTATCACAATACCCTTTCACAAGTGTCCAAAATATTCACACAATCATCTTTGTTCAAAAACTCAAAATGTGTCGGTGATGGTCAAGTTAGCACGTGTCCAAGTGCGTGAGAAACCAAGACAATCAAAACAAAACATGAAATGCACCATGATAGGTTACCGACGCTTAGAGGTCAATTTGAGAAGCTTTAAAAGGACCAATGAGGGCCCAGAGCAATGGAACATGAAAATAGAGTTATAAATCTCAAGAAAATACGACACGCTGATAGTAAAAAGCACATATCTCTCAAAATACAAAGGCTATGAATATGAGATCAATTGGGTTTGAAAGTAGACTCATAGAGCTTTCCAACGGTTCAAGAATCACCTCAATCGGAGTTCGGACGAAGCCGGGGTGTGCCCGCGAAGTTGGTTCAATAATCTGCCTGAACAAGAGGAGTTTGGATCGATCCGAAGGTGTTTGGATCGATCCAAAATGGTCCGGGAGCCAACAGAAGGTTTTGGATCGATCCGGACAATTTTGGATCGATCCAAAATGGTTCAAAACACCATCAGACTGTTTTGGATCGATCCAACTTATGTTTGGATCGATCCAAACAGGTTTCGAGTGAAATTTTGGCAGCATGTTCCAAATGAATGGGGCTTCAATCCAAGGCAAAAAATTGAGGTTCCAAGGCACAACTAATCAAGAGAGAAGGACATATCAACAATCAATTTATGGATTGATCAACTAAACATACAAAACCCAAACTCAATCAACTCCAAACACAACTTCCATGGTGACAACCAAGTGTAATGAAAATTTTAGGAGCAATAACAAGAGTAATGCATTAACTCATTCAACATACACTTAGAGAAGGTAGAATGTTGTTCCTTACCTCAATGGTTTAGCTCCAAGGATGAGAGAGTGAAAGCCCTAGCTAGTTCTTGCAACTCCAAACAAAGTGAGACCTCACCAAGCAACTCCAAAGAAACCCGGACTCCAAATCGTGTGTAGATGACGAATATAAAGGTAAATCTTGAAGAAATGAGGTTTGGAGGTGTGAATCTTGTAGAGAGATGGAGGAAATTTGGGAGAAGAGTAGAGGGAGAAAGTGGCGTTGGTTTTGGGGAAGGAGAAGAGTGTTCTTCTTGCTAAAAAATCAGCCATACATATGTATATATACTCCCACAAACCACACTAACACCCCTCATGTTCATAATGCATCTCACAAAGACCCAAATGCAATACTAACTTCACATTGACCCTATATTACTCTATTTTCATTTCCTCACACTTCCCCAACATTAATTTTAGAAATTTTTTTATAAAATTACAAGTCCTTACATTCGTTCTATATATATAATTCGTGCAGGATATTCACAATTGGGTGACACAAGAATATCAATAATTTTCAAATCAATCTCTATTGAATATGTATATGTCAATTTACTGTTTACTTTAAGTAATATAGGAATATTTGAAAGGAAAAATCAACTATTCCAAGATTTGGCGACGAAATACGAATTTTGTCGCCACCTGGTAGTTTTTGTCAATGAAATAAGTGTTTTCTTACTAAAAGTTATCTTTTGGCGATAAAATATGAGTTTTCTCACAAAAAGCTACCTTTTGTCTACAAAATTTGAATTTCCATTCCAGAAGTCTACACTGAGGTTCAATTTTGCGGCCACTAGGTAAATGCTAGTTTCGACAGGTTATGCTTAAATCCTGATACACTAAATACACTAAAGATATATATAGAGAAGAAGGGTCTAAACTATTGTACTAAAGGTAAATTTGGATTTCGTGTTTATATTTCGTGGTCATTGGATGGCCTTCGTACTCCTCCTTCAAACTTGTATTTATGACTACAAATTTGACTTTGTCTCACACAACGAAGCAAAACCCACTTTTTTCGCAGCAGAATTTGTTCAACTCTCCCACACTATTTCCTTGCTCACTCTATTACCATTCTTAACTAAAAATTTCAGAGGTCACTACTACAAAAGCCTTAAACCATGACAGTTAAAATGTGTCATGAATCACAAAAGATGACAGTTTTAAAACTGTCATCTTTTGAGGTGACATAAAAAGTCTAGATTTGTTATGACAGTAAAAAAATGTCATTGAAACATATAAGATGACGGTTTAAACCTGTCATCTTTGCAATAAGATGACAGTGTAAACCTGTCATCTTTACAATCAACGATGACAGTTTTAAACATGAAACATATAAAATAAATATACGATTTTTTTTAGATGAAATTTTAGATATACGATTTTTTTTTTTACATGAAACATATAAAATAAATGACAATAAAAAAATAAACATCGGATACTAAATTGGAAAAGTAATAAAACTAATTAAACGACTTAACACATAGTACTAACTGCAAGATAAGCAATGTAGATCAACATAGACTATGGACCCACAATCAAGCCTCAAAAGGCTAGGTCAACATTTCCGGATCATCCAATGTCATCTTGAGTGTTGATAGACAAATCAGTATGAGGTGTCAAACCTGACCTCCTCACGAATGTAGGTCTAGTCTTGACCTTCGGAACGCTTTCAAAAAATTTGTGCACATGTTTAGGGTTCATATTCATGATCTTTTCATGTTGAGTCACCCCACATTGAGACTTTTGGGTTCTATTCTCATAGTTTTTAAAATGGTGATGACCAAAAGAAGTATTTGGGTACCCATTAAGTTGAGAACACCTAGGTCGAATATGGCACTTCACACCCCAAAAATGAAATGTAGGCATATTTTTGTCATAACCACGGGAACACGCTAATTGTGTGTGTGAAGTATTTAATGCATGCAACTTCCTACAATGATCAAGTCTAGGTTTCATGTCACTAAGGTGATCATAAATATCTCTATTTTGAGAAGCATGAACAAGATTGTTGATCAGATAGCCATGGAGTTTAAAGCAATTCGGTTGAATTTAACCTTTTATCCCCAAAAAATGACTAGTGGGTACAAATTGGGCATTTTTATGCAAATTTATTCATGTGCAAGTGAAAGACAATGCGTGTGTAATTTTATGCAATGTGCTCTTTTTGTGGCCAATCACTCTACAATTATGACAAGCCAATTCAAACCTTGAAGCTCTTACCTCACCACGATTGGTGATGGATTTACCATTGATGCCCCTCTAAATCCTTGCATCAACAGGAGTAGGCTGTTTGGACACATTAATGTCATCAATTTCCTTGATTCTTGTTTTCCTACATCTTTTGGCCATGTATTTCATTTTCGAGTGGGCTTGACAAATGCAATCTTGTCTATTGCCTTTGACTTTGAAGTTCCTTTTCCTTCAAATCCAGGTCCACTCTTAACTGATGCCACATTTTGAGATGAAAAATGTCATCTAAAACTTGTGAACCTGCATTCTTTTTCTTAAAAGTAGCATTGGCCTTGTCATATTAAATTTAGTTACTTTTGATTCAAGATGTTATTTTCTATAAGGTTATGCATACAATTTTCAAGAGTAACATGTTTGCGATTAAGCACATCAAGATCATGCAGGATTTCAATTTTCTCTTTCTCAGATTGTTTTAACTTGGTAGCTAATCCTAAACCAGTCTTCCTCTTAAACGAACTTTTAAGGTATTAGCAATCAAAGTCATGGCTTCCATATCATATTTATTCTCGCTGTCTGAATCATTAACTTGGTTTGTCTCAACTTTACAGAAAATATCATTTATAATCTCATAGTTAGATTTAATGCTACCAGTAACGAAAGACACAAACGTAACACATGCAATATATTTATAGTTATCAAAAATTGGATTTTTGAATATATAATTGTGTTCTCTTTGTGAATCAATACAAGCAAATAAAAAATAAGAACCCATAGGAAAACAAATTCAAAACATCAGTTTGAGCGACCCGCTTTAATACTAAATGAAAAATCCTAGATCGCCTAGGTTTAATGATTTGCTAATGAACCCTCAATTGAAAAATTCACCAATCAATAATCAATCGATATAAAAACCAAAGGCACAAATAAAAAGCAATAAAATATTGATCGACAAGAAATCCACCAAAAGAACTCGATGATGATTGTTGAATGATGTAGAAACCTCTTGATGCTTCGATTGAAAGATTAAAGATCTGTGGATCTTAGTTTGCGTTCAGAGATTTAAGCTTTGATCTCTCTACAGCCGTTCTCCCCTCAAAACCAAGTTGAACTTTCTTTTTTTTAAAGCTGTAGTCGATAACCACTACTACAAAAACCTAAACCATGACAATTAAAAGGTGTCATGAATCACAAAAGATGACAGTTTTAAAACTGTCATCTTTGGAGGTGACATTAAAAGTCTAGATTTGTTATGACAGTCAAAAAATGTCATTGAAACATATAAGATGACGGTTTAAACCTGTCATCTTTACAATCAACGATGACTGTTTTAAATTGTCATCTTATCTATCCTCCATTCTAAAAAAAATAAAATAAAATCCAATTCTAGTTCGAACACGTGGCTCTCGTGTGGCCGCCCCAGTGGAGTTCACATGGCACCCTCGTGGCGCTTGTGTGGCGCCTACGTAGCACTTGTGTGGTTAGGTAATATTTGCTTGGCCCAGGACTCGAACCCAAGACCTTGACTTCCTCGCGTGAGCACATGTTACCAACTGAGCTAGCACGCTTGTTGTTGACAAAAGACCAACAAAAATATTTATACTATATTTTCGAAAAATTTCAAGCTGAGTACTTTTTATGTCAGTTTTAGATTTAATATAAGATGATAGTTGACAGTTTTAAACTGTCATCTTATACGTATAATGACACTTTTTGACAGTAATCTTTTATGATCAATTTCAATGTCGGTTCTAATTAAAACTGACATTAAAAGGACTTAGTTTCAATGTCACTTTTAAGGAAAACTGACATTCAAAGGTTATCCATATGGGCTTCTGGAAGTGCCTTGTTTTAATGTCAGTTCTAAGCAAAAACTGACATTAAAGAAATAGATAATAATGTCACTTTTATTATAAACTGTCATCTTATATCGCAAAGATGATAGTTTTTAGGATAGATTGACATCAAAACTCTACCCTCATATTTTTGATGACAGTTTTACAAAAACTGTCATTGTTTCAATTTTTGGTGTGTCAGCTTTGACCATTATTGTCGTAGTAACCCTAGAATAGAGAGAAAGTGATTTTATATTTAGCTGCAATTTCTATCGATCATTTTCAAAGCCAATCGATCTATTTCAGAACAATGATGCCCAATTGATTATCTGAATCATCGGACCATTGGTCTACACAATCTGCCTTGGAATTCCATTCCTTTTTGTGAATCTGATTGATCCCAACTAATTTGTTTAAATGATACCCGCACATGTGCGTAATCTCATTTTTTATACTGACAACAGTGTACTCTAATTTTTCCACAGCGTCGGTACCCTCAATTCAATGCAAATAAATATTGGGTATCTAAATCACGAATAGGGAAAATCAAAATCGATTTGTATTGATTTGGTTAAATGGCGCACGCACACATGCGAATCCCATTTTTTATACAAGCGACAGTGTACTCTAATTTTTCCACTACGTTGATGCCCTCAATTCAATGCAAGCAGACTTCAAACGTTGAGTCCTTTAGGAATATATATATATATATATAGTCAGGATCTACTCAGGGATCCCTAACGTTGTTAAAATATAGACCTCCCCTCGTATGAACGTATTTTGATGATCCAAACTGCTCAATGTGTTGCAAAAATGTTTTTAAGGATACCAACAAGAAATCAGCAAAAAAATGTCACCGGGAAGGGCTTGATCTGGTCAATTTTTCATAAATGTGAATATGACCGGGAACTATGAGGTCCATATTTTAACAAAGTCAAGGATCCCTGACTAGATCCTGAATATACAGTCTCGATCGGGAAATGGGTGGTCCGCATTTTAACAAAATGAGGGATCTTCCATTAGACTGCATATGTGTATACAGTCCCATTATAGTGAGGGATCTCTCATTATGTTAAAATGCAAACCTCCCATTTTTCAATCAAATTTTGATGATGTGAACCATTCAATGCGTTGAAAACATGTTTTTAAGGGTCCACGCCAGGATTCACCCAAAAAAAAAAAGGAATTTTGATGATGCAAACCATTCAATTTTGATATATAAAGTCAGGATCTAGTCAGGGATCTCTAACGTTGTTAAAATATAGACCTCCCTTCTCATGAATGTATTTTGATAATCCAAACCGCTCAATGTGTTTCAAAAATGTTTTTAAGGCTGCCAACAAGAAATCAGCAAAAAAAGTCACCGGAAAGGGCTTGATCCGGTCAATTTTTCATATATGTGAATATGACCGGGAACTATGAGGTCCATATTTTAACAAAGTCAGGGATCCATGACTAGATCCTGACTGTACAGTCTCGATCGGGAAATGGGTGGTCTGCAGTTTAACAAAATGAGGGATCTTCCATTAGACTGCATATGTGTATACAGACCCATTCTAGTGAGGGATCTCTCATTATGTTAAAATGCAGACCTCCCATTTTTCAATCAAATTTTGATGATGTGAACCATTCAATGCGTTGAAAACATGTTTTTAAGGGTCCACGCCGAGATTCACCCAAAAAAAAAAAAGAAAGGAATTTTGATGATGCAAACCATTCAATTTTGAAATATAAAGTCAGGATCTAGTCAGGGATCTCTAACGTTGTTAAAACACAGACCTCCCTTCTCATGAATGTGTTTGATGATCCAAACCGCTCAATGTGTTTCAAAAATATTTTTAAGGGTGCCAACAAGAAATCAGCAAAAAAAGTCACCGGGAAGGGCTTGATCCGGTCAATTTTTCATAAATGTGAATATGACCGGGAACTGTGAGGTCCATATTTTAACAAAGTCAGGGATCCTTGACTAGATCCTGACTATATAGTCTCAATCAGGAAATGGGTGGTCCGCATTTTAACAAAATGAGGGATCTTCCATTAGACTGCATATGTGGATACAGTCCCATTCTAGTGAGGGATCTCTCATTATGTCAAAATGTAGACTTCCCATTTTTCAATCAAATTTTGATGATGCGAACCATTCAATGTGTTCAAAACATGTTTTTAAGGGTCCACGCCAGGATTCACCAAAAAAAAAAAAAAAAAGGAATTTTGATGATGCAAACCATTCAATTTTGATATATAAAGTCAAGATCTAGTCTGGGATGTCTAACGTTGTTAAAATACAGACCTCCCGTCTCATGAACATATTTTGATGATCCAAACCGCTTAATGTGTTTGAAACATATTTTTAAGGGTACTAACAAGGAATCAACAAAAAAAAGTCACTAGGAAGGGCTTGATCCGGTCAATTTTTCATAAATGTGAATATGAGCGGGAACTATGAGGTCCATATTTTAACAAAGTCAGGGATCCCTTGTTGGATCCTGGATGTATAGTCTCGATCGGAAAATGGGTGGTCCACATTTTAAGAAAATGAGGGATCTTGCATTAGACTACATATGTGTATGCAGTCCCATTCTAGTGAGGGATCTCTCATTTTGTTAAAATGCAGACCTCTCATGTTTGAATCAAATTTTGATCATGCGAACCATTCAATGTGTTCAAAACATGTTTTTGAGGGTCCACACCAGGATTCACCCAAAAAAAAAAAAATGAATTTTGATGATGCAAACCATTCAATTTTGATATATAAAGTCACGATCTAGTCTGGGATGTCTAACATTGTTAAAATACAGACCTCCCGTCTCATGAACATATTTTGATGATACAAACCACTTAATGTGTTTGAAACATATTTTTAAGGGTACTAACAAGGAATCAGCAAAAAAAAGTCACTAGGAAGGGCTTGATCCGGTCAATTTTTCATAAATGTGAATATGAGCGGGAACTATGAGGTCCATATTTTAACAAAGTTAGGGATCCCTGGCTGGATCCTGGCTGTATAGTCTCGATCGGGAAATGGGTGGTCCACATTTTAAGAAAATGAGGGATCTTGCATTAGACTACATATGTGTATGCAGTCCCATTCTAGTGAGGGATCTCTCATTTTGTTAAAATGCAGACCTCTCATGTTTGAATCAAATTTTGATCATGCGAACCATTCAATGTGTTCAAAACATGTTTTTGAGGGTCCACACCAGGATTCACCCAAAAAAAAAAAAAAAACGAATTTTGATGATGCAAACCATTCAATTTTGATATATAAAGTCAAGATCTAGTCTGGGATGTCTAACGTTGTTAAAATACAGAACTTCCGTCTCGTGAACATATTTTGATGATCCAAACTGCTTAATGTGTTTGAAACATATTTTTAAGGGTACTAACAAGGAATTAGCAAAAAAAAGTCACTAGGAAGGGCTTGATCCGGTCAATTTTTCATAAATGTGAATAAGAGCGGGAACTATGAGGTCCATATTTTAACAAAGTCAGGGATCCCTGACTAGATCCTGACTGTATAGTCTCGATCGAGAAATGGGTGGTCCGCATTTTAAGAAAATGAGGAATCTTGCATTAGACTACGTATGTGTATGCAGTCCCATTCTAGTGAGGGATCTCTCATTATGTTAAAATGTAGACCTCTTATGTTTGAATCAAATTTTGATGATGCGAACCATTCAATGTGTTCAAAACATGTTTTTGAGGGTCCACGCCAGGATTCACCCAAAAAAAAAAGGAATTTTGATGATGCAAACCATTCAATTTTGATATATAAAGTCACGATCCAGTCTGGGATGTCTAACGTTGTTAAAATGCAGACTTCCATTCTCGTGAACATATTTTGATGATCCAAACCGCTTAATGTGTTTTAAACATATTTTTAAGGGTACTAACAACGAATCGGCAAAAAAAGTCACCGGGAAGGGCTTGATCCGGTCAATTTTTCGTAAATGTGAATCTGACCAGGAACTATGAGGTCCATATTTTGACAAAGTCAGGGATCCCTGATTGGATCCTAATTGTATATTCTCGATCGGGAAATGGGTGGTCTGCATTTTAACAAAATGAGGGATCTTCCATTAGACTGCATATGTGTATACAGTCCAATTCTAGTGAGGGATCTCTCATTATGTTAAAATGCAGACCTCCCATTTTTCAATCAAATTTTGATGATGCAAACCATTCAATTTTGATATATAAAGTCTGGATCTAGTTTGAGATCTCTAACGTTGTTAATATGACCAGGAACTATGAGATCCATATTTTAACAAAGTCAGGGATCCTTGACTGGATCCTGACTGTATAGTCCCGATTGGGAAATGGGTGGTCTGCATTTTAACAAAATGAGGGATCTTCCATTAGACTCTATATATATACAGATATACAATCCCATTCTAGTGAGGGATCTCTCATTATGTTAAAAATGCAGACCTCCCATTTTCCAACCAAATTTTGATGATGCGAACCATTCAATGTGTTCAAAACATGTTTTTAAGGGTCCATGCGAGGATTCACCAAAAAAAAAAAAAAGGACCGGGGAGGACAACTGTAAGGGAGTCCCATTTTTCGATCATTTTGTGATTGAATTTTGATGATCCGAACTGTTCAATGTGTTTAGAACGTGTTTTTCAGGGCCCATGCGAGAAATCATCAAAAAAACTGACTAGGAAAGGCTTCATTCGAGCAGTTTTTCATAAAAGCCATGTGTACATATTTTATGAAAAATTACTCTGATGAAGCCCTTCCCTGTCATTCTTTTTTATGATTTCACGCGTTGACCCTTAAAAACCTGTATTAAATACATGGAACGGTTCACACACGCGCGCGCGCACACACACACACAAAAGGTAGTTATGAAGCAACTCAAGTCATGAAATGTGTGTGATGAATAAATTTTTTTGGTTGCGGTGCCCCAGCATTCTTATCCACTATATACTTTTGCGGAGCACAATAGCAAGTGTATAGGCCCCATGAAAGTGTATAATGAATAAAGATATTAAGGCACCATTGACTATGCCCTAGAACCACTAAATAATTACTCAATCATCCCGAACGTTACCCCCTCCAAGTATAATATAAAAATTAACTGGGAAGGGTTTGATCCCAGCATATTTTCATTTCATACATATATAATCACCAATTATGCAGGATCCCGGATTGAGGAAAATGAGTGTTTTCAAAGGTTTAAAACGTGTTTTGCATAATCCGAATCATCCAATGTGTTTAAAACGTGTTTTTAATAGTCCCCGCGATCTTGATCCATCTAGTTTTTCACAAAAATTGTAGTTATAAAGTTTTATGAAAACTGCTTGGATCAAGCCCTTTCAGGTATTTATTTTGATGATTCCCTTAAAAACACGTTTGAAACACATTGAACGATTCGGATTATGAAAATTTGATTTGGAACTAGGAGTCCCGAACTAGATAACTCCTGTATATATAATATATATGCTTCTGAGTGCAAATGTAGTGATCAAGCAACTCAAGTCATGAAAGTGTGATATATGAATAAATTTTTGTGGTTGCAGTGCCTAACATTCTTATTCACTGTATATTTTTGTGGAGCGCAATAGTTCTGATAAAGCTATTAAGGCGCTGCGGAATATACCACAGCCAGGACCACTGAGAATAAGTACTCCATCACCCCGAACGTCATCTCTTCAGACACCGACAGCGACGTAAGATTCCAAGTTACCAATGACTTATGAATGCTATCTTCCGGTTGACTCTTAAAAAGGACATCACATTAATTATAACAATGCACAATAAAAAAATCACAAGTGGAGTAACAAATTATCAACAATCACAAGCGGAGCAAAATCACAAATGGCGTAACAAATCTTAAAAAATAATGTCACATACAAATGGCATACCGTTTAACATTTCGGGGCTTAATGCGAAAATAACAATGGGCCCTACATGAATTTCTACGAATAGATTATAAACTACATAAAGCACATTTTATAAAACAACTACAATAAATCATCAATATGAAAAATACACTTGTGGACAGTCAATTTTCACCAATGTCGTTTGAAAATGATGTTTTGAAACTAGAGTCGCCACCCGGATTTTTTAGAAAATGGTTTAGGACCCGAGAAACCGTTTTAAAAAAGATTGAGAAAATAATCTAGCAAACGATTTGGAAACCAGAGATTCGTTTTGGATTCGGGAGCCAGGTTACGAACGGGGAAGAGTTTTAATGCACCCCGCTCGTCTGATTAAAAATAAGTCTTTACTAAACATTTGTGGAATTTTTAGAAGGGTTTTGCTAGTTACCACCCTTAGGGTGGTTTTGGCATAGATTAAAAACAATTTATTCCTTTCTCGCAGGTACGACTCATAACTAGCAAAACCCTTTTTAATGTACGAAAACTAAAAATAAAGAATAGTGCAACATAGTGATTCGTCTTCATCATTGCGTGCACCTTCTTTCTTTGTGTCAGATTTTTACAAACCGGTGAACCGTAAATCTGGACACGGATTCAAAAAATAATAAATCGTAACTCGTGGTTCGGACACAGATTTTGATTTTGAAAGCAATATAAATATTTTTATTATATACTTCCTTTGTCCGGATTTGTTAGTCCACAAACATACTTTTTCAAGTCCTAAAATGTTTGTCCATTTTCAAAAGTTAAAGGATAAAGTATGAAGATTTTACCCTTTTGCCCCTTTTCTAAAATTTAAAATAACAACTCAAAAACTAATTTTTTTTAAATAATGTGTTTACATTTTTGAATTTTTTTTGCACCGTATTAAAGTTCTCAATGAGATCTATCAAACAAGATCCATATTGATAAAAAAAATTTTTTTGCAACTACATTATTTTTTAGTTTGAAAATTGCACGTAGTTTCGTAGAGGATTATCAAATTGGAATGGAGGGAGTATTAAATGGAGTGATTGAGGATAAAAAAAAAATTAATAAACTCAAAATGCAATGGAAAAAAAGTTGGAATCCCGAAAACGGATCAACAAATCTGGACGGAGGGAGTATAATTTTTAAAAAATATATGTATGTATATATAAATAATTTTATCACATTTATAAATATTGTCAATTTGATATAGAGTAATACTGTTATCTCCTATATATATTGTCAATTTTTTAATGTTCACTATTTTTTTTTGTATTAAACTACCTTTGTTTCTATTCCACTATTATGTCACTGAACCAAGCTGTGAGACTTTTGGTCCGGACACAGATTAGATTTTCTAAAAATCGTGACTCGCGTTAAAAAAAGTGAACAGTATAATTTTAATGCTTTGAAAGTTAAGGGGGTGTTCCGATAAGGGTGTTTTTAGAATAAATTGATTTTTTATGATTTTTATGTGATGTATTATGTGCTATCTTGATTTTTAAAAAAAATAATTTTTTGTTAGTGGAACACCCCCTAAGTGAGAAGGTCCACTCCAAATTGAGGAATTTGGAAAAAATAGGGTGGGGCCTTCTTTGGCTAAAAAGTGGTTTTTGGTTTTTTGGTTTCGTCTTTGTTAAAAAAAAGTTACATTTGTTAGTTTCGTGTCAAGATTTTGTGGTTTTTGGATTCCTCTCGCCGAGACGAATCTAACGAGTAATCCAGAAGCCGAGAGGAATTCAGAAACCACAAAATCTTGACGCGAAACTAACAAATGCAAAAAAATTTTTAATAAAGACGAAACTAAAAAATAAAAAAACCAAAAACCACTTTTTTAGTCAAAGAAGGCGGTACTTCAATGTAATTGAGGTGGTGGCGCAGTTGGCTGGCGGGTAGGTCTCATAGCTTTCTGAGTACATCACTTCAATGCAGATGTAAGCAAGACATAATTGCCTGGGAAACATCAGCAAAGGACAGTCCTATTCAGCGCGTGGGGTGTAATGCTGACCACCCTTAGGGTGTTTTCTAGCTTTTGCCTTTTTAAAAAATATTTTAATGCCAAACCTTATTCAAATAAATAGTTTATCAAGCAAAGCAGATGATAATAATGAAAACAAGTAAGCAATAATGCAAGTTATACCAACAAACAAGCAACCAATCGAGGATTCAAACTGTTTTACAAAAGAATTGATTCAAAATTTCTGGTTTTGCAAAAGAGTGTCGTGCGGCACACTAAGTATACCATGCGGTACAGAAAGTGTGTTGTGCGGCACTGTTCATCATTCCAACGGTCAAATTTTCAAAAGAGTGCCGTACAACACTCCAAGTGTACCGTGCGGTACAGGAGGAGTGCCGTGCGGCACAGTTTTCTTTACAAACAGTTCAAAACTTTGATTTTCGCAAAGAATGAAATAAAGGCACATACAAGGTATGAAACTTAATTGAAAACAGATTATTTTGGATGGGAAAACAATGTGTTTGAATGGGGAATATTCCTCCTCACTAAATTACCCCGTACGAGGCGATATTTTCATCGTATGACGCAACCGGGAGGTTTCAAATTAAACTGATTTTTGTTATAACATGGGTTTACCAAATGTGGAGATGATATAGAAGATCATCCCACACTTGGCACCCCTCCCCTCAGGGTACCAAAGTTGAAAATTTGGCCAAACGGAAATATACCTTTGGCTTGGAACTCTCAGATTGAACCACTTTCTTGACTCCTTGAGCACGGCTTGTACTTTTTCCAATGCTTGCAAACTCACTCCTCAGTGTGGTGTAGAAGGATTGGTTGAAAGCTTAATGGAATTGGTGGTGATCAGTGAAGGTTTTGGGGCGAAAAACAGAGTAATGGGTTTCGGGTTGCAACTGGGTTGGTTTTGGCAATACGAGGAAGATTTCTGGAGCTTGAGGGTACTGATAACAGGTGATTTTGAGTATAGGAAGAATTTAGGGGTAGAATTTAAGAGGAGCTTTCCATGGTTTTCTCACCATTTTTCAATTGTATCCGATCGGTATATATAGGCGTACAAATTTCCTTCGTCACTACGTAAACTTGGTCTCCACACAAGTAATCATAGCTATGAGGTAGCCTTTCTTCCTTGCAAGAAATCATCATGAAGATAGGGAGCCGAATGTCAACAATTTGAGCTGCTGGAAGCTCTACAAAAGCTGTGTGACAAGTGACAGTGTCGTGCGGCACACCAACTATGCCGTCCGGCACTCTTCCACCACCAAAGTTCAAAAAGGCTGTTGTACGTGATTGAGGCTGCACCGTGCATGGGGAATGAGTACCATATGGTACTGTTGCCTTCATTGACTTGAAGAATTTCAATCCGAGACACTTTTCGGGTATTTCTTTTCATCATCGGGGATTAAAATGTACACCAACGTCTCATTTTGGGGTGTCTACAACAATGCCAAAATTACAGGATTTCAAAAGCATCGCCTAGATATCATTAATCTCCCACAGTTAAAAAAATTAACTGAACATTACTAGATTTGAAATACCAAATTCTAACAATTTTGGCTGCAAAATTAATAATTTTTCTATTACCATTAATCTAATTCACAAACTCATCTTTATGAATAAGAATATAGTTTATAGACTTAATCGATTTCAAATTTGAAAATCTCCACTCTCAAAAAATAAATGAAATGGAAATAATCAATTATGAATATTCTCTCCTAATGCGCCGGCACCTCCAGCTTTAACTCAAACTTTCCTTTCTCTTTCTACTAATTTTCTAGATATTTCTCTCCAAATCTTTCCAAATTCAATTACTTTTTGAATTGAGCTGGATTTTTTTTGTCCCTATTCAAAAATATATTTCAATTTTTAGTTTTGCATCAATTTTTTGTGAATTATTGATTCGTCTCGGTTAGAGAAAACCTTAAAGTAAAAAAGTTATGATGAAAATTGTAAAAAAATTCACTAAGGACAAAAGTAATTCATATTCATATTAGAATTGAATCTTATAATTTATAATAGAGTATCTTGAAATTGAGTTTTAGTATTCATTTTGAGTTTCTATATCTTTTTAAAAGGCCAAAATAGATATATGATGGATCATGCATTTGACAACGCCTCTGTCGATCTTTCTATTTATATCTATATATTAAAATATATATAATAGATTATGTAAATATTGGTAAAAATTAAAGACAGTCTCTTGTTCTATCAAGAGTGCATTGCTCCTTTTCAACTTCTAGACTCATTAAAATAACTTTGTTATCATTATAGGAGGAATTATGATGAAATTGTGGATTAATCCAGTACTCACACAATACAAAATAATGTTATGGCAGCTGGACTTTTTGGGAAATTCTAATAAAATATTGGGCTAATAGGATACTAAATTTCATTATGGCAACGAATCCAACAAAAAAATAAGTCATCTTTTTTCTTTATTCGTAAAAAATTTAGTTTTAATTAGAAATTTTTATTTTTTAGGTTCCTCTCGTCGAAACAAAGCAATAATTCATAAGAAATCAACATAAAACAACCAACTGCAGAAAAATTTAATAAGGACAAAAAATCCATTATGATGCCAATTATTAAGCCATTTTTAGACAAACATTCCTAACTTGTGAACTTTTCGTTATTTAGTTATGTTTGCTAACTGGGGAATGCTATGGTACACACCCTTTTTTGGGTGCATATGGTATGCTCTGGCATAACAAAACCATTAAGAGGCATAATTAATTATGCTAGAACCACTAAGAGACATAACCAGTTATGCCCCTACAAGCGTTGACCTATAAAGGATGTGTATCATATATATCCTTAACACCTAAAAGGCATAACCTTGAGCTACTAAGAGGCATAATAGAAGCACTGAGTGGCATAACCTTGAACCATTGAGTGACATAACCGTACCATTATGCAATTCAGGGAATGTGTACATTTCCCTAACTAACTTGTAAACTTGCTGTTATTTAGTTCTGAGATAACCTCAGCTGACATTTACTTTTCAGTTTCCACCCTATATAAACGCGTCCCTTATCCTCAAAACCAAACTGATGATTGTACTGAAAAATTATTACGAAACATGGAACTAAGCCTCTATTACATCGCTCTCTCCATTTTCCTCCTCATTGCTTTCAAATTACTGTCACGAAAAGCCCACAGCCGCCGTACCCTGCCTCCCACCCCACCGTCCCTTCCGATCATTGGCCACCTCCACCTCGTCAAAAAACCTCTCCACCGAAACTTCTACAAACTTTCCCAAACACTCGGTCCCATCTTCTCCCTCCGGTTCGGTTCAAAACTCGTTGTAGTCATTTCCTCGCCATCCATTGCCGAAGAGTGCTTCACCAAAAATGACATCGTCCTAGCCAACCGTCCCAGGCTCACATTCGGAAAATACATTGGGTACAACTACACCACCGTCGTCACCTCCCCATATGGCGATCACTGGCGCAACCTCCGCCGCCTCATGTCCCTCGAAATCTTCTCCACCAGCCGCCTCAATGCCTTCTTATCAATCCGGCGCGCAGGACGAAATCAGGCAATTACTCCGCCTATTGTACCAGAAATCGTCAACCGATTTCGCCAAAGTTGAAATGAAATCAAAGCTTTCCGGGTTGACCTTTAACATCATCATGAGAATGATTGCCGGAAAACGATACTACGGTGAAAATTTGGAGGATTTTGCGAAGGCGGCAGAGTTCCGGAAGCTCGTAGAGGAGTTGTTCTTATACGCAGGCGCAGCGAACCCTGCCGATTTCTTGCCGGTATTACGATGGATTGACTATAAGGGTTTTGAAAAGAATTTGGCAAAAATTCATAAGAGAATGGACACGTTATTGCAAGGGTTGATCAATGAGCATAGGGGGAATAACAGAAAGAATACGATGATTGATCATTTGCTTTCATTGCAAGAAACGGAGCCAGAGTACTATACAGATGCAATTATCAAAGGGCTTGTTAGTGTAAGTGGGAACTTTCTGTTTATTATCTCTCCTCGGTTTCATTTTTCAGGTGCTAACTAGTTCATTTGCGGATTGGGAACGATCCTCACCTGTTCTTCCTAACGTTGAAAATTATGTTTATTGAATAATATCGATTAATATGATTCTGAAAATATTTTTATTTTGGAAAAAAATGAAATATTGAATTGAGGCTCCAAAATTTTTTTGCCCTCGTGATATGTGTATATACAAAAAAATAGTAGGAAAACGAATAATAAAATTTAGGGGCAAATTCAAGTAGAATTCTAAAACAAAAGGCCCTAGAAAATGTTGGTAAATATGTAATTGTAATATTTTATGGGTTAAAATTTATAGTAAGCATTAGTATATTTGTCCTATCTTGTTTTTATTTTTATTTTTTTAGTCCTATCTTGTTTATAGAATCAAAATTCTTGAACTTCGTGGAAGATTATGTACCTAAAAAAAAGAAAGCCAAGGTACGTAAGTGCTCAATTATTTAAAATTAATGGGTGATTGTTTTCCAAATAAGTGAATATTGCTTATAGAATATAGTTAACTATACCATCACACTTGCCTCTAGGGAAAGAAACTTTGCGAAATTAAATTGATCTCTTATCTTCGGTCAACTATGTCACAACAAAGTAAAATAGATTAGCCATGCCATGAACCGAAAAAGACAGTGGCTAAACTTGATTATGAGATTACTTTAAAGATCTTCAACTGTATGACCCAAGAGAACAATAACCAATGAGTTTGTGGGAACCCTAGAATATTTCCTCCTCCTCTACTTCTCTCAAATCTCTTTAGATTTTTCATAGAACCAAACTTTGCTCCTTCTCTTCTCAAGATACATGTATATATTGTTCAAATAGTGTGTGCTATAGTTCACAATACATAATCATACTACATTTTATAGGCCTAATACAAATAACTACTCAAAGGAATAGCAATCACGTAACTCCAAAGTCAACATATGTGGCTCATCTCCAAGCCTCCAAACCAATAGTAGAAACACATGTTTTTCATTCTTAATCAAGCTTACTTTTCAACATTCCCCCATAAGCTTGATTCCCCTCGTCAACACATCTGTCTCTCATCATCACATCTCGTCTCCCGTTGCCTCACGTCTTCTTGAGCCTGGTGCCCATGCTCCTCGTCTCGTCTCCCTCTCGTCATGGTAACATGTCTCACGTCAACATCCTGTCACAAACCTGTCTGGTTTGGTGCATCTCGTCAATTCTTACGTCATGTCTCGTCCCATCCGTCCTCTTCGCACCTCGTCAGTCCTTTTCCCGTCACTTTTATCGACATGTTTAATTTTAGGCATGCAGTGCCCATATCTTGCATCTAATATTTTCAAAATCGCATCTGATTTTGCTCTATCTCGTCTCGTTTACTCTGTCAACTTCTCGTCACTTTTGGCATATAGGTAGCCAAAAACTTCATCTCATCGTCTTGAAACCTTCTCGTCACACCACTCAAAAACACCCATGGGTACATCGGTAACGCGTCCGCTATGTTTGAACTCATGCGTCGTCTTTCTCTGGCATGTGCACACTCTTTGGAACGTCCCCTCTCAGTCTCTCCTCGTCATTAGTCTCGTCTGGCGGGGATCAAATTGAAACCTTTAAAACTTTTGGGCTTCAATTCAATGGCTTAATAGTGCTGGGGGTGGAGTGTAATTTTTGTCTTGGACTTCAATCATTCACTAGACAACTTCTTTTGCCATTCTTTAAAACATGTTGGCTTTAAAAGCTTGTTGAATCACCAACTGTATCCTGTCTCTTTCTTTCTTTCTTTTTTATTTTTTTTTATTTTTGCTATTTTCTCTTTCTTCTCCAGTTCCTGCTCTGCTCCTAAAAAAACAGAGCAACACCACTCTTCAAACAGCTCTTGGGAGCTCGTTTCAACTCTAATTTTGGTGCCATCTGCACCAATGAACTCGTCTCGCCGAGCTCTTTCTACTTCAACTCTCCAAAGTGATTTTGGTTCACTTCGAAAAATCATCTCGTCTGGCTCTTCGTCGAATTTTGTCCGAATCGTCATCGGATTCTTGGTCCGTCTGACCCACGTCTTGCTTCTTGGCCTGTCTGGCCATTCAACTCCGTCTCGGCCCGTCTGACCTTAGTTTCCATCATTGGCCCGTCTAGCCCCTCGTCCGTAGCAGAAACATACATCTCATCACCACAGGTTCAAAATCTTTGCACCATGTGCTCTGATACCATATGTTGGGAAAATAAGAGAACTATAGCACACACTCAAACACACTATTTTATTAATTTGTAACAAAATTACATAGCACTCATGCTCTCACACACACTAGATATTTTTCCTCCCACTTGTAGTGGGGGAAGCCCCAAAGGGGCACTACGTCTCTTCTCTCACTCTTTGCCTTTCTCTTCTCTTCTATTTTCCCACTTTACAATACATAATCATACTACCTTTTATAGGCCTAATACAGATAACTACTTAAAGCATTAGCAATCACGTAACTGTAAAGTCAAGATATGTGGCTCAGCTCTAAAGTCAAGATATGTGGCTCATCTCCAAGCCTCCAAACCAACAGTAGAAACACATGTTTTTCATTCTTAACCAAGTTTACTTTTCAACATATATACAGTCCAGTTCGTATGAGAGATCTTTTACTTTGCTACGGTGCGGACCTCCCCTCTCCCAGTTCTATTTTAACGATCCGAACCGTTCAATTTATTCGCAACATGTTTTTAAGGGTCTTCGCGAGGAATTAGCAAAAAAAAAAAAAAGAAGACCAGGAAGGGCTTGATTCAAGCAATTTTTCAAAAAATGCGGTGAACCTTAATAACATTTTTTAAATAGATTGAACAGTTTGGATCATCCAAATATAACCGGGAGAGGGAAGGTCCACACCGTAGCAAAATAAGGGATCCTTGACTTATATATATATATATAGATAGATAGATAGATAGATAGATAGATAGATAGATAGATAGATAGATAGATAGATAGAATCACACACACACACACACCAAGCTTCTAATAAAGGATCCCTTACTTAATTTGCGGATTAAATTTTGATGATCTGAACCGTTCAATGTGTTTAAAATGTGTTTTTAAAGGTTCATGCAAGAAATCACCAAAAAAATGACCAAGAAGGACTTCATTCGAGCAGTTTTTCATAAAACTATATATATTGTTGGTAAAGATGTAATAGTAATAGTTTATGAATTAAAATTTGTAACAAGCATTAGTATATTTGTACTAACTTGTTTATAGAATAAAAAACAAGAATGCCAAAACAATTGCTCAATTATTTAAAATTATTGGCAGATTGTTTTCTAAATAAGTGAATTTTGCTTATATAATATAGTCGACTATACATAGAATAAAAAACAAGAACGCCAAAATAATTGCTCAATTATTTAAAACTATTGGCTGATTGTTTTCTAAATAAGTGAATTTTGCTTATAGAATATAGTCGACTATACAATCACACTTGCCTCCAGGGAAAGAAACTCTTGGAAGTTAAAATTGATCAAATGTTATCCTCAATCAACTATGCCACAAGAAAGTAAAATGGATTAGCTATGGTATGAATTGAAAAAGACATGTGCCGAAACTTGATTACGAGACATTAACTTAAAGATCTTCAACTGTATGACACAGGGGAACACTAACCATTGAGTTTGTGTATTTCCTCCTACTTCTCTCAACTCTATCTAAATTTTTGTAGAAGAAAAAGTTGCTTCCTCTCTTCCTAAGCTATATACATATGTTTGTGTGTGTGTGTGTGTTGGGGGGGGGGGGGGGGGGGGGGGGGGGGGGGTAGTATATTGAGAGAGAGAGAGAGGGGGAAATATTGCTTGGCCAACAATTTAACTTCAAATAAATTTAATATTATCGCTAATAATTGGCCGGCCAGCTAGAGTTGGGACTCATGTGCTTCTTGAGTATTAGCTAAAATTGAGCTTACCCTCTCTTATCTCTATGAGTGGTGGCCCAGTTAAACCTCAATTTATTGCACTATATAACTATGACTTAACTCTAGGCATCAAAATAATTAATATATTATCATCTGTTGAATGTTAGTACCATACAAACCACTTCACTACGCAACATCCATAAGTAGCAATTGGTCATAATAATTTAATGACAAACCAATTAATCATGCTTATATATTAATTCCATTAAATATTATTTCACTCACTTTTAGTCTAGAAAAACATTTTAATGAACTTTTCATTCTAACTAGATTCCAACGACTGGTCTAGTGAACTAATTCAAGGGAACATTATACTCTATAATAAAATGGAGTGATTCCACCTTGAAAATAATGTTCTCGTAGTCCTAACATAAATAACCCAACCCACCGAGGTGTTGATCAATTAATACCTCACTCATTGGTGAATCAAAGTGACACAGGATAGAAACTTGAGTTCATTAACTTTCTCAAGATTAAAAGTGAATATATTACAATTAGCAATATACGATTCACACTTGAAAGTTTCTATAATAATGTGACTTTTATAGTGGTACTTCAATGTGTAAGAGGGGAAAAACTCACAAAGTTATTTCCTTGCTCTTATGAGATCAAATCCTCTTCGAATGGAGCGACCTCGATCCTGCAACACGAACGAACTGTCAGAGCACCCCTGCCTCTAGGCGGCAAGGGCCCTTCGATGGCTAAGTTAGTATCGACGAACTGGAGGATAACTCAAATGAATGTGTAAGTGCGAGATTCGGTTAAAGCATACCTCTAGCATTTTGGGGTCATTCCATTATATAATCGATTAGTTTGCATTTACATTCCCTGTGGAATTCTTCTCTGTATGGAATCCTTCCAAGTTTAGGATTCTCTCCTATTGGGCAGTGTAGCCTGCATGATTCTGTATCCTTATTTGACAAGGATCTCTGCCAAGATGGCCGCATATTGCTCGTTCGGAGCTTTACCCTACTTGGGAGTTTGCTTCCTCTTTGGTAAGTTGGCTGGCCTTCCCTTTCTGGATCAGATCGTGCTTATCTTCACAAGCTTATCCGATTTTTGAGATATCTTCGAAGATTCCCTTCTTACCTTATCTTCATAAGGTAAGTCTGCTACTAGGGTTTGTCCCGTATTGGGCTGTTCCATCCGCGCCATCCGACGAACAGGTAGAGTCGGGTTACTGTTAGATCATGGGCTTGGTGATCGTCGGCATACTGTTCCGTACTTCTTCCCTTGTGCATGTCACGTGATGGCTCTGGACGAGCTAACTTGTTCGTCCTCTGTATTCATTGGAAAATACCCCACACACAATGTATATTGAATACACCGACATATTAACTTGGAGTCTTTCATTTCAATGATTGAAATGGATCATAATCATATTGTTGCTAACTTGATTGATAGTTCACTTTTAACAACTGTTGTAAATTATTTAAATTACATGCAATTATGATTTATATCTCCTATATAAGTGTGGTATGACTTGAATTGTGCAGGTCATGATAATAGCCGGGACAGACACATCTGCAGTGACACTAGAATGGGCAATGTCTCTTTTGTTAAACCACCCACAGGTGTTAAAAAAGGCTAGAACTGAGTTGGACACTCATGTCGATCAAGAACGCCTTATCGATGAACAAGATCTCTCCAAGCTACCTTATCTTCAAGCTATCATATCTGAAACCTTCCGACTTTCCCCAGCAGTACCAATGCTTGTACCACACATGTCATCCAATGATTGTATCATAGACAGCTTTGACGTCCCACGCAACACCATCCTGTTGGTTAATGCATGGGCCATTCATAGGGACTCCACTATTTGGGATGACCCAAATAGCTTTAAACCTGAGAGGTTTGAAGGTGGTGAAGTTGAGGGGTACAAGTTAATGCCATTTAGTTTCGGAAGGAGGGCATGCCCTGGTGCAGGCTTAGCCCAACGTGTTGTGGGCTTGGCTTTAGGGTCATTGATCCAATGCTTTGAATGGAAAAGGGTGGGTGAGGATCTTGTTGATTTAACTGAAGGGAAAGGGGCTACAATGACCAAAGCTAAACCATTAGAAGCCATGTGCAAAGCACGTGACATAATGAAGAAACTTGTCGAAGATGATAATCATGCTTGAGATATTTTTAACTGTATTGTAAAATGCATTTTTATTTTGTTGAATTTTAGTTCATTTGTTGTTATAGTTTTACTTTACCTTTTGTTCATATGTATTGCTTCGATCTAAACGTGTCTCTGGACTCATAGAAGTTTACAGGTCAATTAATTATTGAGTAGTTAATACCTGAGTTTGTATTGACACGAAAGAAAATCTTGTGCTTAAGCAGTATGTTGATGTTCTTCAAGCAATATGTGCATCACGTAGAGCCATTCCACTGCTCGCTGTCAAATTGAAATTTAGAGGGTCTGAATATCGACTTTTACGATTTGACCAATCATATTAAATTTCCTACATATAAAAAGGAGTGCAATGACCACTATTTTCATCCCAAATTTTGAATGGTAATTACGCACCAGGATTTAATGAACAGTGCTTGCCGGCTAGTACAGTAACATATGAATTATGTTTTCTTTCATTTTGGTTTACCCTTATTTAAACTTGTTTGCTCAGGAATTTTCAAGTAATTACTCTATGCTATGTGCATATTCCTCTTGGAAATCATGGACATAAAAATGTAGTATAGTCTCAAACAATATCCGGTGTCTACGTCTCTTCTTTCTGTCTCTAGTACTATCTCTCATCTCAAATTTTATTAGTCACATGAAACGATAACAGCGATTAAAGGGACCAACTACATGAAGGCACCAGAACAATGTAACACCCACATACCCCGACAATCTGTTGGAATTTATCAAAATAAAATGGGTTTTAGTTTGGGTTTTATCAAATTATTCCTTGTACCTTGAGAAAGCTTTTTTAAGAGTTTTGAGTTTGTCCCACATTGGCTATTTGGGAAAAGCTCTAATGGGATCTAGCATGGCGTATATTTGGAATAGAATGTCTAAGTATACCACCAGTCTTGGTATCGATACCACTGCTTTCATGGTGAACAGAATGCATGTGTATCAATACCATGAATCTTGGTTTCGATACCAACTGGTTTGTGTTCCAGGCGGTTTTGGAAATTGTGACTATGTTTGGAAAGGTTATGACTCAAACTAAAGGCAATTTGATCAATGGGTGTTACCCTTGATCAATGGATGCAGCTCTTGGTTAATATGTGTAACCCTTGATGAAAGGGTGTAACCTTTAGTCAATGGGTGCAACCTTTGATGAAAGAGTGCAACCCCATGTGAAAAGGTGTGTTTGGGTCTATAAATAGAGTTGTTGGAATTGTGCCTTGAATTTTCCTTTTTGGGAGAATTCCAATTGTGTTTAGGATTACCTATTGCATTTAGGATTTCCTATTGTGTTTAGGATTTCCTATTGATTGTGCTTCTTATAAATGGAGGCTTTTAGGGATCCTTTAGCTATCTCTCATATAGTGGCCTCTCCAGAGTTACGGATCATAGCCGGCTCTTTGTATCTCTTCTTCACCATTGATAGTGAACTCTCTCTCTCCTCGCTCGTGGACGTACCTCAATCTTGGGAGAACCACGTAAATCTTTTGTCTCGTGTGATTGGTTGTTTTGTTTGCTTTCTCCTAACTTAGTCGCATTCATAATGTGCGTTTTACAACAAACTGGTATCAGAGCTTCTGGTTGAAAGCTAGGGTTTCGCTTCCGATTGTGGTTATGGCGGCTAAGTTTGAGATCACAAAATTTGATGGGCAGAGCAGCAATTTAAGTCTTTGGAGAGTAAAGATGAAGGCTTTGTTAACTCAACAGGGATTGCACAAGGCTTTGTTAGGATTGGCGAAGTCCGGGGTTAGTCCGGAGAATAGGGAAGGCATGGATGCCAAAGCTCTAAGTTCTATTCAGTTGAGTCTGGCAGACGATGTTCTTCATGAGGTGGAAGAAGAAACTTCAGCAACGGGTGCTTGGCTGAAGTTGGAAGGCATATATATGACGAAATCGCTCACGAATAGGTTGTATCTTGAACAACGTCTTTATACCTTTCGAATGCGTGAAGGTACACCTGTTAAGGATCATTTAGATGAGTTTAATCGTATTATTATGGATCTGAAAAACATTGATAGTAAAATTGAGGATGAGGACCAAGCCCTAATTTTGTTATGTTCTTTACCACCTTCATATGAGCATTTTGTTACCACCCTGTTGTATGACAAAGACACAATTTCTATGGAAGATGTTAAGTCCAGCCTCTATTCGAAAGAATTGAGAAAAAAGGTGTCAGGTGAGGGTGATGCGCATGTGAAGGGTTTGTTTGCTAGGGGAAGAACAACAGGAAGGGAGGAGTCGAGTAATAAGGGTAGATCCAAGTCAGTGAAAAAGAAGAAGGGGAAGTGCAATTTTTGCAAGAAACTTGGGCAATGGAAAGTTGACTGTTTAAAACTCAAAGAGAAAGAAAAGGAGAACTAGAAAGGGGGTAAAGATATTGCTGGAGTTGTTGAAAGCTCAGATGAGTTGGATACAGTGTTATCAGTTACAGTAGGTAATTTCCATTCTGACAACGAGTGCATTCTAGATTCTGGATGTTCATACCACATGTGCCCGCATAAAAGGTGGTTAACTACTTATGAGGTGGTACAGTTTTGATGGGTAACAACATGGCCTGTAAGACTGTTGGTGTTGGAACGATTCAACTCAAGATGCATGATGGTGTTGGTAGGACTTTATCTGGGGTTCGACATGTTCCGAATTTGAAGAAGAATCTTATCTCCTTGGGTGCTCTTGATTCTTTTGGTTGTAAATTCCTCGGTGAAGGTGGAGTTTTGAAGGTCTTGAAAGGCGCATTGGTACTGATGAAGGGTCAGCAGTGTGGGAACCTCTATATACTTCAATGCAGTACAATTACAGGTGCTGCAGCAACGGTTGCCTCATCAAAGGTTTCAGATTTAGACTTGACTCGTTTGTGGCATATGTGCCTTGGGCATATGAGCGAGAGGGGGATGACAATTTTGAGCAAACAGGGTTTGCTATGTGGCTAGAAAATTGAAAAGCTGGATTTTTGTGAGCATTGTGTCTACGACAAGCAGTGCAGGGTCAAATTCAATGCAGCTGTTCATCACACCAAAGGCACGGTGGATTATTTTCACTCGGATCTTTGGGGTCCCGCAAAGGTAACTTCTAAAGGTGGTTTTCAATATTTTATGAGTATTATCGATGATTTCTCTCGTAAGGTTAGGGTGTATATGCTAAAACATAAAAGTGATGCTTTGAGTACATTCAAACAGTTTAAAATTTTGATAGAGAATCAGACGGGTAAGAAAATAAAACGTTTGAGAACTGACAATGGTATGGAGTTTTGTCTTGGCAAATTTGATAAGTTTTGCAGTGATGAGAGCATTGTGAGGCATCACACAGTAAGAAAAACCCCTCAGTAGAACGGTGTGGTTGAACGAATGAACTGGACTCTTTTGGAGAAGGCACGTTGTATGTTGACCAATGCCGGGTTGGGCAAAGAGTTTTGGGCTGAAGCCGTTTCCACAGTATGTTATTTGGTGAACAGGTCTCCATCAACTGCTATTGAGTGTAAGACTCTGTTTGAGGTATGGTCGGGTCATAAGGTTGATTATTCCGTGCTGCGTGTGTTTTGGTGTCCAACTTATGCGCATGTGAATGAAGGTAAGTTGGAGCCACGTGCCAAGAAGTGTGTTTTTTTGGGTTATCAGGAAGGTGTGAAAGGGTACAGATTATGGTGTTTGGAAACCTCTAAGTTTTTAATTAGTAGAGATGTTACTTTTGATGAAAACTTTATGGTTAAGGGGTCTAAGCAGGTTGAAGATGCAGTTGGGGTCCAAAGCCCTTCAAATTCATCAATGCATGTGTAACGCCCGGATTTTCAGACACGTAAAAAAATTCTTTTCCGAACTAATATATAATCTTAAAACGAATTTATTAAAATAAGACAATAAAGTCAATAGCAAAAGTCTTACATTAATTCAAAATAACTAGAGTTTCACCAAATGGGATTACACTTCTTGGAATTCAAATAACAGTACTTAAAATGTAATAGAGCTTCTACTGATATAACACCCATGGCTCAACGAACTCTTCGCCATGAATTGGGTTGTTCTCGTGCTGAAAGTGTTCCTCTAACGGAGGGTACTGCTGTTGTCCATCTTCATTAGTACCTGGAGGTGTTGGGCCGTAGCACCATGAGTCGACACTCAATAGATAATCCCAACCCTACTAACCCCTTACTTTACAACTAGCAATTTAACAATTTATAACACGCAAAAGTTCTAAACGGTAACATGTCATTCAATCCTTTCCTAGCCTTTAACCGATATGATATTCTTACATCCTCTTCCCAATGTTCTTTCCTCCCATAATGACTGACACATTTTGCCAATACTAAACACACGCACGTTGGGTACTGTACCATATTCGAGGCCCTTTACCGTTCCTCAAATACTGTACCCGGAGTCCTTTACTGTCCTCCACACACACTGGGCACTGTACCGTATTCGAGATCCTTTACCGTTTCTCGAACACTGTACCCGGAGTCCTTTACCGTCCTCCACAAACGCTAGATACTGTACCATATTTGTGGCCCTTTACCGTTCCCCAAATACAGTATCCGGGGTCCTTTACCGTCCCCCACACACCAGACCTTTTGCCAGCTTAACAACACCTCAATTATATTTTCTGATTTTTCATTACTAAATAACATCTATGTGATCACTACTCGTACACCACCCCACGCCATGAACTTAATTCCATCTAGCACGCACAACATAATTCATCAATAAAACCATATTTCATAGTGTTTTAACACATAGTGACACATAGTGTTTTATAATTGGGTTGATGCCTTTAATTTATTAACATTTTTGACAAACAAGAAAGTTCATTAGTAATTTTATAAATCCAAACAAGTGACTATATATGAAACAAAATTTCTTAATTCAAAATAGGTATTAATAGCAACAATAACTAAGTAACTAACTAACTAAATAAATGAATAAATAAAACAATTTTTATACTTTAAAAATCTCAGGGGTTGAAACTTTTATCACAAACTAACTAAGAGGACTAAAGTGTAATTTGTCTAATAGGATTTGAGTTCTCTGGGGTATTGGCCGACCAAAGAAAAATAAAAAATAAAAATAAGAGAATGGCCATTGTTTGGCCGACCAACCAAGGAAGAAGAAAAAAAAAAAAAAAAAATATATATATATATATATATATATATATATATATATATATATATATATATATATATATATAAAAGGAAAAGGAAAAGCCACTGTTTGGCCTATCAAAACAAAACAAAAGAAGCCACTGTTTGGCCGATCAAAACAAAACATGAAGGCCACGGTTTTTGGCCGTGCGAGGTTAGATTTCTATTTTTTTTTTTCTATTCCGTAACACAAAAATTAATACAAAAATTAATACGCACATGTTTAATATATACTTAGGAGAAAGTAGGGGAGCGATTATCTACCTCTATTGCGCCGAAAAGCTAGGAACACGGACTGTTATGGAGTTTTTGGGTTCGCGGAGAAGACGATGGAGACGGGGGACTTCCGGTTGTGGTTGGCTTGATTCGAGAGTGTGGTTATGATCTTTGGGAGTGGGTTGATAATTGTATAACTTGAATTTGGAAGAGGTGACGAGTTCGGGGGAAACCCACTTGCTCTCTCTCTCTAAAACTCCATGGTTATGGAGCTTGAAACTCTATCTTTTTGTCTGGAAATTCAGGGGAGAGGGAGAACGAAAATGGGGTGAGGGAAGAGTGTAGAAGAGTACATATATTAGGGAAGTGGAGTGGTTGATGGAGAGAGGTGACGGGAGTGACAAGGGTGGGTGGAGGTCTGATTCTTAGTGGGTTTAGGGGTGGCGTGTAGCAATGGTAGTGGTGGGTGGTGTCTCTCTCTGGTTCACTCACACAGATTTTCTCTCCACTTTCTTACTCCCCACGTGGGAGAGACCAAATGCCAACAGCATTTGACTACGTATGGGTAAAAACACATATAGATGAAGTAGTTATAAAATTTGGGCTAAGTACCCAGAGAATATAGATAGAACCCCAAATGCAAGATTAGGTACTCTATGATTAAAATAAAAAAAAATTACAAGATTAAACATAATTATCCGCGTAGAATAAAATAAAAGAAAATTCCTAATTTTTACTTTAAAAGAAAAATCTTACTTCGAAGAAATAATAATAAAAAAAATGGACCGAAAATTCGGGCCATTACATTCTACCCCCCTTAAAACAATTTCGTCCTCGAAATTAGGGTGTGACTACATATGGAAAGATAGGTGGATAATTGGCTCGAATCGCATTTTCACATTCACACATTGAGTCCTCCATTCCTCGGTGTCTCCTCTAGTGGTTTGCCAACCATCTAACCAAATTGCTTATACCGCTAAACCATTGTGATGTCTTTGCGTAGGAATCTTATCTACCCCCCCTTAAATTTGAATCGGTACCATCCTTTGAATAAGCTGTCACCATCTTTCTATAGAATTCTATGACATGCTATGGGCGGATAGCTAGTCCATTCCCAATCGATTCATAGTTGACCATTTCCATAACTTGAAGATTACCGGTCAATCGTATGCTAAGAATAACTATTACACGCGGTGTGTCGGCTAGTTCTTTGAAGCTTCCTTTCTTGGTGATGAAGTCGTGCTCCAAGATATTCCTAGAACAATGGTATCTAAATTGGGTGTGTAGCAATTCCTGAAGGATTGCATAAGGGTATAAACGAGCGATTTCATATATGCAGCAGACATGAAAGAGTGTGATGCTCCAGAAATGAACAGAGTTTAAACACCTGAGCGGTATAATATAAGGGTACCTTGGATCACTGTTGGGTCATACTCCGCTTCTGTTCCCTGTAGTGCAAACATCGTGCCTGTAGTTGGCTGATTTGGTCCATTGTTTTGGAATTGGCGAGGTTTTTGCTGATTCCAGCCGACACGTGGTTGATTCTGGCCTCCTTGTTGATTACCCAACCCAGCTAGTTTGACTTGATTTTGGTTCTGACTGCGATATCCAGAGCTTTCAGATCTGACAAGCTGAGGACAGTTGACCTTGAAGTGGCCCTCCTGTTTACAATGGAAGCATGTGCGATTCGGATATTGAGTCTGGTTGGGATTTGTTTTGGGGCTAGGGTTGGACCAAGGTTGGTTGTTCTGTGGTGGGCGGTTGTATGGTTTCGATGTGACGTAACCTTGATTGTTGTTGTTAATTCGAATTGGTCCTCCAACATTGGGATCTCCAATTTTACCCTTCCCTTTTGAATCTAAAGATTCCCTCTCAATCATCAGCGCACACTTAACTACTTGTGCGTAGGTTCGAAAGTCGTGGGACATTACTATCCCTTTGATTGTAGTGTCCAATCCCCATTCAAACCTCCTAGCCTTAGCTTTGTTCGTCTTCACGACGTCTCCCGCATGTCGGGCCAGTTCTTCAAAGCGTGCTGCGTATTGAGTCCCGTTGCGACTTCCTTGTTTGAGATCCAAGAACTCTTGAAGCATGGCCTGCTTGACAGGGGCCGGGAAGTACTTGCCATTAAAGGCGTCCTCAAAGTTCCTCCATGTCATTGTCTCGACATTCTGGGTAGTTTTGAGTAAGTCCCACCAATGATCTGCTTCTCCCTGCAGTTGGAAGGAAGCTAGTTCGATCCGATCGCTCGCGTCCTCAATGTTGAGAACCTCGAGTAGTTTTGTGATTTGCTTAAGCCACGCCTCAGCAGTGGCGGGGTCTGGCTCTCCGTAGAAGATTGGGGGCCGACGCTTGCAGAAGAGGTCGAGCATCTGGCTCCTATTCATTTGATGACGTAGGGGAGCTCGTTGGTTAGGTTGCGGGACCAAATTGGCGGCAGCAGCTGCTATTGCTTGAAGCAGCTGGGTAAGGTCTGGCACTCCATTGCCAATATTGTTAGTTTGGCCATTAGCGTGGCCACTGGTTTGGCCGTTCGATTGAGCATTCTGGGGCCCACTATTATTAGGGTTGGTGTGGGTTCCATTTCTCGTCTCAACCATCTACAATTTTGAAAGTTACGATAAGAGGGAGGGGGCTCTTGTGTTCAAGCGTTAGATAGAATATAAGTAATAAATATTTGGAATGGCAAAACAATAAACATAATACCGATTTTATCCACACTAATGTATACAAGCAATTCCACGTATAGTCAGCATGCAAAACCTATGTTTTCTCATAGTGTGCTCTCGAAGTCTAAATCAGGAGACAGTTAGTATGTACTTATAGATTAAAAAAATAATTAAAATAAAATAAAATAAAATATGAAAGAGTTATATAGATAATCGAGAATGTCAACTATTTAGGTCTATGCACTCGGAATGTGACCTACCCCACTACCCAAGGCCGAGGGTTTGAACCTAAAGCTCTGATACCATGTTGTAACGCCCCGATTTTCAGACACGTAAAAAAATTCTTTTCCGAACTAATATATAATCTTAAAACGAATTTATTAAAATAAGACAATAAAGTCAATAGCAAAAGTCTTACATTAATTCAAAATAACTAGAGTTTCACTAAATGGGATTACACTTCTTGGAATTCAAATAACAGTACTTAAAATGTAATAGAGCTTCTACTGATATGACACCCATGGCTCAACAAACTCTTAGCCATGAATTGGGTTGTTCTCGTGCTGAAAGTGTTCCTCTAACGGAGGGTACTGCTGTTGTCCATCTTCATTAGTACCTGGAGGTGTTGGGCCGTAGCACCATGAGTCGACACTCAATAGATAATCCCAACTCTACTAACCCCTTACTTTACAACTAGCAATTTAACAATTTATAACACGCAAAAGTTCTAAACGGTAACATGTCATTCAATCCTTTCCTAGCCTTTAACCGATATGACATTCTTACATCCTCTTCCCAATGTTCTTTCCTCCCATAATGACTGACACATTTTGCCAATACTAAACACACGCACGCTGGGTACTGTACCATATTCGAGGCCCTTTACCGTTCCTCAAATACTGTACCCGGAGTCCTTTACCGTCCTCCACACACACTGGGCACTGTACCGTATTCGAGATCCTTTACCGTTTCTCGGACACTGTACCCGGAGTCCTTTACCGTCCTCCACACACGCTGGATACTGTACCGTATTTGTGGCCCTTTACCGTTCCCCAAATACAGTATCCGGGGTCCTTTACCGTCCCCCACACACCAGACCTTTTGCCAGCTTAACAACACCTCAATTATATTTTCTGATTTTTCATTACTAAATAACATCTATGTGATCACTACTCGTACACCACCCCACCCCATGAACTTAATTCCATCTAGCACGCACAACAAAATTCATCAATAAAACCATATTTCATAACATGATACATTTCAATGAATTAGCATATCTAACAATTGATATTTGTGCGAGTAAGTAACACATAGTGTTTTATAATTGGGTTGATGCCTTTAATTTATTAACATTTTTGACAAACAAGAAAGTTCATTAGTAATTTCATAAATCCAAACAAGTGACTATATATGAAACAAAATTTCTTAATTCAAAATAGGTATTAATAACAACAATAACTAAGTAACTAACTAACTAAATAAATGAATAAATAAAACAATTTTTATACTTTAAAAATCTCAGGGGTTGAAACTTTTATCACAAACTAACTAAGAGGACTAAAGTGTAATTTGTCTAATAGGATTTGAGTTATCTGGGGTATTGGCCGACCAAAGAGAAATAAAAAATAAAAATAAGAGAATGGCCATTGTTTGGCCGACCAACCTAGGAAGAAGAAAAAAAAAAAAAAAAAAATATATATATATATATATATATATATATATATATATAAAAAGAAAAGGAAAAGCCACTGTTTGGCCTATCAAAACAAAACAAAAGAAGCCACTGTTTGGCCGATCAAAACAAAACATGAAGGCCACGGTTTTTGGCCGTGCGAGGTTAGATTTCTATTTTTTTTTTCTATTCCGTAACACAAAAATTAATACAAAAATTAATACGCACATGCTTAATATATACTTAGGAGAAAGTAGGGGAGCGATTATTTACCTCTATTCCGCCGAAAAGCTAGGAACACGGACTGTTATGGAGTTTTTGGGTTCGCGGAGAAGACGATGGAGACGGGGGACTTCCGGTTGTGGTTGGCTTGATTCGAGAGTGTGGTTATGATCTTTGGGAGTGGGTTGATAATTGTATAACTTGAATTTGGAAGAGGTGACGAGTTCGGGGGAAACCCACTTGCTCTCTCTCTCTAAAACTCCATGGTTATGGAGCTTGAAACTCTATCTTTTTGTCTGGAAATTCAGGGGAGAGGGAGAACGAAAATGGGGTGAGGGAAGAGTGTAGAAGAGTGCATATATTAGGGAAGCGGAGTGGTTGATGGAGAGAGGTGACGGGAGTGACAAGGGTGGGTGGAGGTCTGATTCTTAGTGGGTTTAAGGGTGGCATGTAGCAATGGCAGTGGTGGGTGGTGTCTCTCTCTAGTTCACTCACACAGATTTTCTCTCCACTTTCTTACTCCCCACGTGGGAGAGACCAAAGGCCAACAGCATTTGACTACGTATGGGTAAAAACACATATAGATGAAGTAGTTATAAAATTTGGGCTAAGTACCCAGAGAATATAGATAGAACCCCAAATGCAAGATTAGGTACTCTATGATTAAAATAAAAAAAAATTACAAGATTAAACATAATTATCCGCGTAGAATAAAATAAAAGAAAATTCCTAATTTTTACTTTAAAAGAAAAATCTTACTTCGAAGAAATAATAATAAAAAAATGGACCGAAAATTCGGGCCATTACAGCATGGCTTTCTAAATCTGAATGTCTCAATCTTGCCAAAGAAGCATGGACAGGAACTAATCCTCCTGGACGGGTAGGTAGAAAACTTGTTCAGAAGCTCATAGCAGTCAAGGAAAAACTCAAACAGTGGAACAAAAATGACTTTGGTGACATCAATGTTTCTCTCTCTGAAATTGAAAAACAGTTGCATCAACTTGATCTCCTGAGTGAACAAAGGCAGCTTATTCATGATGAAAAATTGCTAAAATAAAAAAACAAGGTCAAGATTCTGGAAGTATTCAAAAATGGTGGAATCTCTTTGGAGGCAAAAATCAAGAATCTCATGGCTTGCTTGGAGACAAGAACACCAAATACTTTCAAATCATTGCCAATAACAGATTCGGGAGGAATCTTATTGGCTCCATCAAGTCCAATGGAGGGTTGATTGAATCCCCCTCCCTCATCAAGCAAGCTGCCAAGGATCATTTCGTAACATCTTCAAGGAAAGCCACAAGATCAGATCTTCTCTCCATGGCCATTTCCCCAGGAAGTTATCAACATTAGAGGCCAGTTCTCTTGAAAGACCTTTTGATTTGGCTGAAATTGAGGTAGCTCTTAAAGATTGCAGGAGCTCAAAGGCCCCAGGCCCAGATGGTTTTAATTTCTCCTATGTCAAGAAGGCTTGGAGTTTCATGAAAAAGGACGTCTTGGATTTCTTCACTGAATTTCACTCTCATCCAAAACTTCCTAGAGGTATTAGCTCCACCTTTGTTGCTCTAATTCCTAAATCAGATGATGCTTCAAGTTTCTCAGAGTTCAGACCTATTAGCATGGTGGGTTGTATCTATAAACTGCTTTCTAAAGTCCTAGCCAACAGATTCAAATTGTTTTTGCCTTCCATCATTGGTGAGGCACAATCAGCTTTCATCAGTGACAAACAGATTCTTGATGGTGTGCTTATAGCTAATGAAGTTATCCACCATTGGAAAACCTGCAATTCAGGAGGTCTAATCATCAAAATTGACTTTGAGAAAGCCTTTGACAGTGTTAATTGGTTGTTTCTCATTGATATGCTCAGCAAACTTGGTTGTGGTCATAAATGGTGCTCATGGATTCTAGAATGCATCTCTTCTACCTATCTCTCCATTCTCATTAATGGATCTTCCATTGAGTATTTTCAACCTCAAAGGGGTCTTAGACAAGGAGATCCCCTGTCTCCTTTTCTCTTCAATGTAGTTGTGGAAGCTATGAATCTTATGTTTGAAAGAGCAAAAGAAAGAGGGCTTATCTCTGGGATTCAAGTGGGAAACATTGGCATCAACCTCACTCACTTACAGTTTGCTGATGACACACTCATCCTATGCAACAATATTCACGAGGAGCTCATGGAGATTAAAAGAATTCTCAGATTCTTCCAAGTCATGTCAGGGCTTAAGACTAATTTTCATAAGAGTATGATCTATGGTATTAAAATCCCTGAGGCTGATGTTCTCATTTCTGCTCAATCTTTTGGCTGCAAGCAAGGTTCATTACCAATCAAATATCTAGGCCTCCCTCTTAGAGTTAACCCCAAGAAAGCATCCACTTGGCAGCCCATAGTGGATAGAATCAAGAAAAAGCTATCCCTATGGAAGAAAAGACATCTTTCCATTGGTGATCGTTTGGCTGTGATCAAATCAACACTGGGTAATCTTCCCATTTACTATATGTCCATTTTTATGATGCCAATTTCTGTTGCTAAATCTATTGGGCGATTACAAAGAAACTTCCTCTGGGGTGATTCTACTGATAAGAAAAAACTCCACCTAGTCAATTGGGATCAAATCACAAGGAGCAAGCAATTTGGTGGACTTGGAATTAAAAGACTCTTGGAACACAACACAGCCCTACTTGCTAAATGGTGGTGGAGATTCAATAGAGACAAGGATGCTCTTTGGGTCAAAACAATCTCAGGTAAAATTGCCAATCCTGATTCTGCTATTGGGAATATTATTCAGAGAGGTTTCAGAATTAAAGTTCACTCAGGAAACGCAACAAACTTCTGGAGTCATACTTGGCTAGGGGATTTACCCCTAATGCATGCTTTTCACAGGTTATATCTCATATCCACGCAAAAAGACTCTTTGGTAAGTGATGTTTTCGACTCAAATAATCATGTTTGGGACTTGCAATTCAGAAGAAATCTCTTTGACTGGGAGCTAGATCTATTGGCTTCTTTGAAGCATCAATTGAATTCCTATAATATTGACAATTCAAGAGATGACTGTCTCACCTGGTCGTGGAGCTCCAACTTGCTCTTCTCAGTCACCTCCGTCTACGCTGAATGGGAAAAACAAGCTTTCCAGGAGAACTCCAATCTGCTCAACGTCTGGAAGAATCTTTGCCCCACAAGGATTGAAATTTTTGCTTGGCTTGATCTGCAAAATAAAATCGCCTCCAGATCTACCCTCGCCAGATGCAACATCATCACTTTCAGTCAAGACCTCTGCCGTCTTTGTGTGTCCCCTGGAGAATCACCTAATCACCTTCTTCTGCTGTGCAATTTCGCTTGGAATGTATGGTCCGCAACTATCAGATGGTGGAAAATGGTTTGGGTTTGCCCTCCAAACTTATCATCTCTCTCCCAGATCTGGTTTGCCATCCCTTTCAAAAACTTGGAAAAGAAATGTTGGAACTGTTGTTTCTTCTCGGTTATTTGGTCAATTTGGAAATCTCGGAATGACCTCATCTTCAACAACAAAATCTCCTGCTGGGAAGATAGTGCAGAATTGGTGAAAATAAGGGTTGCACTTTGGATCAAAGGTCTCAATAACTTGAACTCATACTCTGTGGAAGACTTTATTGGCAATCTTGATGCCATTAGGCGCGTCAGAATTTAGTTTTTTCCCCATTGCAATTGCTTTTTGCTTTTTCCTTTTCGCTTTCTTCTGTTTTTCCTCTATTTTTGGGCTTGCAACATCTTGTTGTTCCCCCTCGATGTACCCTTATCGAGTCCTAATATATTTTGCTCCTTTGTCGATAAAAAAAAAAACATAATTTAAGGATGAGACTAGATTGAGTTTGAGCGAGTAGTAGCACTAAGAGAGCCCGTGTACTCTACCAATCTTCCTCGATGGTTTTTTTTTTTTTTCCTTTATATATTATCGATTTAATTATCGTTATAATTATGATAGTGAAATTTTCTTTGCAGATAAAATAAATAAATAAGCCTTTTGCTGAGGCTCCTTGGCCCCATTGGTTCTCCAATTAATTAAATAGATTGCCGAAACTAATTTTCATTGTTTGAATTGCGCGACCCATGCACATGATTCGTGTGAAATATAATCCTCTGTAGCATGATGCATGAGAGGAGTGCTAATTAATTATTAAGGTGATGTCTAAGCTCCAGCATCCTAGGGAAAATTTCTCTTATATCCCTTCGACTTTACTCGAAAATTCAGTTTGGTCCTTCATGTTTCAATTTGACACATTAAACCTTGCATTTCCCAATTGGTTGCAATGTCAACTCTGGGCTCATTTTTGTTTGGCTTTTGGACAAAAAAATGACATGTGCTTGGCACATGACCACTTTTCTGGGGTCCAATCGCCCATTCTTCTCTCCTTCCCTTCCCTCTACTTACAGCCACCAATAACCATTGTCGCCACCCACCACCAATCGCGATTGCCACCATCTATCACCCTCACCAATGAGTATAGTACAAGTCAAATACTAATTCTATGAATAATTGGGCTATGAGGTGGTGCTAAAATACTTTTCAAATTCAATTTGTCGTCATATATATATATTGATAAAAGTTTTTTTTACAATGACTCAAGCAATTTAATTATAAGAATCATACGATCTAATACTCTATTGGTCCCCAATAGGTAGTCCTTGAAGATAACCGTGCTCGGGTACAAAATCCGAAAATAGCAAACTCTGATAAATATTTTCTCATATTTTCACCGTTCAAAGGTTTTAAATTGAAATATTTTTAATGGTGTCAAAATTTCTGAAAAGTTATTTGTAAGTATTAAGTGTTTTTTTTTTTTTAATTAGAATTTTGAAACAGCTTTCAAAAAACAAAAAAACCCAATAATAAAGGATGAATGGATGGCGTCTCAAAGTGTTAAGAAGGTTTGGGGGCGCAAGCAGGTCCCCCCCTCTCTATAGGATTTGATTCTGGAATCCATAATTCAACAAGAAGTATTGTATGTCTAGTTAGTCGTAATTAGATCTACAAGAAAAGACGCGACCCCACAAAAATAGTTTCCCCTACACCACAAAAATGGATTATGTAAATTGCATGGGCTCCTCGCATTTGATTGGAATAAATTGAGTTGCTCAAATTGTCACCTCTTACCTCACCCACCACCCCCTTCAAATATATGTATAGTAGTAAAAATGATACGTGCACAACAGGCGACGACAACAAAAAGACCACAACAATCAAAACCACATCGTTTTGGTCCTCACAAGTCTATAGTCTACACGGTTGAAATCCAACGTTCAAACAACGTTTCAAACTCAAACATTAAACAAAAGCCAAAACAACTTTGGGCATTGACCATTCAAACTCCGGAACAATCCAACCTACATGCAAAAGTTACCTATATATAGCCACACAAAATCCTCTCAGACCATATCCAATCAACTAATTTCTTCCAAACATGGAAATCACTCTCCCATACATCTCTCTCCCACTCCTCTCTCTCCTCATTGCTTTCATATTCTTCTCACGAAAAACCCACCACACACACAACCTCCCTCCAAGCCCACCTTCCCTTCCAGTCATTGGCCATCTCCACCTCCTCAAAAAGCCACTCTACCGCACCTTCCACAAACTCTCCCACACCCTTGGCCCCATCTTCTCCCTTCGTTTCGGGTCCCAACTTGTCGTAGTCGTTTCCTCCCCATCCGCCGTCGAAGAATGCTTCACCAAAAACGATATTATCCTAGCAAACCGACCCAGGACCACAGGCGGAAAATACTTCGGGTACAACCACACCACCGTTGTGGCCTCCCCGTACGGCGACCACTGGCGTAACCTCCGCCGCATCATGTCTCTCGAAATCTTCTCCACCAGTCGCCTCAACGCCTTCCTACCAATCCGGAAAGACGAAGTCTGGAACCTACTCAGTAAATTATACCAGAAATCCTCGAATGATTTCGCGGAAGTTGAAATGAAGTCGAAGCTGGAGGATCTCACGTTCAACAACATTATGAGAATGATTGCTGGAAAACGGTATTATGGCGACAATTTGAAGAATTCGGCGGAGGCGGAGGAGTTTCGGGAGCTCATGAGTAAGGTTATCTTGGCTGGTGGCGCGTCGAACCTAGCTGATTTCTTGCCAGTTTTACGATGGATTGATTATAAGGGTTTTGAGAAGAATTTGGCAAAAACTCATAACAGGATGGACAGGTTAATACAAGGGTTGATCGATGAGCATAGGAGGGACAGGAGTAAGAATACGATGATTGATCATCTGCTTTCATTGCAAGAGTCACAGCCAGAATACTATACAGATGAAATCATCAAAGGGCTTATCATTGTAAGGACATGACAATATCCCCAATGCATCCTTTTGTTTTTCCCATCTCTTTCTCTATTTCTTTAGTTTGAGATTAAAATCCTCCTCTCCCTCATTAAAAAGGGTAACTGATTTTTACCTCCTTAACCTTTTCTCTATTCCTTTTTATTCAAAGATTTGCACTGAGGTTCCAAGGATTTCACTGACATCAACTATTTTACAAACTAGTCACGCTGTCTTCAAATTAATTCACACAAACACCGTTAATTTTGGCTTTTAAGAGACTAAATTGCTCTTGATGAGTATTCTTACGTACCGTACCAGTAAAACAAATGGTTCCATGTCCGGTACGTTAACCAAGGTTCTCACAACATTTAATACAATTTTTGATACACGACGTCATACCAAAGCATATTCTAGTTGCTTTGTACCCACACTTAAGTTGTTGTTTCGTAAATCTAATTTATTAAATATACATATTTATTATTCCTTTCACATCAACTTTATATCTGCTTTACACCTTTCACATTAATTTTTACGTCGACTTTCCAAAATTATTTTCAATTTTTACTCAATAACTCTTTTTCCCTTCACTTTTCAAAAGGGCCAAACAATTATCGTTCATATTTTTATCCTTGAACTTTCCAAAACATACACTTATGGACGGTCTAAAATGAAATACTCAAAAATTAAAAAGGGACGGAGGGAGTAATATGTATTGTATTATCATTATTTGCATGATTAATATAATAAATATTAGAAAATATAAATAAATTTGATTTGATATAGTTAAAAATTAAAATAATTCTGCCTTGTCATGTAAAATTCTCAGTTTCTTTAATAGACGCAATTAATTACACATGGGTGTTTTAATTGCCGACCAAAAAACAAAACAATGTCATATACTCCCTATGTCCCAAATTGCTGACCCATTTTCACGATTGGGGATCTCTTAAAAAATTATCTATATCTTCTAATGTATAATACTTTTTTATATCCAATATGGGTCTTGTTTGATAGATCACAATTAGTTTTATTAAATAAAATTTTAGAAATCATAAAAAATATTATAAATAGTGAAATACGGCAATTGTTTTGGTGGCACGATGGCCCAAAAGAGGTGAGCAGTTTGGGACGGAGGGAGTATAATACAATAACGTAGTACACAATCTACACGATATGCTCAGTACGTTTTGGTTGAAAATACTTTTTTTAAGTCAGCCCCCATCCGTCTAAAATTCTGACTCCGCCACTAGATATGGTATTTGTTTTGTACGAAACGATGTGGTCTTTGGAATGACTTGGTCCACACACTTAAGATTACTTGTAAAAAATCAACTCATTTGGATATCGGTAAAGGCTTGATCGGTTCATTCAAATTTATTCTGCAGAATCTGACAGGAATCAACTAAATGAACTGATCAAGCCCTGATTGATATTCAAATGAGTTGATTTTTTACAGGTTCCCTTAAAAACTTATTTTAAATAAATTGAACGGCTCCGATCATTCGCTTGGGGTTCACAAAAAAAAATTTGTATCAAATGTTGTGTTATTCGTTGTGTTAACGGAACCTCCCACACACACACACACACACACACACACACACACACATATATATATATATGAAGAGCGAAAGATAAAGGAAGGTCAGTCATAATAAATAACTCTTTAAATTATAGCTTGAAATGTTTAAATAAAAAATCTTATGACTCTTATTATAACTTACCCTTTCTTCTTTAATGTTTTTTTTTTATTATTTTGTGTTGGAGCTTGGGTTTGTACTGTACACTTTGTATTATTACTAACGCATTTTTGTGTCGGTAATTATTTTTTATTTTTTGATAAAAATTAAAAAATTATTATTATTACAAATTTAAAAAATTACTTGAAATAACTCGTTTGTGACATAAAAATATTGCCCCATTAGAACATTTAGTCCCAAATTTTCAATGTTTATTGACAACTTTTGCTTGTCATTAATATTATTGGTTAATTTTCTTGGAAAAAAGGGTTCCTTGTTGTGTCACCTAGACACTACACCGTGTAGTGCCCTAATCTGACCGTCCATTTCAACAATGCACAACTCGGATTTTATCTAAGGAATGAATGGTTCAAGTTTGTAAGAGATTAGATTAAATCCGAGTCATGCATTGTCAAAATAGATGGCCGGATGGGGCACTACCTGGTATAGCATAAAGTGGCAGTACACGGTGCAGTGCCTAAGAGGCACTACAGGGACTCATGTTTCAGTTTTCTTGAAGTGAATTTATAACTATCCCAACAAAAAAATCCCTGACATTATTTTGCAACTGCCTCAAAGTTTCTTTGACTTGCCGGCGCTCCGTAGATTTATGACAATCACTTCATAGACTTGCTTCTTCCTACTGAAAAACAAATTATATGGTTCCTAATCTTGTTAACTTGTAATCTGAAGGTCATGATACTAGCGGGGACAATCACTTCAGCAGCAACACTAGAATGGGCGATGTCCTTTTTGGTGAACTACCCAGAGGTGTTGAAGAAGGCTAGAGCTGAGGTAGACTCTCATGTTGGCCAAGATCACCTGATTGATGAACAAGATCTCAACAAACTCCCTTATCTTAAATCCATCATAACAGAAACCCTTCGACTGTGTCCAGCGACTCCAATGTTAGTACCGCACATGTCATCTGATAATTGTACTATTGGGGGGTATGACGTGCCACACAACACAATCTTGTTGGTCAATGCATGGGCCATTCATAGGGACCCTAAGGTTTGGGATGACCCAACAAGCTTTAAGCCTGAGAGGTTTGAAGAAGGGGAAGTGGAGGGGCATAAGTTGATGCCATTTGGGTTTGGAAGGAGGGCATGTCCAGGGGCAGGCTTAGCACAACGTATTGTGGGCTTGGCATTGGGGTCATTGATCCAGTGCTTTGAGTGGAAGAGGTTGGGTGAGGATCTTGTTGATTTGAGTGAAAAGATCGGGGCTGGGTCTACTATGCACAAAGCTGAGCCATTAGTAGCCATGTGCAAAGCACGTGATGTAATGAAGAAGGTTCTCTTTGCTGGTGCAAATGATGCTTGAGCAATTTCTTTGACATGCCAGTTCAAAAAAAAAAAAATCTTTGACATGTACGTAATATGCTTTCCATATTTTATAGTTCAATTTGTATGTGGTGATATGTTTAATTTTCTTTATCCATTAGTACTTTTGCGTCTTTGATCTTTCTGGTACTAAACCTTAACTATTACATCTAGCTACAAGATGATTTTCCAAAAAAGTTAAAATCATTCATGTTTTTCTTTTATAGATTTTCAGTCTCTCAATAACGTAAGACTGTAAGAATATGGATAGCAAAACATCCCATTGCATCGCTGGCTAAGCCAAACCAGAGACCCAAGAACATTTGATCTCCAAAGCAAGCCTGGCCTCCAACATCCTAAATGGTAAATGCACTTTGCCATCGGGGAACTAGCTCTAAAATATTAATTGAGAATCTGAACCTTGTCATCACTATTCGACCCCATAGAACTTAGTTAAGAGCTTTGTAAACAACCTTCACGCGATGTTTCACGAAAAAAAGGGAAGAAAGACATGAAACTTTAGGCTTTCAACCATCTACAAATAGTGGCGAAGCAAAGATTTGGCTGTGGGTGGCACTTTTCACTAGAGAGACAAATTAGGTCTAGTAAAAGGGGAATGAGTATGAGGATGTTTACAAGAAGGCTGACACGTCTATAATAACAGACACATCTATAATAAAAATGGCACGGCGGTGTTGGTTGCCGTTGTTAGCAATTTTCTGTAGGTGGGTCTACATAGATCATATAATTAGATATTGTCTATTGTCGAATAAGGATTGAGTGGTGTTGGTATTACCAATTGAGTTGTGATCGGTTAATAAATATGGCCGGGTAATTGACAAATCTCTGTTAGCACATATTTGGGTTTTATCACATACATTAAGTGGTGTGGGCTATTATTTAGTGTAGATACCATTCAAGGCCCATTAGGGTTCCATCTATTATGATGGGCTATGATGGAACCAAGGCCTATAAATATGTGGTTAAGTCTCCACTCCAAACCCGGAGTCTCTTTCTCATAACAACTACACACACAAGGTTTTGTCCTCCATGACGATAGGTACGCATCCGCTATAATTTTCTTCAATGGTTTGACATGAGTTCTTGGGTTTAGGGTTTCTTATGAAATCCTACAAGTGGTATCAGAGCCCCTTGTCAGGTTATTGGAGAAAATATAAAGTTCGTATTTTATTTTTCCGATTCGAGCAACAAGTAACAACCTTGCTGATTTCTACAATTGCACATGGACAAACCGAGTTTATTCGTGATACTTGTTTGATTAACAAGTAATGATATTGTTAATCATTATATTGCATATTGCATATGTGCACATGGACGATAATTTTTTATTTCGGATTGGATAGTAGTATCTCGTATCTATTTTTATTCAATTATCACTACTAGAGAAAAGGGCTTTTGTGTCAAGGGCCCCCATCACAAAAGGTTACAAGGCCGACGCAAATAGTCTTTTGCGACGGTCATGCGACGGCAATGTGGCGGTCGTCGTTGGTGGGGTCTCAAAAAGTTTTTTTGTGTCGGCAAGGAGCCGTCGCAAAGTATTTATGATGGCAAATATGGTTATTTGCATCGGCTTGGCTTCCGACTCAAAAAGACCAAAATAACATATAATTATTACCATCGAGTGGCTCTGCCGTCGTAAATAACATTTCTTTTTCATCGGCTGAAAGCCGTCACGAAAAAAAACCCAAAAATTAATGGAATCAAATTATTCCCTATTTTTTTTGAATTACACCTAACCTGCATAATTTTATAGTTATAAAACAACAACAAATATCCATCCAAAACATGTCCACGAGCATTTTGATACAAAAGCCATCATTCATTCAAATATCAGATTCAATAATCCATTCGTTCAATCCTAAAAGATCCATATTATATTACCCACAAAATATGATTAGGTAAGAAAAATTCGCAGAGATTCTGGTTTTCCCCAACCAGTTGGGCAAAAACCTCCAACTGGTTGAGCGCTTCTGAAAATTTCACACGAATCTGCCTCTGCCCAACCAGTTGAGCAAAAACCACCAACCAGTTGGGCTTTTCTGAAAAATTATGCTTGTTTCTGTTTTGGTCCAACCAGTTGGGCAAAAACCTCCAACTGGTTGGGAAGTGCTAAAATCTTGTATTTGTATTCTCCGTTCTTCCCATGATCGTTGGGCGTCTTGTTCTTTCCTTCGATACATCTTTTCATCATTCGCGATGTCATGCAAGGTTGTGAGTGAGATTTGTGGAGGTGGTTAACGAATTTAAATACGGACGCTTGGTTGTTTATACGTGTGAAATGAACTTGACTTGAGTTGTGATAAATTAAAGAAAACGGATCGGGATTTGATGAGTGAACTAATATGGGTACTTATGAGATACATGAGCATTGGTGGAATGTTTGAGAGACATGTGTGTATTTGAGAGACACGAGGTACTCATGGGTATTGTGGGATATGTGAGAGAAACTTGGAGAGTACATGTGGAACACGAGAGTGTTTGTAGGATCCAATAAGGCACTTGTTAAATAGTTAGTGGACACGTGGGTACTTACGGAATACGATGACACACTAGTTGTATGTTGTGTGACACGTGGGAAGAAATTGACCATCGGGATGGTGTCAAGTATATCAAGCATACGTACACTCGCATACATATATAAATGAGCTGCGATAGGTTGATTATTGATGTGTTGAGTGGGCACGTGGGTAAACCGCTGACACGGTGTGGTATTGTGGTACTTATGTGAACTTGTAATATGCCTTGGCACGTATGGGACACGTCGAGACATATGTGAGTATTAGTGAGACACATTGGTGCTTGTGGATTATGTTGATAAGTGTGTAGGCAAGGCGGGGTACATGGACTCGCGAAAATATTTAGATTAGCTTATGACGAGTGAGTATATATGTATATTTAAGTAGGTGTGAAATGTTTGGGGACGCGATGAGTGGTGTGTTATAACTAGTACTTGTATGTATGGTTTGTTGTGTGGCGAGAAGGATATCCATTGGTTAATTGTTTGAAGTTTGGATTGTGGAAGTGTCCTCGGGTGATATGTGAAGTATATATATATTTACTTCAAATGGTAAGTGTAGAAACCTACTTGTAGATGTTAGTTTTGCTTGATGCTCTTATTCGATACATGTTATTTATGCATATTCTTTTTAGAGTCTGAAACCCAAAGGGGACACCTACTGGGCAAAGTGAATGCTCACCCCTTTGTTGTTTCAGGTTTTGCTTGAAGTGCAAAATGGAGTGCATGGTGTGCATGGCATAGTCGAATCATGACATGAAGGATCATTTGAAGCACTGTAACCTTTTTTTCCCTTATAAAAGAATGTAATCTTTAATGTAAAATCTGATGGGGCATTGGGTGTCAAGATTGAGATTATTACAAAAAAAAAAATTCTAAGGAAAATGTTGTAAGGTGATTTCGCATTACACTATGAGTTCTTTTATTAAAAATTTCTTAAGAAAAGGTTCATTTATTTATGTCGAAAATCGAGGGCGTGACACCGATGCTTAAGTCAGTATCACGTACTAGGAGGAAACCATAAAACACGTAAAACATGTAAACACAAATTACCACATACATTTCTCCATCGGTATTGCACCTTATTTATAGATGCGGGGTGCTCGTTGTCAAAAGATCCTATTCTCATTAGGAGTCCTTTCCTATACAAGACTCGTTCCATATAGAAACACAATCTTTATTCTACAAGGATTCTTTCCATGTTAGGAATCCTTGCTATTATCGGAATCCTCTTTATGTTAAGAGTCCTTTCTCTTATGGGATTCGTCCCATATGGCAATACAATCAGAATTCCTTTCTTGCAAGGATTATGTATCCATATTAGACTTCTTGCCCACTATGGCAGCTTAATGATAATCCCTTAATTCTCAGGATTTACCCCTTATCACGTAAGAGGCTATTCTAGATCCCTCTAGAAGGATCTGCCACCTTATCACGTAGGCGGTTAGCTCAACAATATACTTGCCTATCTATATATGATGTTGCTGACCAAATACCTAGCTTGGCACTGGCCTCGTGCACCTTCTCATGATGCTGCCACCATCTCGTGGTGCTATCCTGGCTGCACATTTGGCCTACCCTGCACGGCTTGGCCTACCCTGCTCGGCTTGGCCTACCCTGCTATGCCATAACCTAGGGCACCTTCTTTTGGTCCCCCCGAATTGAGCCACCCTCACGTGGTGTCCAGGCTAAGCACGTGTTGCGTACGTGCTTGGGTATTTTCCTATGTAATTGAATTCTACCCTCTCCAATTGCTCCCCAGCTTTGATCATCATTGTTGTTCGTGAATGATGGTCAAAACTTACTGCTACCTTTCCAAAAATTGTGTTTTTCCTTGCTATAATTCTTGCGTTTTGGCATTTGTGATATTCATCACAGCTACTCACTCGACTAGGCCCACCCCTACGAATTTCCCATTGGTATCCACGTTACCAAGCTCGCATAGTACATCTGCGCTAATATCCACACGTAGGGTTTGGCGCAATTTCTCGAGTTTTCTCTTCTTACGTGGGAGACACGATTCCTGCATTAAATGTTGATTGATGTTTGCCTTTTTTGATCAAGCTGGAACAACTTTTAGGGTGACGTTTCACGTATGTCACTCCTAATTTCTGGGGCTTAAAAGACATTCTCACCCTTATTTCAAATTCTTCTGTTCTCCCCCAATACACTAATTATCGTACACCATGCACTCGTGCTCGGTAGTGTTCCCATACACCTTCACTTGGTATAGCCGACCAAGCATCTATCTCGTACGTGCTTGGGTCAATCCAAGTTTGTTCAGCATCTACAATATTCAGCATAGTACTCTGTCATACTGTCTGCCCGGTCCTCATCTGGTTCATATACCTTGGGAGCTCATGGATTGAAAAAGAGGCTTCAATTTTCTCATTTCAAGCAATATTCATTGCTTAAGCCTTAATTTTTTTTTTTTTTACTTAGCAACGTTCTTGCAATTTTCATTGCAAGTTTGACAATGTTCAAGCAATATTCGTTACTTACTGTCCAAGTTTCTTCGTACTTGGGAATGTTCAAGCAATATTAGTTGCTTAGCAATATTCGTTGGTTGCCTCCAAGTTTCTTTGTACTTGGGAATGTTCAAGCAATATTCGTTGCTTGCCTCCAAGTTTCTTCGTACTTGGGAATGTTCAAGCAATATTCGTTGCTTGCATCCAAGTTTCTTCATACTTGGGAATGTTCAAGCAATATTCGTTGCTTGCCTCCAACTTTCTTCGTACTTGGAAAAATATGAGCAATATTCGTTGCCCATGGCCTAAGCTTATTCGTACTTAGCCACTTTCAAGCAATATTCATTGCCTATTGCCTAAGTTTTTTTGCACTTAGCTACTTTTTTTTTTTTTTTTTCAAACAACATTCATTGTTTATTTACACTCTCAGCTCCCCAGTTTGGAGGCAAAGCGTCTTTGGGTCCAAACTTAGCTTATTCATGTTTAGATCGTACGAAAACAACTTGTTTCAAGTCAAACAGAGTTTAATTCGTAACTCTTACCGTATTAAAGCAATTCGTAGCTAACACAACGAAAAAAGATGGATATTGTTAATGATTCCACTATAGCAACTCATAGCAAATAATAATTTCTATGGAATTTATACAGGGATAAAATCCACGTAAGGTCTTGATCACGTGCTTCCTCACTGGAACCCCCAATCTTTCTTCATGTAGGTTTCCTTTCAATGTGCAGCGTATTCCTAATTGCATTAGGAATGCTTACGTTAATCCCTTTATACACGGGATTGCTCCTTATCACATAAGGAACCGATTTAGAACCTTGTGGAATGTCTCACCGCCCTATACTCTTAAGGCGGTGCCGTGATTTCACTTAGCTTGGCATGACTCCATCTGTGCTGAGCTTGCACCGGGTTGAACACAGAATGCTGTCGCAGCTATATTTGTAGTTTATCTTTGCTCGGCCATGTCTTAAGACATCCCTTCGTAGTACTGCGAAGCTGTTATATCTTCATTTGGTACTTGATTTACTATCTTGACCCTACTCATGGTCATCATTGCTCGACATAGGGTTAGAGAGCCCCTATACAACAGCGCCGAGCTAACTACCCTCACGTGGTGGTTATTTTAGAGCATGTATTCTGTCTTTTCTGAGGGTAATTGGATTTTACCCACACCAAAATTCTGTTCATAATTCCATCATAGCAATTTGTAGCTAAATAATAAATAAACTGCAATAAGTAATTCGACTACTTATCTGTGTATTCCATAGCAATGGCACTGGATTCCCATCCAAGCCAGCTTGGGGGTGAACTCTGGTTCCAGTTATCCCTTGTATGGCTCTTCCTCGTTTGGGCCAAACTTCCCTTTCACGGAATTTTCTGTGTGGTCGAGCACTTTGCACTTTCACGTGGTGCATCCGACTAGGGTCATCATTATCCCCAGATTGTTGCTTGGTGAGCTTATGGTTCTTCCACTAATGTTACTTCCATATGTCCTTTCGTGAATCTCATATAGAAACTTTTGCTCCATCATGTGGTGCACACAAACATGATAGTCATGATCCGGTGCGTTTCCTTTTTACCACTAGGGCGTGCACCCTCTCGTGGGGATTCCATGATTGGATCCATCTAGCTTGGTCCTAAATCCAGGTCCATTGAATTTATGTAGACACTTTACCCGAGCTACTTTATTTCACATAAACTTCCTCCTGTTTATCTAATTAGCATCTGGTTGCTTACACCGAGCAGCACATTCGTCGGATAGCTGATTTTCGACCAACTATGAGCCACAATAGACCCTCAATCTCTTACCGAGCAGAGTCTCATACTCTGCTATGTTCGTTTTAAGCACTAAATACGAACCGAGCCACTTGCTCCCATAACGTGCAAGATCCTTTCTTGCGATAGAACTCCTTTCCATATAGGTTTCTTTCCTACATGCTTATGCAGTGTATTCCTAATTAAATTAGAAATTCCCACATTGATCCCTATAATCAAGGGATCTCCTCTTATTACATAAGAAACCGACTTTGTACCTTCAGGAATGCTCCACCGCCCTATACTCTCAAGGCGGTCCTGGCCGTCCTTCCACATAGCTCGGCATGAACCGCACGAGGCCCAGTCCACACATGTCGAGTTATTCCTAGCTGAATTAATGTAGTCCCATAATGCTATCCCAGCTGTATTCGTAGCTCAACGAGCTCGGCCAAGTCTTAGGACATCCCCTCATGGTTACTTCCGAGCTGGTACACCTTCACTTGGTGCCCAGATTATTGCCTTGACCCTTACTCGTGGTCAACACAACTCGGCGTAGGGTTAAGGAACCCTTTCCCAGCAAGGCTGAGCTCCATACCCTCACGTGGTAGCAATTCCGAGTCACGTGATTTGTTCCTTCTACGGGTAATTGGATCTCTACTCCTGACCCCTTACTCTATGCAGACCCATCCACGCAGAACCTCCATTCTTCAAAATCCTGCATAACAGATTCCCCTTTTCGGAGACTAGGACAATCGGCTCCTACATGACCCTGAGGTTGTGGTAGTGTCACTACCAAAGAGAAATTATGCTCCCCATTATTTCCCTCTTCATGGGTCTCCTTGGCCGATCAATGTGAAGTCGTCGTTTTGCTCTGACGATCTCATCCTTCAATTGATCAAAGAATTTTCTTGGATTAACAACAAACACAGTCTTTGAAGCGTTGAGTTTCAGCCAGTACCGCCTTCTATGGATCTTTGCTCATGGTCCAAATCTGCTGCCTTTTCGTGGCTGTTCGATAATATTCTTGTTTTACGTCAAGAAAATTAATCCTCATGTTCTTTTTTATTTGGCTCAAATCCTTTTCTTCATAGGATTTGTACTCGGTGTGCTCGGTATGAACCTCCACCACCCTATATTCTCAAGGCGGTCCTAGCCGTGCTTCCACATAGCTCTGTAAGGTCCTTCCAAGGACAGCTCCACATATACCGAGCTATACCAAGCTGGACATGTAGTCCATTATGTAACTCTGGCTATATTCGTAGCCTGACTAGCTCGGCCATGTCCTGAGACACCCCATCGTGGTTGATGCCGAGCTAGTTCACCTCCACTTAGTGTCTCTTCTAACACCTTGACCCTACTCGTGGTCAAATTTGTTCGGCATGGGTTTAAGGATCCCTTCTTTCTAGGGCTTCTTGGCCGAGCAACGTGCAATTTTCTTTCTTTTATGATAATCTCGACCTCTTCTATGGCATATTGTTGCATCCTCTTGAATAATTCGGTAAGAGATTCTGTTTCTCACCATTAGTAGGCCTATTGCCATTGCATACTCGTTTCTGCAATTCCGCTGAAGGTTTCACAGTACCTCTTCTCGTCATCACGACAGGGAGTGGCTGGTCTTTCCCTGTCATAATGTTTTTGATCTTCTTTTTTTATCTTCTTTTCACGTTTGTTAACTTGTTGAGCAAGTTCTTCAACTTTGCACTTCATTCACTCAAGATTTTCTTCGTAATCTCGATTTTTCCCTCCTTTATCGTAGAGGAATCTGGGGACTTATTCCTATTTTCTCTCGGATATTTTAACCTTCTCCTACTGTTTCTTGGAGACTTCTCCCTCCCTTTTCGTGGGGAAGTTCTCGATCACACTATTCCATCACAGCGAAGAATTCTTGACCTTCTTCCTCAATCACAACAAGGAGTTCTCAATCATTTTTTATGGTCTTTGAGGCTTTGTCCTCCAATGATGGACTCCATATTTCATCTCTTCTTATCAGCGCTCTTCTTGTCATCACCATCACGTGGTGTTTTTGCTCTATGGCTCAACATTGTTGATCTCCTTTGAATTTCTCGTTTCCCACAGACGGTGCCAATTGTAGAGGGAAAAATCTGGGTATGCTATTTTCACGCCTCTAGGAGATCAAACACATGCTACCACGCCAGAACCCTAGCACTGCAAAACAGACAAAAAGATTAGAGCACCTTTGTCTCTCGTCGGCAAAGGCCCTCCGATGCTTAAGTCAGTATCACGTACTAGGAGGAAACCATAAAACACATAAAGCATATAAACACGATTTACCACATACATTTCTTCATCGATATTGCACCATATTTATAGATGCGGGGGGCTTGTTGTCCAAAGATCCTATTCTCATTAGGAGTCCTTTCCTATACGGGACTCGTTCCATAAAGAAACATAATCTTTATTCTACAAGGGTTCTTTCCACGTTAGGAATCCTTGCTATTATCGAAATCCTCTTTATGTTAAGAGTCCTTTCTCTTATGGGATTCGTCCCATATGGCAATACAATCAGAATTCCCTTCTTGCAAGGATTTTGTATCCATATTAGACTTCTTGCCCAATATGGCAGCTTAATGATAATCCCTTAATTCTCAAGATTTACCCCTTATCATGTAAGAGGCTATTCTAGATCCCTCTAGAAGGACCTGCCACCTTATCACATAGGTGGTTAGCTCGGCAATATACTTGCCTATCTATTTATGATGTTGCCGACCAAATACCTAGCTCGGCACTAGCCTCATGCACCTTCTCATGATTCTGCCACCATCTCGTGGTGCTATCCTGGCTGCACATTTGACCTACTCTGCTCGGCCATAACCTGGGGCACCTTCTTGTGGTCCCCCGAATTGAGCCACCCTCACGTGGTGTCCAGGCTAAGCACGTGGTTCGTACGTGCTTGGGTATTTTCCTATGTAATTGGATTCTACCCTCTCCAGTTATAGAGCTGAAGGCTAGGAACATGGAGGGGCAAGAGATCAACTGGATCATATTGAAGCCGGAGAGGACTCAGGATCAGAACACCACCAGAGTCACTAACATCCTTGGGTACTCCCCTTCTTACCAACAAGGTTTTTAATGCCTCGTTATTTGTTGATCCGATTTGTCTCTCTGGGAGTATTTGTTTGCTTTGGGACCCTACCCAAGTATCAGTTAGAGCTATGCAAATTACTAACCAGTTGATTCATGCCTATTTTAGCAAATACCCGTTTGAAGAATGGCTTTTATCAGCTTTGTATGCTAGCCCTAATCCCAAAGTCAGAGATGAGCTCTAGGCAGATCTGGAAGAGAAAGCTCAGACCAATGTCCACCCGTGGTGCACCATAGGAGATTTCAATGACATAGCAAGTTCTAATGAGAGGAAAAGTTCTTCCCCAGATGCAGAACCCAACCGTTGCAGCAAATTTATGGACAAGATCAACAAATGTAACCTGATTGATTTGGAGAGTTCAGGCCCCAAATTCACTTGGAGCAACAATTGAAAAGGTTTGGCCAATATCCAAAAACATCTTGATAGAGCTCTCTGTAATGCTGATTTGAAAGCCCCATTTCCGGAAGGTATGGTACGAAATCTCCCTAGAACTTACGATGATCATTCTCCTATTATTGTTAATGTGTTAGGCATGCATCATTCCTCCCAGCCTAATCGGCCCTTTAGAATGTAGGACACTTGGTTGTTGGACTCTTCTTTTCCTGAGTTAGTGAGTAACTCCTGGACGAGCATTAATGTTATGGATTGTACTAATAATTTTTCCAACACTGCTTTATCTTGGAACAAAAATATTTTTGGTAACATAATCTGAAAAAAGAAGATGTATTTTATCTACATTAGAAGGGGTCCAAAAATCTCAAGAAACTAGTTTTGCCCATAATCTACAATTTTTAGAAGAAGAGTTGATTTCAGACTTCAATAACATTCTTTCTCAAGAGGAAATCTACTAGTTCCAAAAATCTAGAGTTAATTTTTTTGGGGGGTAATTTAGCGTGAAATAAAAAAGGGTTAAGCGAACGTACAACCTACAAGGGGCATATCCCAGGGAGGACAAAACAAAATAAAGGAAAAGAGGAAAAGAAAAAGAAAAAATTGCGTACTCCCCGACACAACCCGTCGGGGTGGAAAAATAGGAAATCCAGCACAACCCGCCGGGATAAGGATAAATATGATTCCAACACAACCCGCTGGGATAGGTATAAGTATACATAAAGCAGTAAGCATAGCTGAAACAAACAAGGTTTTTTAGTGTAACATATGGAATGTGGGTTAGCCCGTGCTCGCATCCTATTTGCCTAGCTATCCCAAAGGAAAGAGAGGCATCAAGGACATGAGCATGGGCATTGTGAAAGAAGAGCTATATCTAAGTGGTGGTAGTGTAAATTGCCTCACATGAGTAAGGGAAAAATACGAAGAGAGGTGGAAGGAAACCCTAGCTCTGTGAATAGTCGGAAGGAGGCAAGACAGCCCCAGAGAGAACTCCGACTAGAAGAAAGTCTGGGCCAACACGTGCAAACCACACCTCTAGACAGACCCGCCATCAGCCTCACCACATCCAACTAAAACTGTTGAAACAACAAACAGCTCGTGGACTGAAGAACCACATGTACAACAGAACACAGCATCCCATATGCTTAAAATTCGCCTAACCTCCAATATCGTAGCAACAACAGCAGAAAAACTCGGCACCAAGGGTATGAATCTCTAGTAGAACACCGGCAAACAATATTGCCCGGGGGAACTCCCCATCAGATCCCTACGCTGAACACAAGCCTAGTCCACCCGAATCAGCAAACACCCTTATCCAAGCTCCAAAGTCGTCGCAACAACCCAGAAGAGACAGAGCAAGATCATCAAAACAGTACCCCGCGGTGGTATCAAATAAACAAGGATAGGGCTAAGGACAAGTGAAATCCCTGGTCAAGCTAAAGATCGTGATGTCAGCCCCAGAAGATACCTCCTAGACCAGAGAAAACCAAGGCCTCCGCTATGCAAACATCCATCGGTGATCTCCATCCTCAGACCCTAAACACACACAATCAACCAAATGGTGCAACTATCCCATCTATCATCTTCCACATACGGTTGCGTAAAAAGTGTTCCTTGTAATGAAAACAATACTGGCAAAAGGAATTCGGGGTCAGAGGTGGATGAGACCTCCGAACCGTGCTAAGGCAGAACCATGACTAAGGCCAACCCCAGAGTAAACTTCATCCCCCTCGAAGAACTCTAGCCCACAGAAACTTGGCCCATCAACCAAAGTAACCACGCCTTCGGACCAAAGTCAATATCCACCAAATGCTGAAAATCAGCCACAACCAAATTCCAATTACACATCCATAACCAAGTAGGAGAAAATAGATCCTGTGAATGCTAACTATTGCATTAAATCCAATTAATTTAAAATAGAGCTCAAAACACCAAGTCCTTGGAACGGCATTTCAGCATTTGAACCTTGACCAAATATTTGGACTGTTAGACCACGTGGGTTCACGAGAATTTCAAAGAGTCATAGACCATGCAGCCTTATGTGCACACTACTTCACAAGAAGACCCACTGTATCTTACTATATATAAAGCGGTTTAGTTTTAAATACTGACCATCGAACCCAAAGATCGCACACTGGACAAGTCTTGAACTGCTCCAACATGAACTGAATATTTTTGATTTTGGCGTGAAAATCTACAACTGTTGGTCAAAACCCATTCCTTCTCAGATCCACTTTGTTGGGTTGATAGAATCTGCATTAAGTGCTTGAATGCTCTTTGCAAATCGCCAGAGAGCTACTCGAGTGCAGCCACATAGGTGGCTCCCATTGCTTGGACTGGTTTTTCTCTCAAAGAACCCACATAGAGTGAAAATAGACATGTATAACATGTGATTTTACCCAACGGAAGTGATAATATGAAGGATATGGGTGTTTATTCAATAGATTTGTACCAAATGGAGCATAGATTACCTCTAATCTGGTCAAAACCAAGATAATCAGCAAAGGGGGAGTGCATTCTCTCTCTAGAATGGAGAGAGAAGCTCTCAACCCACTGCCTGATCGAATAGATTGTTTAATCTAGAGTTAATTGGCTTATTCATGGTGATAAAAATACCAACTTCTTCCATCTTTCGAGGATCATCAGATGTAGATGTGCCAAGATTGCTATGCTTAAAGATATTGATAACATTTGGGTTTATGACCAGGATAGGCTCAAATTTATGGTTCAGAACCACTTGGTTTCTTCACATGATTCCACATGCCCAACTCTCTAGTGAGGATAACATTTGTTTAAGTAGACCTGTTACTAATGCTAAAATATGTTCTACCATTAAATATATCCCCGCCCCCACAAAAAAAATAAAATAAATAAATAATAATAATAATAAATAAATAAATATAAATAAATAAGGCTCTTGGTCCTAATTGTATAGACGCTTTATTTTACCACAAGCATTGGAATGTTTAACTAGACCTTGTATCATTTTAGTGTGCGCCATGATGACAAGACAGCCGGGACAATGTTCGTGTGAGTCACAGGGTGGACGGCCCTTGTAGCTTGTTATTGTGCGCCTAGAGACATGACGGTCAGGACCTCAAGCGGAAAAGTTGGTGCCGTCAATTGAAAGGAGACAGAAACGGACCAATAACTTTCAGAGTGAATTGACTGGTGGCCCGGTGGTTGGAAGCAGTCCAGATTGATAAATTTGAAGAAGAATGCCGACACTGAAAAGATAATACGAGACACTGTTTGTTTGCGCATGATATATTCTGATCCGCATTGATACTGACATATCTGCATTCATGAGATACACTATTTTCGATAAACTCCTGTTTTACTTTACCAGTTATAAAAATATATTGTTCTAGAATTGCTAGTTAAGGTTTGGATAGAACTGTCTACTAGACGTTATCGCTCACGGTGTTGCACTTGTGTAACCCTGGCATAATATCACGATATTGCCTTGCGACTCTGACATATTATGTCAGACTATAGAGATGAACAAGAGGAGTACTATGGCTTGAAGGCTTACGGAACAGAGCAGGACACCACCGGGATGGACGACCGTGCAATGGAGTAGAGAATCCCTAGTTAACCTTGTAGAAAATAATTGTATTTCGCAGAAAGATTTATGTATTTTCCTTTTTGGATTCTATTGTAAGATTTATTCATTATTAATGAATTATTGTTAACGTCCCAAAATTAGGGGCGTTACAGTACCGAAAATGTACAACAGCATATGGGATCCATTTTTTGGTCCCGTACAAAACCACAAAGGCAAAAGATTCCAACCTTAGAGATAGGGATGTACAAAAAAAACAAGAGAACCGAACCGAACCGGTGTGAACCGGTTTTTTTTTCGATTTTTTAACATACCCCGGTTCGGTTCGCGGAAATTTAATTTTCTGAAAACCGGTTCGGTTCTCGGTTCTAGGAATTTTTGAAACCGGTTCGAACCGAACTGAACCGGTTATAATAATATATATATAATTATATATTTATATTATTTTAACACATACTATATATATATATATATAGAGTCCCCTTCCTATCCAAACTACCTTAACTTATTAAGTTACGGACCTAGGGGTATTTTTTACTTTTCGGACCAAATTTCGACAATCCGAACCGTTAGATGTGTTTAAAATGTGTTTTCAAGGTCCAACGCGAAGATTTGGCCAAAAAAAATACCCGGAGGGGCTTGATCGGGGCTGTTTTTCACAAAAACGCTATATAATTTCAAAAAAAAATTGGGAAGGGGGAGGTCCGGAACTTAACAGGGTGCGGGAGTTTGGAGGGGAAGTTTGGTGTGTATATATATATATATATATATATATTTTTACCCCTTTATAATTTCGTCCACAGCCGCCCCACCCCAGTTCTACCCATCCCAAACCCTAACCCAGTGCTTGGGTGCTTCCAGTTCCACAGAGGCGACTCACCCCTCTCTCTCTCTCTCTCTCTCTCTCTCTCTCTCTCTCTCTCTCTCTCTCTCTCTCCCCGAGTCTCCATGACAGCATGACTTCATCGAGTTTACTCTCCCTCATCTTCATCTAGATCGACCGTTCGAGATCCTATTCAGCTGTTTGAGTTCACCGTTCGAGATCTCTTCGAGTTCGATTACTGTTCGAGATCTCTCGGTCACAAAATGCAACGGTTGCAACCTAGTGGCTCTTTACTCTTTAGGTATTCCTAATTTCTAGTTTTGTTCTTTTTTTCAGGTTGAGGTTTATTCCTCTAAACTTTGTGATCTTTATGAAACTAATGTTTACTTCTTTTTTCTTAAACTGCCATTTGTAGCATGGATGCCCCTTTTTGAAGGAGCTCTCATTTTCAGCATCCAAAATTGAGCCTTTCAACTGGTATGTTCTCTTGATCTTTTCATTTTCATGATCCTATTTTTGCTGTATGTTGAGGTTTATTGCTGATTTGCTGCTAAATATGTAGTCAAATAGAACTAGTTTTACATTCTGTTGCAATCTCGAAAGGATGGGTTTGATTATTGTAATCAGAAATGGGTTTCATTATCCTGTTACGTATTTGTTATGAATGATATGTTCTTCTCTAAATGTTATTTCCTAAGTTTGAACCTGATCTCCTTATTGATTTTCCTTCCTAGGTTGATCCTTGTCTTCAATAGTATTTTGATTCGGTTGGTTGCATTTTGACTCGGCATGCCTAAGGTATAATATCTTATCCTGTTCTCTACCTTCTGAGTTCTGCCACTTTAGGTTCATTGTTTCAAGTTTCAATTGGTGGTTATTGTCAATTAATGGGAGTTCGGTTGGCTTGTTGGCTTGTTGCTGTGCATGTGATTTTATGGTACTTATTTGGTGATTGCTATGATATTTATTTGTTTTTTGTGTGGTTGTATTTTTGTTTTGTAGATGGATGTATCTGGGGTTACTAAAACTTGGTCTAATACGATTGATATTGATATGGATAATGAGATTGAGATTGATGATGACCCCATTTTAGGGAATAATGAGGAAAATGAACCCCTAAAAAAGAGATCAAAAGCTAAGAATTGCTCTTTTGTATGGGACCATTTTACAAAAAAAACCAAGCCCAAGGTACTACCACCGAATTACAAGGATAAGGCTACTTGTAACTATTGTGGAACTGAATTTACTTGTAATTCTGATAATAATGGGACATCGTCAATGAGAACCCATCTTGTTAAAAGATGTAGAGAATATGAGCTTAGCGAATGGTATGTGAAGAAGCATGGGGGATAAGAGTCAAAAAACCCTAGGGTTTGAACCCGTTGTTATAGGAGATACGACTCCAAAGCTTACCGCCACAAGCTTTAGTGCGGAGGCATGTAGAAAGGCCTTGGTTGAAATGATTATTATTGATGAATTGTCATTCCGTTTCATTGAGGGTCAAGGTTTTAGGAGGTTTATGCATGTGGTGCAACCAAAGTGGACCAAAATCCCATCTAGAGTAACGGTTGCAAGAGATTGTTTGCAATTGTTTAAAGATGGGAAACAAGCTTTGAAGAAAGTGTTTAAGAATCAACGGGTTTGTCTTACCACGGACACTTGGACTTCTCTTCAAAATCTTAACTATATGTGTCTTACGGCCCACTTCATTGGTGGTGATTGGAAACTACATAAAAAAATTATTAACTTTTGTTTAGTTCCAAATCACAAAGGCGAGACACTTGGTAAGGAGGTAGAAAGATGTTTGGTGGGATGGGGGATTGACAAAATCTTGACACTCGCAATTGATAATGCAAGCTCCAATAATGGCATAATTGATTACTTGAAGAAGAAGACAATGAAAAGAGACTCCACTATTCTAGACCATGAGTTTTTACATGTTAGGTGTTGTGCTCATATATTGAATTTGGTTGTCCGTGAGGGGTTGAAAGAGGTTGATGTGTCAATTGCAAGGGTGCGCAATATTGTGAGATATGTGAGATCGTCACCCCAAAGGTACAGAAAGTTTAGAGAATGTGTTGAAAGAGATCGAATTGTGTCTAAACTTATGCCTTGTTTAGATGTGCCCACTCGTTGGAACTCAACTTTCTTTATGTTAGAAAGAGCTGTGATTTATCAAAAAGCATTTGAGAGATTGGAAGAGGAAGATGGTCTAAATGTTGTCATGGGTGTTAGAGATGATGTGGTTAGTGTAGTAGACCATGAAAATGCATTTGAAAATGTGTTGGAAGGGGAAGTAATTGGTGGGGGAAGCGAGAGAGGGAGAGGGAAGGGGAGAGGGAGAGAGCTTGGTACTCCTACTAGTGATGATTGGAATGTTGTGGCAATGTATGTTAACATTCTTAGAACATTTTACTTTGTAACCGAGAGATTATCGGGTTCTTTGTATGTGACTTGCAATACATTTTACAAAGAGGTCACAACCGTTAAAAATGCAATCGCTAAAATGGAATTGAGTGATGATCCAAAGTTGTTGATGTTGGCTAAGGGCATGCACTTGAAGTTTGACAAATATTGGGGTAAGTTTGAGAAAATTAAACAATTCTTGTTGTATGCTAATGTTCTTGATCTCCGTTACAAATTTGAGTATGTGAGATGGAGCTTGAGAAAGTACCTAACCGAAAGGGAGGTTGAAAGCAAGGTTGTTGAGATTAAGGAAGGGATGAAAAAGGTCTATAATTGGTATGAGAAGAGGAGTATTGAACATGAGGAGAAGAATGTTGACGAGTCTAGAAATAAGGAGAAGAATGCAACGCGGGTTATGGATTTGAGTGAGGCATTGGATTCGGAATTTGATCAACACAAGGAAGAGGAGACTAATATGGTGAGCAAATCGGAGTTAGAGAGGTATTGGTTGGAGGCTATGGAAGATCGAAAAAATGAGAAGTTTGATCTCTTGACTTGGTGGTCCACTAATTGTTCAAGGTATTGCATTCTCTCTCAAATGGCACGGGACATTCTAGCTATTCCGGTATCTACCGTTGCATCCGAATCCGCTTTTAGCACCGGAGGACGTATTCTTGATCCATACCGGACCTCTCTTTCTCCCAAAATGGCGGAGGCGCTTATTTGTGCTCAAAATTGGTTGCGGTATCCATGTGAAATTTCTCTTAGGGATCAACTAGATGAGATTGAGGAACTTGAATCGGGTACTACTCTTTAACTATAGTTAGTTTGAGTTCTGTTTTAAGTATTTCATGGTCTTAACTTGTTTCATGTTCTATGTTTTTGTTATTTTTTAGTGGTTATGGAAGCATTTGAGGATTCATGTGTCACCGAGATGTAGGTAAAGCTATGGTGAGTAATGTTCTATTTTTTATTTTTTTTTAGCATATTTCTTGTTCTAATTGACACGTTATCATCTTGTTTATGGGCCATGTTTGATTGACAAGATTAAGTGAGTGGACATAAAACCTTCATTGACTCTGTTTTGTTTCTGTCTCTGTATTGCAGTATCTGAACTGGGATTCTGGAAAGACTCTTCTATACCACTGTAATGTTATTCTTAAAGATGGCAGTTATCATAACATTGGAGTTTAATTGTGCATAGTTATTAGTTACTTTAGTAAATTATTAAACCACATTTGTGTATAGTTTCTTAGGTTTCAGTACAGGAATCACATTACTTTTTTAGTTTCAGTAATGTCTTATATGGTGCAGCATATTTATGTTTGCAGGTTTGAACTTTGAAGCCTTTTGTTGGAGTATAAAGTCATTGCTCAAGCATACTTTGCACTATCAGCGAGAAACTTGTTTGTGATGTCTCATGCTTTGCATATGGCTTCTAATGGCTCTGCTTTGGGCATGGAAAGACCAATTCCTTCAGTCATGTCAACAAGTTCCTCACTAACCCTCTTCCACTAAAGCACTGAATAAGTGACCCCAAAGTCAAGCCCACAACACGTTGGGCTAAACCTGCTTCGGGCAAGCCCTCCTTCCCAACCCAAATGGCAATAACTTATGTCCCTCCATTGCCCCACCTTCAAACCTCTCATGTTTAAAGCTTGTTGGGTCATCCCAAACCTTAGGATCGCTATGAATGGCCCATGCATCGCCCAACAAGCGTGTGCCACGTGGCACATTGTATCCACTGATAATACAATTTTCAGATGACATGTGTGGTACAAGCATTCAAGCCGCTGGGCAAAGTCAGAAGGTTTCAGATATGAAAGCTTGAAGATAAGGCAGTTTGTGGACATCGTGTTCATCAATCAAGCGATCTAGGCCAACTTGATCCTCTATCTCAGCTCTAGCCTTCGCTAACACCTCGGGTGGTTCACCAAATTAGAAATTGCCCATTCCATTGTTGTTGCTGAGGTGTCTTGTAACACCCCCAAAATTTGGGTTCGTTAATAAAGAATACATATATAATAAATAGAGTTTACAACAGTATTCCAAAAGGAAATTACATAGATCTCCCTGCTATTACAATTATTCTCTATAAGGTTAGCTAGGGATTCTCTCATCCATTGCACGGCCGTCCATCCCGGCGGTATCCTACTTTGCTCCGTAGGCCTTCCAGCCATAGTACTCCTCATGTTCATCTCTATAGTCTTGCATAATATGTCAGAGTTGCAAAGCAACATCGTGCATGGTATTATTCTAGGGTCACACAAGTGCAACACCGTGAGCGAGGATGTTCAATAGATAGTTCTACCCCAACCTTAAACTAGCAATTCTAGAACAATATAGAAGGTGGCAGATTATTACAGTAATTTCAAGCATGTCCAAATATCAGTGTCAATTAAATTTCATCCATGTCAACCACTCCCATCACTCTGAAAGTTATTAGTCAGTTCTACTTACCCTTTCTAACGGTCACCAATCTTTCCGCTCGAAGTCCCGGCTATCTTATATCACTGAACTTAACCAATCTGTTTATAAGGTCTATCCATTTCGCATCTCACACGACATAGTCCCGGTTGTCTTATATCACTGAACTTAACCAGTCTGGTTATAAGGCCCGTCCACTACGTGTTGTACCGCTGAGTCCTAACCACCAAGTTCTCCCCGCGGAATTGAAGCAGTACTCAAACGGCACTACCGTATCAATCATTCATCGCATCATCATTTTCATTCTCATCTCTTATTCTCATCATGAAATCAATCGTTCTTTTTCTCGAAAAACGTGTTGTGTCGTATCGTCTCGTGAAATGTGCACATGCAATGATTCTCGTAAAAATCTTTTGTTTCAAATCGTTTCTCGAAAACTGTGTCACTTTAAGTCAAAATCTCCTTTGGTGACTTTCTTTAGGCAAATGAGATAACCAGGAGAGTCCCAGGCCGAATGGTCGGACGAGTCCAGTTAATATCACCATTCCTTTCTTAGACAGTGCGAAGCTTGTCCTTTTGACAGACCCTCAAGGGTGTTAGCCTTGGGTTATCTCACAGTTGAAATATAGTCAAAACATTTGAATAGTACTTTTAGAAAAGTATAGTTGGCTACTTTCCAAAAATCAGTCGGGCATTATAACGGCGTAATTTTGAAAAGTCGATTTTTATTCAGGCATTATAACTGCGTATTTTCAAAAGTCAATCTCAAATCATGCATTATAACGACTACGCGCATTTTCAAAGAGTAACTTTTCATTTTATCGCTAATTATCCACCATAGTCTCGACTAGTAATTTCTAATCACAATTAAGCATAATAACAACATAATTTAAAAGTAATTATGAAATACTAATCCATAGTTAGGATATAGTATCTACCTTAATTCCGATGTTTAGTCGGAAGCCGATAAGCTAGGTTGATTCCAGCGGCGTAACGGCTACTTGACCTACGCTCAAACTACTTTTCTACTAGGGTGGTCGAAGTGGTGGAGGGTGGTGGTTGGAGGTTGAGCTTCACAAAAAACTAGAGGAACTCATGGTTTTTCTCCTGAAAACACAAGTTTACTACAAAGGTGGCGAGTGAGGTTTTGGTGTGAGTTTCCAAATGAGGAAACTTGCTATTTATAGGCAAAACCATAAGGCATTCCGCCCCCTCCTACATTGGCCGGCCCTCTCTCTCTCCCAAGGTATGTCCAAAAAAACTTTATGAAATAGTAAAAAGTAGGCTTTAATAGGTAGATTTTAGGATAAAGTCGAAGCTTAATAGGTTTTGTCCATGAGAAATGAATTGTAGGTTCATGAAATGTGACTAAAAGTGTCTAGGTTCGTTGGCTAGTGCATGACCAACTTATTGTGGGGAGTTTTGGGTACTAGTTATACACGAAACTAGTCATGGGGTGTTATAAATAGACATATATATATATATATATATATATATATATATATATATATATGCACATATAAGTAACTTTAAGTAAAAGTAAATCTATAATATAGCTAGGTTAGCTAAGCTCCTATAGGATAAACTATGTCTCTCCCATTTATTAGGGAATATATTCTTTCTTTATGAGGGAAAAATACCTCTTAAAGTTGGTTTTGTGTGATAAAAATACAAACTAGTGTACTGAAAATACAAACTAGTGTACTACAAAAGTAAATATAGTGCTACTAATTTTAAGGAAACAAGTAGGAGTGTTTGAAAATTCCTAGGTAGTCTTTCTAATAATTAGGAGGATATGGAAAGTACAACACTTAGGATTTTATAAGAAGAACGGCGCTGAAATGTGCGCGAACGTGTGTACGAAAACACACCCGTAAAGTTACACGGCAAGGGAAATTATTTCCCTCCCCTCCTCTCCCAACCGTCCCCTCTCTCCCCCTCTCTTTCTCTCACAAAAATCCAAAATAGGATGTAGGAAAGGTGTTACACTTTTTGTTAAAATTAGAAAAAGAAAGTCCAAATAAGTCAAACTAGCCATTGAGGCTTCCAAAAATGGAATATATTCCTTTTTGGGCAATAAATGAGGATGTGCTAACTTTAAGGGGACAAGATGTGTGGTGAGGGATTTTTAGGGTTTTTCGGATGCGAAGCGGTGTAATACCCGGTGTGCACGTGTTGATTTACGGAGCGGAAAAATAATAAAACGGAATAAACGAATTTTTATTTGAATTATTTAAATTAAATAATAAATTATTGCAATTCACAATATTAAAATTAAATAGTCGAATTAATAAATCGAAATTTTTGTTTACAAAATTTCGGGTTACAACATGTCTATCCCTGCTAATATCATGACCTGTACATAATAGTTAATAAATTTAGAAAAGGAGTATGACTATGGGTTCTTAGCTTAAATGTTCGGTACACATGTGAGTGCAATAAACTTTGAGGAGTTGACATGTATCATGGTTCTATATTTTCGATTACTCCTAGGTTATGGGTTGTAGTTAAAATAACTTTTAAATGTTGGAAAGTGTCTCAGTACTAGTGTTTGTGGTATAAACTGTAGATTGGGCCTCTCTCTCTCTCTCTCTCAATTTTGGAAATTTATTATCCAAGAATGTATTCTGGAGTATGCGATCCAATGCTAAGGATCCAAAATGAAAGATTAGTTATACATACACCCCTTGTAATTCTTCACAAACGCATCTGTCAAATTGAGTTTTGTTTCATATATAGTTTGGTGTTAGTGTGTCTGAGTCTGCATGTGCATACCTATAATAGTTCCTTCTCCTATATCTAGTCAAAAGCAGACCATCTATTCTGAGATATTCTTGCTGTCTGCACCCAAAATGTTGTCAAGTTTCGGGCTCAAAATGTCGGAGTTTCCGGCTTATCCCTTTCATATTGATAATGGAAGTTACTGTTTAGCACTTATAAGATACTTATAACTTAGCTTTAGCTCTTTCAAAATTGAAATTGAAATTATTGTTGTCATAATCCTTCCACATTTAAAATAATTTTCTCTATGACCCTTCTTTTTCGAATTCTCCTCATTTGCCGGTTTGAATATTTTTAAAATGGGTGAGGTAAGGGCTTACGGAGTGACCAACCTGTACCAATATCTTTAGCAAATCTGGTAAGGTGGTGGTTGAGGTAAGGGCTTTCGTTTTGTTTCAATGGGTAGTAGAGACATAGGGGGACCTAGCTACCAAAAAAATTTCTCAAAACTTCATTAAATAGTGAGGTTTGTTTTTGAATTGTTTTAGTACTACAATGGTCGAGGGACGACTAAGAGGGTGTTTGGCCGACTGATTTTCAAGTTTTCACCTTCTCGTTTTTAACTTTTGGCTGTTTGGCCGACCCAATCCAAAACTCATTCAAGCAAAATAGATTCTCCAAATTAGACAATAGGAGCAAGAAGTCAAAACTCAGTGTGGAGGAGCTTTTCTATTTCTGCTTCTCATTCTTGGTTTCCCTCAAAGATTAGATTACCATGCTACCCCCTGGTCTGAATCACCACCACAGTCGGTACAACTGCTCTGCGCATTCCGCCAATTTTCGGTTGTGGCGCCACTTTGTGTAAACATCGGTCCAATTTCACCCAGCTCTCCACCGCCGCAGCCGACGACCCAGTAGCGCCGCCATTGAGCCCCAACTCCTCACCTGGTTGTCCATTCCATTAATCGGTAGATTTCTCTCTCTCTCTTAAATCACCTTTCAAAGCTCGGACTGAGAAATTGAGATTAGAGGATTTGAGTGGAAATGGATTGCATGATTGATTTATGTTGTCAAGCTCTGCTATCCATGGCCGAAGTCAGTATTGGGGATCTAGAACGCAGAGACAGAGACAGAGAGAGAGAGAGAGAGAGAGAGAGAGAGAGAGAAGGATATGGCTGAAAAGTGAAAAGTGAAAAGCTGAAAAGTAGTCTCCCAAACACCCCCTTATATACTCCCACATGTTGAATTTTCGAATTCTGGAATCAATTTGTCACGCCCCGCCCCGCAAACGGCACCCGTGGTGGGCCCGAGTCGGTGCGGCCACGTGGCATTCCAACACAAAACTCAACATCAACTTAATAAACTATTATATTAACAACACAGCGGAAGACTTCTTCACATAAATAAATAGAAATGCCAACGTTAAATCACTAACTCAACAATACCATGCGGTCTACTCAGAAACAACTTTAACAATACATGTGCTCAAAATACTCTTTACAAATCATTAAAAGTATTGGATGACAACATGTCCAAAATTCACTCGACATCAACTTCACAACCCAACGCTGACCGGTAGTGGACCCCCTCTACAGCTCCTGCTATCTAGAAAACCATAAAGGAAATCCAGAGTGTGTGAGATATAGATTTGCTCAATAAAATACAACCAAATCAACATGCCAAAACACAACATCATTATACAACAACTTTCAACGTCCAAAACACAACATCATTATACAACAACTTTCAACGTGTATAAAACCAATCACATGCAAGTGGCACGTCTGCCACGTCCTATGTATCCTAGGTCACTGTGGGAGCACACCCCGCTCGTTGTCACCGGTAGCTAGCCGACACAACGTACTCGCGGTGCAACCCAATCCACAGCCCCTTCGCAGATACCATCTTTCACACACAACATGCATATCAAAAGCTAAATCCTCAATTAGCATGATATACATCCATCTTCTCATCAACACGTCATTATCACATGACATACATCCGTCTTCACAACAATACATCATCAGCAGCTAAAACATCTATTAGCATGATAACATCCATCTTCACAACACCACGATATCATCACATAATATACGTCCGTCTTTACAACAATACATCATCAACTCAGTTATATGTTATTGAACATGAATATATCAAACACACTCACCTCTGATTCGACTGGAGTATGCCAAACTTACGGTTTCGGCACCTCCCGATGACCCGACTTGTCACCTAGCCACAAGCTAAACCATATCAGCATATGATCATCTTTAAACATTAGCACAAATGCTGAAATATGGAAATATAAGGCTACTGTGGAATTAATCCACAGCCAACAACTCCGTGAATCAAACCGTTTGCTACAACACAACACTCAATAGGGACATCCACACACTAGTAAAATCTGTCATAATTAGAGTATACATCAAAATGGACTAAGACTTGGTAAACAACTCTACCACATGCTTAAGTTAATCCCTGATTTTTCATGGATTTTTATAAGCAAAAGAACCAAGTCGAGTTCATGCACAAACTCAGAAATTCAGCACAGCAAACGTATAATCTAGCCAGACAGTCTGTCATATTTTGGCTACAACTTTCTATAGGTTCAAAATTAGGCTATGAGACCACCACCATTAGAAAGTAGACTTCCAATACATAGATTTCGATACAAAATTCGTCCTAATTGGAGCCCGGATGATGTAGATACGCTCAATCGAATTTACACAACAAAATCACAAGATTATAAATTCTACAGAACCTTCTTCACTCAACAATTCATTATAAATCATCTACTCCACCTACACCAACGATTCCAACTCGAAAACATCACCAACTCATCAACACATAAAGCCCATAAAAACCCATATCCATTAACCATGCTTAGCTATAGCAAACTTCATGAAAAACTCAACTCAAAAGGCTGCCCAGATTCCAGAATTCCTCAACCATCAACTTCAAATCAAAAACTGCTTATTTCCTACAGAAATTTAAGGCACAAGCCCTACATAATCTCGAAGGTATACGAGTCTAGTTTCCAAATCAAAAAGCGGTTCGCAAAACGGATACTCGAGCTATGAGTTATGCCCATTTTTCCAAAGAGTGTCAGTGCTGTCTGCACAGACGCGAACCCGACAGCAGCTCGGTAAAACATTTTTCATATTTTCTGTGTTTCGATTCAAACTCTGAAAATTTAACACAACATAAAAGACATCCATGGGTAGCTACTGTAAAAATTCCAAAAAATTACGAACATAGGAACCAAGTCTATAAATTCGCTCAAAATCGTGGAAGATTCAAGTTATTCAAAACACAGTTTGCACAATCATATGATCCACGAATTTCTTGAAGTAAAAACCCAATTTCCAAAGTGTAATCAGATCTTAAAACACCCAATAATCACATCTATTTAAGTTTGAATCAACCCTCTATAACATAAAAACATAGAGCTTACCTCTTTATAGATTTTCCCCAACTTTCTTCTTCTTCTTCTTCTTCTTCTTCTTCTTCTTCTGCTCCTCCTCTCTCTAACGTACTCTCTCTCTCTCTCTCTCTCTCTCTCTCTCTCTGTAGAAATCTGATCTTTGGGAAAATATCCCCCTCTTAAGCTCTATTATTGAGCCCTGGGAAAGAAAAATGATTGTGTGTGTGTGTGTGTCTCATAAGCCATGTGCACCAATCCACAAATTAATGTCACACACCCCCACACTCTAACCCCTTGCAAAACAAATACATGCATATAAACCCATAATCAATTTTAGAAAATGTGAATTAAAACCCAACTATCCGGAACGGGTATTACACAATTTCTATTAGACAGAAGAGGGACCAGCTCCAAACCTTCTTAATACAAAAACACTTCGAGGGTCTGTTTGTTTGGGTGTTAATGGGGGTAATAAATATTGGGTGATAAATAGTGCCGGCCCTACAAAATGGAAGATTTTGGGAAGGAAAAGTGCATGGGTGTTGTTTATCACTTGGACTAAATATTACCATTGTAGGGATGCTATTTATGGACAACCCATAGGGTCCATATTTATTACCTGCTAATACCCATGGTAAAATGACCATACTACCCCAATTATATCCCTCCACACGCTGCTGCTATATACTTCCCGCCACTTGCTAGTACTGTTCTTGGGCATTTTTTTGGGCATTGTCATTTCCTTCGGATAAAAAAATAAAGTACTTAAGTGCATAATTTTTTAATTTTTTCGCACTAATTATATTACTAATAGAAATCTTTAATTCGATGCAAAAAAAATCTAAATATTGTGTACAAAAATATTTTACATTGTTGGCTTGTTCGGTTTGGCCTGCTGAGTTGGCTTTGAATTAGTAGTTGTGTTTTTTTTAAGCCTTTGTAATTGTATCTCAAATAAATTAGTACAATTATTTGAGGTTTCAATAAAATTTCTTTTTCTTATGAGAGAGAACTTGCTCAAGTAGTTGTCAATTTGTTCATTTATTATAGTCCAATCTTTTTTTAAGATATATTTCATACAAATAATGTGCATGGGTCGTGTAATTCAAGAATGAAAATTAATTTGTGCAATCTATTTAATTGGAGAACCAATGGTGCAAAGCTAGGTCATTGGTCAAGGAGCCTCCGCAAAACGTTTATTTATTTTATCTGAAAAGAAAATTTCATTATCAGAAAGGATAACAAGAATTAACTGGACGATGTAGAAAATGAAAAGCATAAAGTGTTGTCCAGAAGTGTTAACAAACACAGACAGCATATGTGATTTTTAGTTTGTAATTGAACAATAAACAAACCACGTAAGAGAGAGAGAGAGAGAGAGAAAAAGCAATCATAGAAAACAAAGAAATTTTACATGGTTCGGCAATGAATACATACTCCACGGACATTTAGATAATTGAGAGTTTTACTAATTAGAAGAAAATAAATGCCCAAAGAACTACAGATGAGATATCTCAGTATTCTATACATAATATACACATTAGTGTATTTGACAAATATATATAGAAGTGGGATGAGAAATTGAAGTCACAAAACAGAGTACAAAAGAGCCGACGAGCGGCAGTGACAACTTGGCGATTACCTCTCAGCCGAAGACGGTGAATTAGTGTGAGAAAAGTGTATTTGAAATAGATGAGCAGTCAACAAAGGATAAGTGACTGGGATCTGTTTCGCCGTCGATTTCGATGGAGAGGACAGAGTTTGGTCATCGAAGATTTGAGTCGATTGAGGTTAGTGGGTCTAGGGTTCATGCTGTGCAGCCCCCTATGGGGCCCACTCCAGGTCCCATTGTTTGATCCGAATTGTTCATTTTGTTCATCTCGTGGAATAGGTAGTCTATGTAAAATTTTTGGTTGATTAGACATTGGTATCTATGTTTTCAGACTGAAGTTTTGCCAGAAACAGAACATTCAAAGAAACTATTGTAGGTGATTTTTTTCCTACAAAACTGTAAGCTTAATAGTCTCCAATCAAGCAGTTACCGGGGTCCAATCAACCTAATTTTACATGGACTATCTGCTCGACAAATAAAGTGAATGATTCAAATCAAACAATGGGATCCGGGGTGAGCCCCATAGGGGTCGTGCAGCAAGCATGCATGTTGTGCACGCAGTGCACAACACTAACCCCAAACTCGAGGTTAGGAGTCGACTGAGAGTTTTTGTGGAGGGGCAAACATTTTAGCTTCTTGTTTAAACCTTCAAATGGGTTATAAAAGGTAGATATTTTAACCTGGGAAACAAATTGTACGATACAACACGTATTGGGATACTCCAGTACGCTACTTCTTCCGTATCCTACAATTTCTATACAAATGCAGTATGGCGATCGATACGTGTAGTTTTACTTCTGATACAATACGAATCATTCGATACGTATCGGGTATTGTACGATTTTAACAACACTATTATAAACATACATTGAAAGGGCAACCAATGTAGAACGAGAAAAAGAAGAATATTGACAAACATCGAACATACTAACCTATTTCAAAAAATAATCTTGTAATTAACCAGGTCCTCGTACATATTAGTTATTATACAATACCACAATGATCAAAGAAGACATCAAAAGACCCGAAGAAAATAGCAAAACAAAATACAACCACATAAAATTTGAACTACTAAAACATGGAAATATTCTATTCTTAAAGTCATTGCTCAAGCACACTTTGCACCATCAGCGAGAAACTTCTTTGTGATGTCTCGCGCTTTGCACATGACTTCTAATGGCTCTGCTTTGGGCATGGTAAGACCAATCCCTTCAGTCATGTCAACAAGTTCCTCACTAACCCTCTTCCACTCAAAGCACTGAATAAGTGACCCCAAAGTCAAGCCCACAACACGTTGGGCTAAACCTGCTCCGGGGCAAGCCCTCCTTCCCAACCCAAATGGCAATAACTTATGTCCCTCCACTGCCCCACCTTCAAATCTCCCGGGTTTAAAGCTTGTTGGGTCATCCCAAACCTTAGGATCCCTATGGATGGCCCATGCATTACCCAACAAGAGTGTGCCACGTGGCACATTGTATCCGTTGATAGTACAATCATCAGATGACATGTGTGGTACAAGCATGGGTGCTGCTGGGCAAAGTCGAAATGTTTCAGATATGATAGCTTGAAGATAAGGTAGCTTGTGGACATCGTGTTCATCAATCAGGCGATCTAGGCCAACATGATCATCTATCTCAGCTCTAGCCTTCGCCAACACCTCTGGGTGGTTAACCAAATTAGACATTGCCCATTCCATTGTTGCTGCTGAGGTGTCTGTCCCTGCTAGTATCATGACCTGTACATTATAGTTAATAAATTTAGAGGAGTATGACTATGAGGTTCTTAGCTTAAAGGTTTGGTCACATGTGTGTTCAATTTGAGGATTAGCTCACTACTAGAAAAAAGAAAGATCTTAGTTTTTGTAAAAAGATAAGAGTTAGATTTTTTTATCACGGTTAAGTACATAAACCGAGATGAAAGACAGTTTTAATCTCGATCATCTATATAACGTGATTGAAAATAGAAATAAAATTAAGCTTTAATATCGGTCTTTTAAAAAGTGTGAATGTAAGTAAGAGTTTTAATCTTAGTCATTTAAAAAGTGTGGTTGTAAGTAGGATGAGATAATTTCATTTTTATTTTTAATCACATTTTATAGATGACCGAGATTAATACTGTATTTCATCTCGGTTTATGTACTTAACCGTGATAAAAAAAATCTAACTCTAATTTTTTTATCATGTTTTTACATAGACTCAGATCTTTCTTGTTTTTTCTGTCTTATTAAAGAATGCTCAGAATGTGATGGATATTGAAGAACGGTTGGGAACAAAATTTTATGGGAAGAAAATTTTCAATTTGATGAAAATTATTGAGTTGGATTATCATAATTATGTTGAGAAAGAGAAGAGGAATTTAGATATTTTGATGGAAGGAAATTTTGCTGAATTGGAAAATGGGACATCCCATCTAAACCCAAAAAAATTGTTGTGAGAAACTCATAGAATATATGTTTAACCAAAAAAAATATGGTTGTAACAAAAAATTAAACTTTCTCAAACAAGCTTGGAAACTATAAGAGTACATAAAGCCTAGAAAATCATAGTTAATGTCCAAGAAACTAATATGGGCAAGTGAAAGACCGACAAAAACTATTATATATATTAAATAGTTCAACAATATAATGAAATGCATAATTGGTGGGGTTGATAGGTGGTGGTTGTCTTGTGCAAGAGCTCAAAGGATCATACCTGGAAGGAAGCAAAGTTTGCAAGATTAGGCAATTTTTGGATGCGAGTGAATTTTTTCATCATGGTTTTTCTCATTTTTTAATCATGGTTTTACTAAAAATTGAGATCTTTTCTCTGTAAACAATCACGATTTTTAGACAAAACTAAGATGTTATGTTGTCAAAGATCACAGTTTCTTTTTTTTAATCACAGTTTTTCATGAGTTTTCATCACGGTTTTTCATCACGGTCTAAAACCGTGATTGAAAGATGAGAACTTTTAATCACACTAAATTAGATCACGGTTTTTCGACCGAGATTTAAAGTGAAAGATCACACCAAAAGACCTGATCTTTATGCCTTTTTGTAGTAGTGACTCCTCTCCTTATCCCTTCATACTTCTATTTTGAGGGCTATCAAGGATCTCCAATCATGATCCGAATAGTTCATCAGATAATGATAATAAATATGTGGATAAGTTGTATTTTGTTGTGTAAACTGAATGGCAAGTGTCTTTTAATGACGAACCATACAATTTAATTAGGAAACAAAATTCAACTTATTCATGTATTTCTCGGTAAACAATCAAACTGCTTTATTGCAAACATGTTGCAATTCACACAATAAAAGTATGAAGGAATATGGAGAGATGAAGTATGAAGGGGAAATCTCTGAACTTTGAGGCAGTTGCAAAACGTTTTACCCCTCCGTCCCATAAAGCTGGGGTCTTGCGAAATTACGTGTAATTTTATAAAAAAAATAATGTATTTATCAAAATAATTTTTGAAATTTTTGTTGCACTGCATCAAGATCCTCAATAAGATCTAATTAAACAAGATCGATATTGGGTAAAAAATTATTTTCGCAAGTATATTATTTTTAATTTGAAAATTATACGTAGTTTTGTAAAGCTCCAACTTTATGGGACAGAGGGGGTGTTGCGCAGCCTTGTGTTGTGCGGCACCCAGCGCGGCCGCACCGGTGTCGGTCCGATGATCGGAGACGTCTGTCGCGTAGAGCTCGTCGAGTACTATAAGATTACCAAAAATCAATTCGATCAAATATCGTTAAGTGTGTCATCGGAACAAAAATAACTTTGAAAAAAATGGTTTCAATAATTTTCATTTAGTGTTTCAAGTCATATGTGTTCTAATTTTTTTCAAGTTTTATGTGTTCCGATCACGCACTTAACGATATCGGATCGAGTTGTTTTTAAAACACTTATAGTACTCGACGAGCTCTACGCGATGAACATCTCCGATTATCGGACCAACACCAGCGAGGTCACGCCGAATGCCACACAGCACGCTGCACGCTGCGCAGATGGAACGAAGGGACGTAATTATTGTTGGGATAAACTCCTGTAGTCCAGGTGTCCGAAACAGGAGTTGATATAATGATTTATGACTATTGGTTTTGTTTATTAAGATAATTCCAATTGGATGATTTTGTTCAGGGAAAGCAATCCAACAGCTAAGAAATGGAAGGAAAAAGAGAGAAATATAGAAGGGAACATGGGGGAGCCCACTTACACTCATAAGGCCTTTTATAATTGCATCTGTATAGTACTCTGGTTGCGACTCTTGCAACTTGAGTAAATGATCAATCATCGTATTCTTACTCGTATCCCTCCTATGCTCATCGATCAACCCTTGCAATAACGCGTCCAGTCTATTTTGAGTTTTCTCCAAATTCTTCTCAAGACTTTTGTAATCAATCCATCGTAAAATCGGCAAGAAGTCTGCGAGGTTTGACGCGCCGCCGTGTGAGAACACATCACTCACAATCGCTCGAAACTCCTCCGCCTCTGCTGATTCCTCCACATCGTCCCCGTAATACCGCTTTCCGGCTATCATTCTGATGATGTTATTAAGCGTCAGCCCAGAAAGCTTCGATTTCATTTCGACTTTGGCGAAATCGGTTGACGATTTCTTGTACAATTGGTGCAGCAAGTGCCCGACTTCCTCATGCCGGATGGATAGGAAGACGTTGAGGCGGCCGGTGGAGAAGATTTCTTGGGACATGAGGCGTCGTAGGTTGCGCCAGTGGTCGCCGTACGGAGCGTTGACGACGTTGGTGTAGTCGTACCCGATGTATTTGCCGGCTATGAACCTGGGACGGTTGGCTAGGACGATGTCGTTTTTGGTGAAACACTCTTCAGCGGCGGAAGGCGAGCAAATGACTACAACGAGTTGGGACCCGAACCGGAGGGAGAAGACGGGGCCAAGGGTTAGGGAGAGTTTGTGGAAGGTTCGGTGCATAGGTTGTTTGAGGAGGTGGAGGTGGCCGATGACCGGAAGGGAGTACGGTGGACTTGGAGGGAGGTTGCGGCCGCGTTGGGCTTTTTGTGAAAGAAATTTGAAAGCAATGAGGAGGAGGAAAAAAGAGAGAGTGATGTATGGGAGTATGAGTTCCATGTTTGGGAGTGGTTGCGTTTGTGATGATAATGGGGGTGTTTATATAGTGGGCAAAAAATTATTTTATAGTGTGAGTGCTCAAATATCAAAAGTCGATTCGGCTTTGTTTAATTTTAGTGTGTGGATACCTACGAATTATGATAGCTACGAATTATTATTTTTTTGAACGGCACTACGAATTATTATCGTATGTTAGTGCTTCGTTATGCAATCATGTTTCAATTTCACTAACTCTTCCACAAAATGACATAATCATTTCAAATTAACTAGTGGCGTGGGCGGTGAGCCATTATTTTTTAACTGTGGTTTTATAATTGAAATTATAGATTATAGGTTGTAGTTTAAATAACTTGGGAACGTCTGGAAATGTCTTGATAATGTGAGTTGTTAGAATAATCACCACACGCACACAACAGAATACGAAAACAGTAAAGGAAATCAACACAGGAATTTACGTGGTTCCCCAAGATCGGGTACGTCCACGAGAGCGAGAACGAGTCTGTATTATTCTGATAAGTCAGCTAGGGTTTTTACAATAGAGAATATATATAGTTCTACTCTATTTCAACCCTAATAATTCCGTACCGTACCGCGGGGGGCGAACCAAACCGTCTGGCCTACGGCCCGACCCAAACAGCTGAATCTACGATGGGCCAGTGCCTCGCTCTGCTCCGCTTCGCTCGGCACTGGCCTTTTACGAGAACTTCTCAGTACCTCTCATACGCAACATATGAGCCACAAGTTCCAACATGAGTAGAATAAATTTTACATCTTGATAGTGTTTTGTGGTATAATTAATCTGTACATTGTGCCTCTATCTCACTTTTTTGAAAAATTTGTTGTCCAAACACCCGTTGTAATTCTTCACAAACGCAAACGTCAAATTGTTGATTTCGTTTTGTTTCGTATATGGTTTTGGCAAATATTCAAATAAGACAATAGTAGCATGGCAACTTAGCTGCTTGTGTTGGTTGGGTTGCCTGTCTTGTGGCATGGCAACTTAGCTTGTTGTGTTAGGTTTTTTTTTTTTTTGGGTTTTTCAGTTGTTTTTGGGCTTTGGCCCATTGAGTTGGTTGACTCCTTGCCACTGTCGGTTTGGGATTGGGTTTGGGTATGTGACTGGGCAAAAAATTGTTCTTAGCATTATTTAGGAATATGATGTCATATTCTCGTTGATCATTTTAGTCTGTATCAATGTCCAAGATTAATAAAGTACTCCCTCCGACTCAAATTGTCCGTCCCTTTTGGAAAATCTAACTTTTTAAGGAGATAAAATTATTGTTTTAGAGTTCAAAATGTGAAGTTTATTAAGTGATTTAAATTGTTTATATCATTCAATATGGATCTCAAAAAATATATAATATGGATTTTGTTTGATAGATCTCAATTTGTTGTTTTATACTAAGTTTTAAAAATCATGAAAAACATTATAAACTAAAAGATATATATACGATTTAGAAAAATGACACAAATTTCAAAATTTGTGAAATAAATAGGGAGGGAATGAGTTATTTTAAGAGTAAAACTGAAAATTTGACATATTTTGATAGTTGTTATTAGAAATAAAATCAACATTTTGTGACATCCAAAATAGAAATAAGGACCAGCAATTTGGGACAGAGGGAGCAATAATTTTGTAAAAAAAAATCTCCAAATTCTAGAATAATAATATTTTTTCACATACATGTTCTTTTTTTAGTTTGACCTTAGGGTGTCTGGTTTTGCTTGTGCGAACCTCTTCTAATCTTCTTCTCAGTCCGTTCAAAAGTAGACAGTCTAAGCTGAGATTAGGAAATTTATAAGAAAAGCTCTTGCAGCCTATAACTTTTTAATGAAAAAGTTATCAATTTTCGGGCTAAAAATGCCAAGAGTTACCGGTTCATCCTTTCATACTAATAATGGAAGTTACTATTTATAGCACTTAGAGTATCAATATCAGCCTCTCTACTTTAACTTTAAAGTTAAAGTTAAAGTTAAAGTAGAGAGCAAACTTATCCAAAATCTCAAGAATTAACCTCACCAAATGAACTCACCAATTTGAAGATTTCTTAACTTTTTTTTACAGTAACTTAACAAATTTGGTGACCTACTGTTCACTCACCAAAAGAGGAGAAGAGAGGGAAGAGTAAAAGTTTGAATAGAGAGTCTGATTCTGTGAGTTTTTGATGAAGTGACTTGCTAAAGCTTGAATAGAGAGTTTGATTTTGTGAATTTTTTGTAAAGTAACTTGCTAAATTAAAAAAAGTGTTTTTGAGGTTAAATTTGGTAATTTTTTTTTTTTTTTGGTGTCAAATAAAGATGCCCTTATAAAATACTAGAAACAACTTTTTGCTTTACCTCTTTCAAAATTGAATAATTGTTGTCACAATCCTTGCACATTTAAAACAACAAAAATGATCGGTGTATAACAACTAGTTCCAACAAGTTTCCAACACACTTACATGGTGTGTTGATCCCACACATACTTGAGTGTGAAGCCTGTATGGGATCAACACACCATGTAAGTGTGTTAGAGACTTGTTGAAAATTTTTGTTGTACATGTATCATTGTTAAAATAATTTTCCATATGACCCCTCTTTTTCGAATTCTCCACGATTGCCGGTTTAAATACTTTTACAATGCGGGTGAGGCACCTTACGGATTGAACACCCTTCACCAATATCTTTAGCTAAAAACAATTTTCCACATTACTTTTAAAATGGGTGAGGTAAGGGCTTACGTATTGAACACCCTTCACCAATATTTTAGCAAATTTAGTACACTTGGTGGCCCAGGTAAGACGCGCGGGACTGCTTGACTGACCACAGTATGACTTTGGTTTCTAAATTCAATTAGCACCCAAAAAAAAAAAAAGAGACATAGGGGGGACCCAGCTACAAAAAAATTTCTCAAAACTTTATCATATATTGATGTTTGTTTATGAATTGTTTTAGTATAAAGGTTCAACCTTGAATTATTTTTGTAAACAATATTATCTGGTACAACAAAAGGAATCCAAAACCAGATTAGCTAGAAGGTCATTGTTATTTTTTGTGCACGGATCAGCTTGTGCGACCTTGATTAATGTTAGGTCCATGAAGTTAATGATCAGAGGAACCTCTAGCGGGATCTCTAAATAGGGGTGTAACCGGTTCGGTTCGGTTCGGTTCGGTCCGGTTCGAGAGGGAATTTGACTGAACCGAGTAAAACCGGTTCTTGAAGGACATGGAACCGAAACAGGTTTTTAAGTAACTGGTTCGGTTCTTCCGGTTCGGTCCGGTTCTATAACCGGTTCGGTTCTTATTGATGGGCTCATTGGGCTGAAATTTTGGGCCAAATTTAAACCCATTCTGGGTCATTCTGCGATTCTGGGCTCATTAAGCCCATTGAAATTAAGCCCACCTAGACATTAGGCTCATACCAAGAGCCCATTCGATTATAAGAGCCAAATAAAAATAAACAGAAAAGGTTACTAACTTATAAGAGCCCATTGCCCCATTCAATTATAAGAGCCCAATAAAAAGAAAAATAAAATAAAATAAAGGCAGCAAGGCAGCAACTAGCAAGCCCTCACAGAGGGCTTCACCATCAGGTCCATGACCATCATACAATTACAACATTACAAGTTTACAACTACAAATCATGGTAGTAGCAATTCAAAGTTTCTATTTCTAACATTACCAAAGTACTAGAGTTCCCACTTCCCAGCAATAAAAAAAAAAAAAAAAGAAACAGTAGAGAAGACTGAAGAGTGCAATTCCATAAATTGTCCAAGTGAGCAACTTATAATATTTCCCTATTTTACTAGTTCAAATCTTTTGTGGTTGTATTTTGTTTCGCTATTTTCTTCAGGTCTTTTGATGTCTTCTTTGATCATTGTGGTATTGTATAACAACTAGTATGTAAGCGGACCTAGTTAGTTGCAAGATTATTTTTTCAAATAGGTTAGTATGTTTGATGCTTGTCATTCTTCTTTTTCCCGTTCTACATTGGCTGCCCTTTCAATGTATGTTTACAACAATGTTGCTAAAATTGTACGATACACATTACATGATTCGTATTATATCGGAAGGAAAACTACACGTATCGATCACTGTATCGCATTTGTATAGAATTGAAGGATACGGCAGACGTAGCGTATTGGCGTATCTCGATACATGTTGTATCGTACAATTTGTTGACCAGGTTAAAATCTATACCTTTTATATCCCATTTGAGTTTTCAAACAAAACACTAAATGTTTACCCTCTACATAAACCCTCAGTCGACTTCAATCTCCAATGACCAAACTATGTTCTCTCTCTAATGAAATTGACGGCTAAACAAATCCCAATCACTTATTCCTCTGCCGACTGCCCATCTCCTATTTCAGATGCTCTTTTCTCACACTATGTCATCGTCTCCGGCTGAAAGGTAATCGCCGAGATGTCACTGCCACTCGTCGGCTCTTTTGTACTCTCTTTTATTGACTTCAATTTCTCATCTCACTTCTGTATCTATTTGTCAAATATACTAATGTATATATTATGTAGAGAATAGAAGGGTTTTAACTCATTTATTTATTCAAGGCCACTACTGACCCTTCTCATTTGCTAAAGTTCTGTCTTGATTCTCTACAAGTCAGGACAACTACTCCGTTAAAATAAGATAGGTAAGTGTCTTTCTCATTACGCTAAGGCATTCAATACAAGGAAAAACAAAAAACAGAGCATTGTTTATCATTTTATTGATGTCGCTTACATTTTTTGTAACGCCCCAAAATTTGGGTTTGTTAATAAAGAATAGGGTTTACAACAATATCTCAAAAGAAAATTACATAGATTTTCCTGTAAATACAACCATCCTCTACAGGGTCGACTAAGAATTCTCTACTCCACTGCACGGCTGTCCATCCTGGCGGTATTCTGCTCTGCTCTATGGCCTTCAAGCCGTAGTACTCCTCTTGTTCATCTCTATGGTTTGGCATAATCGTCAGAGTCGCAGAGCAACATCGTGGTATTATGTCAGGGTTACACAAGTGCAACACCATGAGTGATAACGCCCAATAGACAGTTCTACCCAAACCTTAACTAGCAATTCTAGAACAATATACGAAAAACTTCTAGTCCACTCCTCTCGGAAATAAGAAAAAATTGATTTTTTTTGTGTTGCAAATTATTTTTGGAAAATCCGAGCCGTCCAATGTGTTTAGAAGGTGTTTTCAAGTTCACGCGAGAATTTTTCAAAAAAAAATACCGGGAAGGGCTTGATCCAAGCAGTTTTTCGCAAAAACTGTATATTAGTTTTTCGCAAAAACTGTATATTTACAGTTTTGCGAAAAACTGCTTGGATCAAGCCCTTCCCGGTATTTTTTTTTTATGATTTCTCGCGTAGACCCTTGTAAATACCTTCTGAACACATTGAACAGTTCGGATCGTCAAAAAAATGCTCGAATCATGGAAGTCCGGAAGTCCGGAGCCCGTTACTGTTTTCGATAAACCCTATTTTACTTTTCCACTTATATATATATATATATATCCCATGAATGCAGATGTGTCAATGTCAATGCATATCAGATTATCACGTGTGTATCTCATGCATAAGTAAACAATGTCTTGTATTATCTTTTCAGTGTCAACATTCTTCTTCAAATTTTCAACCAATGACAACATCTCCCATCTCTCGAAAGTTATTGGTCTGTTTTCATCTCCTTTCAACTTACAGCACCAACCTTTCCACTCAAGGTTCCGGCTGTCTTGTATCCAAGCGCACACTAACATGATACAAGGTCCGTCCACCCCGCGACTCACACGAACATAGTCCTGACTGTCTTGTCATCATGGCGCACACTAACATGATACAAGGTCTGTCCACTATGTGTTGTGCACACTTAGCCCTAACCACCAAGTTCACTCCATGAAAATGGGGCGGTACGTGCTCTCGCTGCACTACCGTATCACTTAACTCCAACCACATTATGGCACACACTAACATGATGAGCGGCATTAAGGTGGCACTTCCATTTTCAATTCCATTTAATCAATCCATTCTCATTCTTATTCTTTTCTCATCAACAGCTATTTAATCATTGTCTCGAAAATCGTATCGTGTCGTGTCAATAACCGTATCATGACGTGCTCATGCAGTATGCTCAATCATCCTCAAAACGTGTCAATGCAACATTTCTCAATAAACATGTCACATAAAATATCAGCTTTCTATGTGCAAAGTGTCATATAAAATAACAGCTTTTTTACGTGCTATCTTTTCCAAATCAGTCTAGGTTTATCAGCAAATCATTATTGATTGTTTACGAAGTCATCTCAAAACTTTTAATTTTTTTTGGTGACTTTCTCTAGACAAATGAGATAACCAGGAGAGTCCCAGGCCAGATGGTCGGAAGAGTCCAGTTAGAATCACCATTTCTTTCTTAGACAGCGCGAAACTTGTCCTTTTGACTCAAGGGTGTTAGCCTTGGGTTATCTCATAATCCAACTACTGGTCAAAACATTTACTTGTTAGTTTAAGAAAACATTTTTTATCTCATTTTCCGAAAATTAGTCGGGCATTATAACTGTGTAATTTTGAAAAGTCGATTTTCTATCGGGCATTATAACTGCGTATTTTTGAAAATTCTAACTCAAATCAAACATAGTAATGACTACGCATGGTTATGAAAAGTTACTTTTAGTCATGCAAACTTTCTACCGTAAGCTTTCAAGATCACTACTAATTTTCTGGAAAAATGCTAAGTAAACAACTTAGAGGAACTTTTTAGAAGTAAATCATGCATCAACTTAATATAAATAGACTACTAATTGAAAGTAGAATACCTACTTAAAGGTTAGGTTGAGTAATCTACCTCAATTTCCGGTGATTACCCGGAAGCCGAATAAGCTAGGTTGGTTTTCTGGTGAGCTACGGACACCTTAAACTTCTAACTTTTCTGCTAACTTTGGATTGGTGGGTGGTTATAGGTGGAGGAGTGAGGTTGTTTTTGGGTGGTGGAGGAAGAACAAGAAAGAAAGAAGCACAAGAAATTGAAAAGGTGTAAGAGCTCTAAGTTGGTGTGAGAAATGCATGGGATTGCATGGTATTTATAGGCAAAATGAGAGAGCTCTCTCCCCCTCTATGTTGGCCGGCCTCCCCCTCTCCATGTGTTCATTAATTTGTGCCATTTATGGCACATGCAAAGTACCAAGTTAGGAGAACAAAATCTCTAGGTTAGTACCCTAAAAATCTAAGGCATTACATAAGCATATCTAGGGTATTTAATAAGGAATATGAGAGGAAATTTCTAGGAAATTTCTAGGAAATTTCCTAAGTCCCAAGTAGTTTATAATTTTGCATGGCCACCTTTGTTTTGGGGAGTTTTGGTTACTTGAAACTTGGTTAAGAGGCATGTGCCTAATTAGGGCTACTAACTGGACTACTTAGGTTACTTAATGAAGAACATGCTTGGGACATGCAAATATTCCTCAAATTAAATGAAGAACATGCACTCTAAATACTTGGAGAGAAAGTAAGCTCTTAATAGGGTTTTAGGTGCTAGTTATACACACAGATGTGCACTAAATAGGCACAAGTCTAATGACCTAAGAAATCTAGGAAATCTATAGAAAAATCTAGACTTCACTTTATGGGATTCCTATGCACATACATGGTCCTAGTTATACTTGGTGACTAAGGAATTCAAGAAGCTTCCTCCCTCCTTCCTACAAGCAAATAACTAAAATCTCCTAGGAAAATCTAGGGGAAAATCTAGGAATTAATGAGAAGAAAACTAGTAGGAAATCTAGTAAAAAAACTCTACTAGTATAAATATACTAGTACACACTCATATATATAAATATACTAGCACAAAAATAATTATTGGCTCAAAATAATTATTACCAAAAATAACTTAAAGTAATCTATTAAAGGAAAAAAATTTAAGGAAAGGAAAATCAATTAATAAACGAAATTTTTATTTAGTAAAAATCAGGGTTGTTACATTTTTTTTTTCCGTATTGTTTTGGAACACCTTAATCTTTGGGAAACCTATAGATGGCTTAAGACATGTGCTTTTTGCCTCCTACATGCTTCTGTTTTCTTATATGCAATCAATTTTTTGTTTGTTGTTAGGGAGTATTTATTACTCCATTACTTTGTGCATATTACCTTTTGTTAACGTATCTTACGATACGTACCTAATACGATACATAAAATAAAAAAATCGATACATGATACGTATTCCAGTCTTAAAGCCTTTGTTTACAACTTAAAATAAATTGAGTTGATCAGTAGGTATTGTTAACGTATCTTACGATACGCAGTACATACCTAATATGATACATAAAATAAAAAAATTCGATACATGATACGTATCCAAGTTTTAAAACCTTTGTTTATAACTTAAAATAAATTGAGTTGATCAGTAGGTATTGAGACAAATTAAAATGAAATTGTAAAATAAAGCATTGGGAGGATGTTCTTGTATGCCTTGATGCAACATGCTAATTACACAAAGTACTAGGCCTGTCAATGGATCAATTAGGCTTGAATCTGGAGAACCTCGATCAAATCCGATAATCCAAATTTTCATATTAGGTTAGATTTGGATATTGGTTGATCTGATTTGAATATAATCCGATCCGAATTGAAAGACCACATTTCACAATTATTGATGGTGGTAAGGTGCAGATCTTATTCAAGTGGATTCAGAGCTTCTTAAAATTCACTAGTCCATATCCGATATTTGAAGGCAAACACACAAGTTAGGTCATTAAAGCTTGCGTCCAATTTCACTAGTGAACTGGTATTTCAGAGCAAACAATATTTGAACAGATGAGAAAATCTGATGTGAATGCTTGAAAACAACAATACAGGGACAACATTTGAGATATGACACATTCGAGACTTTTAGATTAATCAACAGACTGATTGAGACTGTGATGTAGGACAAGATTGCAAAATTTCTGTCACAACCCAAATCCGGCCCTAAAAGTCGTGACCGGCCAAGCGACGAGGTGTTGGGGTAGAATTTAGTCTCAGGAGTCACTGGACTTCCGCTTTTCCTTTTTTCTTTTTCTTCGTTTTGTCTTATTGGCATAAATGTCGAAGAGGGCGCGACATGTGGAAGAAGTCTTGTTGGAATAAAGAATGTCGTTAGTTGGTGCATACTCTTTATAAAATTCGCCCAAAATAGGGAGGCCACTAATGCAATGGAGATCCCAAAGAGAAAAGCCAAGTTCCCTGTACGATGCATGAAAAGTATTTATATCCGGCGACGTTCAAGGAAAGCCTTGAACACATTTATATTCCTGGTATATGAGAACTTGGAGACATAAATAGCAGAATAAATGCCAACTTTTTTCAAGATATAAGGGAGGATAGAAAGCACATTGCGTAACTAGAAAAGACATATTGGGTCTTGAAGATGCGTGGGAGTGGCTCGGATATTAAAAGAAGTATCCCAATCAATGCTCTCATTTTTTATTCTCTTGAGAAGGAGATTAAAGTTGCCGGGGATCACATTATCGAATTCATTCTCAGAAAAGGGACCAAGCAAGGAAATATGGGATGAGTTCCGATTTGTGGGATATCCCTTGCTATTTATCTCATAGCATTTTCGAATTCCATTATAGACCATGTTGTCCGTATGAAGGGAAATATGCGGACATTTCTTCGCCAAAGTCAAATTATCATAAATGGACTTGTGTCTAGCAATCCTGGGGCCAGATTTATCCAAAATGTCTCGATGATCACAGTGAAGGTGCTCAAGTGTTTTTGAAGTGTTGTGAAATTTTAATGTACACACAAGCGCACAAATCGCTAAACTGATTTATAGGAAATCAGATAAACTTAAACTGATTTAATCCTAACCTAGTTACCAAAATTTGAGATGTGGTATTTAAAACTAAAAATTGAACAAGCAATTGGAAAAACAAATAAATAAGTTGACTACGAAACAAAATTGATAATGAGAAAAGTGACTAAGGTTTTAAAATCCACACTCATTTATTCATGTCAATTACTCACAAACTCTCATTTATTTTCCTACTCTTCTTCACAGTAATTTGGTGGCTAAACTCTATTACCGTGGAAAATATTATCGTTAAGACTTTTAAGAAAACAACTTATGTGCGCTCTTCCTCTCTTTAATGTTCTAGACCAAAAAATCATATGTATCCATTCGAAAATAAATCATAAAAGATATCCAGTTCTTGAAATTAAACACTACATAACAGGGCTAAATAATTAGCTAGCAATCCCAAATCATGGAAAAAAACATGATTGAATCCATATCCAAAATTACTAACTTAATAATAATGAGATAGGAACGATTATTCAATTAAACCAGACATTCAAAAAATAAATAAAAATCTATAAATACTTACTACGAAACATGAGGTTTCATACTCAATCCTAGTCTAGAAATCTAACCGCTCATGGACATAAGCATACCCATATGACGAGTAATAACCATTGAAGCTTTCTCCCACATGAGCTTTTTCCCTCTTTTTCTAGCTGTATTCGAGGCTGCAGCCGCCTTGTAATTTTTCTTGAGGTCCTAGCCGAAAATCCCCCAATGAGCTAGCGCTTTTCTTCATTTTTATATTTATTGTCTAGTGTAAAGTGCCCCCAAGGCAAACTTGGATGCACCAAAATCTTTCTTTTATTTCAAAGGAAAAAATCTCCTTTACGATTCCCATAGTCCACCAAAGGTAGACTTTTCGATCAAGATATGGCTTTTGATTTTCTTTAATTTCCAAGTCTAAGGGGGTGTTCCACTAACTAGTTTTTTTCCAAAAACTAGTTTTTCTTAAAAACCAAGACAAGTCATCCTCTCACAATACATCACATAACACAAAAACCAAGGCAGTTTTAAAACAAATTAATTCTCCTTTGTTTCTATTCTGGATGAAACCGAATATTCTGTACACAGTCCACTCAAAATCCAATTTCCTTCCACCAATTATCTTTCCAAGATTCTTGTCCTGATATCCTCTCCAATATTGACTTCTTTTCCTTAATAGCTTGCAAAATTGGGCCAGGCACTTTAATTAGTGAACCACGGCTTGGCTCTGATGCTTCAACTCCAAGCAAAATCTCACTTCACTCAATAGTCGAATAATAGGTTGTTATCATTTTTTCCCGGTAAATCAATAATTCCAAGTAAATGACTAAAAAGAAAAATAATCAAAGATAAATATGCACATTTTGGAATTAACAACATAGGATATAGGGCTTACATGTGTCAATAATTTGTGCTCATCACGAAGAAAGGTCCATGTCACTGAAAAAGGAAAAAGGAAAAAGGGTTCAATCCAATTTGTACCCACAAATTAAAATAAAGATGCTCACAAAAAAGACAAATAAATGAAAGAACCATCGAAAGCCTTTCAGCAAACTCAAGGACAAAAAAGATTAAAACCCTCAACAGACCTATAAAAATGCTCACAAGAAGAGACAAAATAAGGGAGAGAACTCTCAAAAGCCTTTCAGCAAGCTCCCCAAAAGGACAAACGAAAGTTAAAACCCTCAAGAGTAGGGGTGAAAATTAAAACCGATGAACCGAACCGGACCGAGGTTTTTTTTCGGTTTTTTTCTTTTGCCGGTTCAGTTCGGTTTCTGATAATCTAATTTTTTGAAAACCGGTTCGGAGAATTTTTTACGCGAACCGAACCGGACCGGTTTACACATGTACACGCATATATAGTATATAGCTTTGAAAAAAATGAAGGGGGCAAGGCTTGAACACACAACCTCGCACAACTGCACAAGGAGAGCTGGCTGCTTACCAACTTTGTTGGGTAAGACCCTTGCAACAAAAGTGGGAAACAAATAATTTTATTACTTACCCTTTATAACTACTATATATATACACACTTAACCGGCTTCCCAAACACGTTTCTTTTTCCACTCCGTCTGTCATCAGACTCTCTCTGTGTCATCTCTTTCAAACTCCCAACTTGAGTCTCACCCCTCTCTCATGATCGGCGACGACGACGGCGACTCCCACCCCTCTCTCCCACCGAGATCGGCGACTCCCACCCCTCTCTCTCACACCAAGATCAGCGACTCGGCGACTCCCGCCGCTCTCCGTACGTTTTTTAAATCTGCATTTTTAGATCTATGTTGTCTCTACGTTTGTAGATCTGGGTTTGTCTCTGCGTTTGTATATATATGAGTGTACATACGTATGTATATATTGTGTATACGTATGTATATGTCTGTGTGTGTGAATTTGTAGATCTGCATTTTTGTCTGTCTCTCTCTCTCCGACGAACCGAACCGAAGTCTGAACCGAACAGAACCGGCCGAACCGAACCGACCCCTAGAAATCGGTTCTCAGTTCAGTACGTATCTTGAACCGATTTTCTTCGGTTCACTCAAAAACGCCTCCGAACCCGACCGGTTTCACCCCCACTCAAGAGTCTCGACATATGATGCCATTTTCATTTGGGTTTTGACAAAAGTCTATGTGAGGAAACAAATGCCAGGCACCTCTTTGAACCAAAAGAACAAGGACAACACAAGCTTTTGTAGAAGCCAAAGCCAAGGGGAAGTCAATCTTTTAAGAGCCTCTTAAGACAAATGAAGAAATTTCCCTTGACAAAATCTTCACCACATGAAGATAAAGCCCATAAAAAGAAACCTCAGAAGCTGAGAGACAAATAAAGGAAAAGAATCCTTGTCAACAGAGTTTTTTTTAAAAGCAAACTTGAACCTTTTCAAAGACTCTTCCGCACAATCCTTTGAAGGAGAACAAGCCAACGGAGTATTCAAACTCAATAACATGACCGAACCTCTCAAAGGCCTTAACAAAGACGAAGGAGAGGAGAGCCAGTTAGAAAATTTGATGTTCAATTGACAAAATCCTCTACAACAAAGGAATTAGAGAAGAGTCCAAAGTAGGTTTGAAGTTGAATCTGACAGAAGTCCCTCACAAGAGACTAAAGCCTAAAATGACAAAGATTCCTCGAAAGGAGTCAGAGCAAAATAAAAGGGTCTGAGCGAACATGGTTATGAAGTACAAAAATTCCAAGAAGAAATAAAAGCTCATAAAGTTATGATGAAGCAAATATGGGCAAATTAAATTGAGTATCAACAAAGTTTTTACCTAAAAGGGTGTAAAGTGATAGCAAGTTTGATCACACAAATAAACCCTGAATAAAAAATCAAGACAAAAGCTCAGCAAAAAAAAAAAAGACGTCTAAAAATCTACTTCACTCACAAAATGTGGTACTGATTCATGCTCAAGGAGGCTATCAATTTATGATGGAGCACAATATTTAAAAAAGAGAGCCATAAAAAAAGTTGGTGGGAAGTCAGAGAAAGGCATCAAGTCAGCCTATACAGACTATGTGCGCCAAGCGACGTGGTTAACAAGGGCCTTCGATTCAATGAGAAGTTTCCAAATATTGTGAGGATTTGTTTTGGGGTTTCATCTCAATATATAGGGCAAAATATCTCAGACTTCTACTTGGAAAAGAAGTAAAATTCTACTCCTATAGAAACACGTTTGTGTTTCAAGCGATGAATTCCAAGCAAAAAGATAGACTTCAAATGGGAGCAAGAGACTTCAATTTCAATCCCAATTCAGACTTATCTCAGGCGGTGATCTTTGAGCAAAAAAATTAGTCTTGGTGATAAGGGGAAATAACATGGGCCTACTATTTTCCATTGGAACGTTTGAAGTTTCCTCTTGAATTTTAATTTGGTCTACAAACTAATTGGACTTTCAATGCTTGCTGATCAAAGGGAGATAAAAGATGTTCTTGCCCTTTCTAAAAAAAATCGAGCTCTATCCCATCCCCATGTGTTCAATTTTGTTTTATTGACATTAAAAAAAATGTCAAATAAAATTTGAAAGCAAACAAAAGGGAGTCAGAAAAGTCTCTACCACAAAAGGAAGAAAAAATCTCTCTACCACAAGGAAGAAGAAATCTGCAGATATGTTTTGCAGTAGGAAAGTTTCTATAGATTTGACTTTATTTATACTACAAAGAGATCAAAATAAAAAAAAATATATCGAACAAATCCTAAAATTTATTTGGGAGGGGTGGTAGATGGACGGTTTGTTCCTTGAGCGTGCAGCCAGGGTATTTCCTTTTTTCAAGGCTACCTGCGAGGTCAATTGTGCTAGCATCCGGGCAATCTCAGCTAGTTGACGGCTAACTGCCTCGTTAGAAAGTGGTTGCTGGGGCTGTAGGATTGGGATTTTAGTACATGTTGTGCTAAAAAGGAAAAAGGAAGCGAGACAAGTGCTTTCTTCAGCATTAGATTGGCTTTAAAAAAAAATTGTTACAGTACAAAAGAAGTGATGCAAAAGAAGTGCTGCAACTTAAAAGAATAAAAAAAAAAATCCGCTGTAAAAGGCTCCTTGTAAGTCACAGAAGCCTACTAGAATAGGAATTTGATCTTCGGAAAAAATTAAAAATGGGCGTTTGACTGCTGCAAATAAAAAAAAGAAGAGAATATTCTTTTTTAAAAAAAAGGAAAAAAGAGCCTTGGGCTGTGCTAAAAATTGAGTACATGTTGTGTTCAGTACAGTTAAAAAAAGAGGCAAAAGGAAAAGACAAAAGAAGAAAGAGAGACACATCTTTGAAAAAGAAGAAAAAACTACTGGAACTGAAAGAGTTGTTAAAGTTCTGCAATAAAAGGATTCTTATTAGTCACATGCAAAAAGGCGATATAAAAGGTTATATAGGACTATTGCTACGAGAGAGGAAAGAAAGCTTGGGACAGAGCTTCAAAAAAAAAAAAAAAGAGGCTCTAAACTTTCAAAAGAAATATGCAAAAGTGATATAGTACTACTGTAGCAGAAAAATTTGAAACAAAGTTGCAAAAAAAATACTAAAAATAAGGGCTTTAATCTCAAAAAGAGAATCTAACCCGAACAAGAAAAATGTTTGGAAAAGCCAAGAGATTCTTTACTTGGAGAAGAAAACCTAAAGCTACACAGAACTCTGTAGCAAAACATAGCTTAATTTATATAGAAGAAACCTTCAGGGCCCGATTGGATGAGGGATTATTTTTAGGGGGATAAATTTTAGAGGGGGATAAGATAAGGGGGGTATTATTTTTGGAGGGTTGGCCCACATTGATGTGATGTTTATAAAGGGGGATAAAAATGTAGATCGTTTGGATGAGGGATTAAATAGGAGGATAACTTTTGGCTTGGTTTGGATGACTTAAAAATAAGAGGGGGTGGATGATGAAAAATGCAGTCAAATGACTGTTTTGCCCTTGTAGTGTCCCAAACTTGATTATGCATTAAATTAATTTTATAATTGCAAAACTTAATCTATTTAATTAATTTTAGACAAATTCAAGCTATATTAATTTATTTCATTGAAAATTTAATTTTTTGTAATAATTTTGTTTCAAAAAAAAATTTTAATTGTGTTTTTCTTTATTTTTTTTAAACTTGTTGGCCTATCTATTGTTTTTTTACTACTACCCCAACACAATTTGAAATTTAAATTATTAAAATAAACCTATAATTTGGAATGTAATTTTTTTTTTCCCGATTTTAGAACTTGGTAAACCTATATCATAAATTGAATTCAAAACTCACTTTAATTCCAAAACTCTCCATGTACCATCAAACGTCTAAGCCAATATCATAAAATCGAGACCATTAGTACAATGAATCCAACAAAATTACATCAAATGATCAAATGTAGGTCATCCAGCAAGATACTAATGTAGGTAATATCCCTAGCTTCACAACAAAGCCAATCCTCCACTTAACTAGAGGGCACGAGGAAAATTAGTAGGACCATTAGGTAGCCAAGCACAACCTAATACGACTTCCGGTAGCAGCAGCATGACCAATCTTAGGCTCACCAACCAGATAGCAGCAAGCATCAAGGACCTTCAGGAATGCAAGCATCAGTCAAGAACTTTGGCAAGAAGAGCCTCAAGCAAACTCTTTGAAAACAGATTCAACGACCATCAAGCAGCAGCAATGAATAGCCTTAAACCAGCAAACACATATCAGAGAATGCTAGAGATGGAGCAGCAACATGGAGTAAATGAATTTGTTCCACTCAATTAATTTAATGACTTGATTATATCAATTAAGAAATATGCATGTTGTTCATTGGGGGCAGCTGCACCTGATGCACAAAAGTAAGAAAATGCAACTGCAAATACTTCTAACTAATTTCCAATACATGAGTATGTATGCTAATGTATCAACAACATTCAAAAAACAAAAGAGTTTTCTATGCTAACGTATCAGACCCAGCCGTTACCACTAAGCATGAGTATCGAGCCACCTCCGTCATCTTCTTTTAATCATTCTTCTTCAGGTGGCCCATTTGTATTTCAGGTGAATCTGCATTGAACAATAACAACACACACACACACACACACACACACACAAACACACCACAAATCCAAGAAATGCCAAAAAATTTGAAAGAGGACTTCCCCCATCCAAACGGGCTAACTGAATTACAAACTAAGTAATATCAAACTTCTTTCAATGTAAAGGTTACCAAATTCAATAAATAAAATGAGCTCAGCTCTGTCATGATTGCCCAGAAATGCATGGCTGCAATTGCACATTATATAAGATAGTTACCACCGTAGTACTAGAATTGTAGCACCATAATTACAAGTACTAGAATTGTTTCTAACAGAGTTCAACATACAGCAACAGTTGTACCAAAATGAACCCTGGAATTGAAAATCTGGACATGAGCTATAGAATAACAAGTCACTAGCAGCTGTACATTCAGCTTAACCCAAACTAGTAATTAATCAAGCCAGAAATCAAAGTAGCTTGCCCAGGAGACAGTAGCATTTGCTACAAAGTAGCAACAACACAGGTTGCTGATTTGCAACACTAGCATCATAAGTAACATACTGTCAATAGCAACAATGAGAAGGGCTCAGAAAAGATAGTACCAACAATTAAATTCCATCACAAGGGTACGCATGGCTGCAACTAAGATTGCCCCGCCAAGGTAACTACCTTCATTAACATTTAATTTTATTCATCATCGCCCAATCAAAAGCCAAGAACCACCCATAACCTGTCATGCGAAAAGATTTTCAATTATAATTCAAAGTGTACCAAAAAGTACATCAAATTCATCTTTTTCAATCATCTATTTCACGTGTATTAGATGCGATTATGCTAGCTAGCCAGGTATGGACCCAATCTTATAGAAAGAAAGGCAGCAAGTAGCAAGCTTGTATGGTTATGGATTTGGTCCCAATTTAGAACAAGATTATACCCATGATTTTCTCCAAAGTGTACAAAATCAAGTTCTTCTCTATAGAAAATGTTAATGATGGATTAAATTCCACTACAAGATTATTGCTTCAATGGGTTCAGAGTATCTCGAGCTAGCATCTATTTATATACTTTAAAAAATCATTTTCTAATCAAATCGAAATCTACACGTCGAATACAAATCGAAATCTAGACTGGGCCTATATCGATTTTTTCATATGTAGCTTTCAAGATACAGATCGAACAAATCGAAAAATCAAAACCCAGATGGAAAAAATCACAATCTCAGATCGGCAAAATCAGTAAACATAGAGATCTTTGGGTCGAAATCATCCATACCTAAGAGATTTCAGTTCAAATCACCATGAAATCGCAAACCCAGACACCTCTGTTCGAATCGCAAATGAATCAACAGAACTGGTGTCAATCGACTGCGAAGAAGGGGATAAGGAGGGGTGTTTACGTCAAAATGCTTCCCCTTCTACTCCCGGATAACTTTTGGGGAGGGTGAGGGCAGCCCAAAAATTATCCGGGAGAGCAACCTCGTTGGGGGAAAGTGTAGAGGGGGCGAAAGATTATCAGGGAGGCGATTGAAGTTGCCAAACCAGGGATATGGGAGCTAAGAGGGGGTGAAAAGTTATAAGGGGGAGATATCCCCCAGCCAAACGAGGCGTCATATATTTTGAAGTACTGGACTTCTAAGAGGGATTGGACTCTTATATCAAACACTCCCATAAAGGGTTAAATTCTGCAGCCACCAGAGTAGAAGACGTGCTAGAATGCAAGAATTTGGGTCAAGGAGAGTCCTTTTCAAAAGACTCCTATGAGAAGATAAATTTACAGCTATTATCCAAAGAACAAAAGGGATAAATATGGGTTCTAAAATCCTGGACTTCTAAAGAGGAATGGTCTCTTAAAGGCATTTAAAGGGGGTCCTTTTCAAACACTACTATAGAGGGTAAATTCTGTAAGTTCTATAGAGGGAGCTCACATTTGATGTTTTTCTTTCTTTTCAAGAGTATGCTGAAATCATATTGTCATTTTTCTTCACTCTTCTAGGTTTGTCCAGTGTTTTCTTGCTTTTTGTTCGGTTGGCTCTTTGCTAACCTTGTTTTTCCCTTTCCTGGGTTTGTTGTGGGGTTGCGTCTAGTGAACTCGTTTCATCTAGTCGGGTTGTTTCCCCCTCATTCCCTTTTAATCTTTGTTCTTCTTCAAAGATTAATAAAGTTCTTTGCCGTTCAAAAAAAAGTTCTACAGCAGAAGTAATGAGTCCTAACCAGAGTTGGAATTTCTTAAGGCAAATGTTAATGCCAAAACTGTTTTTGTTAATGCCAAAACTCTAGTGCATAATAGACTTGTACCATGTGCAGAGTACAAACTTTTTAAACACTAGAGTTTTGGCACCAACAAAAACAATTTTGGCTCCAACAAATACAGTTTTGGCATTATCACTACCCTTTCTTAAAATAAAATAAAAAAAACAGAGAGAAAGAGAGAGAGAAATTCTAATAGGAAAGGAGGAGTCCTAGCACTGGCTAAGCATCAAAGAGCCCACACGGGGAAAAAGACTGAATGTGCAGGAGGAAACGTGCCTGAATTCTACTGGGAATCCGAGACTTGTGTGATTGAGTTTAAGAAAATCATTTTCAAACTCGATCTATTGAAAAGAAAAAGAATGTTTAGACTCTAGAATCTTATTATAAAACGGATTTATACCATAAGGAAGAAAGAAGTTGTTGGATGATTAATAAAGTCCTACTGCAACTCTATTTGTCCGGAGATATAGTCCAACAAACGAGAGGATATACAATCATCAATTGAAAGAAGAATCCTAATCAAACTTGGATTCTCACCCAAAAAAAAAAAAAAATCCCTGGAAGGAAAAGTTACCAGCAAAAGTGAAATATTAGGCTTGGTCTACGTAAAATGTAGGCCTATGGATCAGGCTTATATCCATGAAAGTTTGTCCATCAAAAACCATAAAAGGGATAGGCCTATGTAAAGCCTATGGTCACACAAGCTGGCCCACTTATAAACATGCATACAAAGTATATTCAGATAAAAGAAGAAAAAAAAAATGAAGTGATGGCAGTCCATCACAAGGCCCTCAAAAAAAATAAAAAATAAATATATACACATATGTATATGGGCCAGTTCCGGGGATACATAAAAAAAAACACGCTTTTGTTCCGGGTTATATTGTAATGATCTAAACTGCTCACTTTGTTTAAATGGATAAAATAAGATATTCTGCAAAAATTCAGCTCAATCCAATATTGATAAGTGCTTGATCCAAACAATTATTCAAAAAACTTGATAGAAACTGGTATTCTTAGAATTGTTTGGATCGAGCACTTACCGTTATTCGAATGAGTTGATTTTCCACAGGTATCCTTAAAAACATGTTTTAAGAAAGTTGAACGGTTCGGATTATTATTGTGGGGCTCCGAAACAAATTGTGTTTTTTTATGTGTGTATCATATTATCACGTACATATTTCATTCTCTATACCCTTAGCGTTAGTAGAAAAGTTTCCTACGAGCTGGTGAGCTCACCCTATCATTTTCAGGTACTCGGCAAGCCACATAATTGGGATGCTTGGCGTGTGGATGCATATCATGAAGCATATTTGACATGGAGTTATTTTATCCTCTCCATAGTTTTTGTATTTTTGGGAGATGATCTTGTAACTTCTATTTTCTTTAATTTTTGGCAAAACTTGGTTTATGTAATAACTCTTAACTCTTGATTACTTATGCATGGGTACAGGTACCTCAAGTAGAAACTCATTGTACTTTGACTTGACTTTTCTATGGAAAGTTGTTTGACTTTGATTGATCCTTCGTGGATTTTATTTGTATTTCGTTTATTAAATTTGAGGGCATGACAGAGCTCCTCCAATTAATTTTTGTATGCCATCAGCGCTCTCTCTCTCTCTCTCTCTCTCTCTCCCCGTTTCGAAATTTTTTGTATTTTTTTTGGTTTTTTTGGGGGTTTATTTGCGAAAATTGAATATAGGTGAAAAAATTGGATCAGGGTTAGGATTTTCAGATTGAGTATCCAGAATTTTGGATTTGGATTACCGAAATCAGATTGGTCAAAATTGGATTCGGATTTAGATCGAATCTAGTCTATTAACATATATGCCTTCATTGAACATTTCCTCTAAATTTTTTGTTTGCCAGTTGTTGATGCACTCCATCATACGAGATGGGAAAACTGTAGGGTTTAATCTTAAATAATGTAGTCTTTAAACACTTGAACTAATCGGCCGTTATTAAATACGGCACCCAATGTCGATATTTGTCCATTTGGTAACGGAAAGTGCATATGTGGCATGTCCGGAAGTAGAAGCTAGGCAGACATTTGTTGGGGAAACAACAAAGGCCACATCACCAAAAAAAAAAAACATAGACATCGATCCTCTATCTCCTCTTCTCTCGAGTCCTAGTCGAATTAGGGGTTAATTAATTGTTCCGCTACAACGATGCATTAGTCTTGCAAGGATTTCAAAAGGTTCGGTGAAACATTGTGTAACAAGCCCCTTGGGTAGAACTCGCCCCCAAAAGCTAGCTCAAGGGGGAAGGGTGCCCAGGGACTTATTAACCCCCCCACCAGGAGCCCATACTCCCAATGTGGGACAAGTCCCATACCTTGCACTGGATCATAACAAACCTGACCCCTTCAGAGCCGACGTCCACGGCGGAGGTCGCCCTTCCGGCACCTCCGACAACACCCGTGGCGGCCTCTTCCAAGGAGGGACCTGCTCTGATACCAATGTAACAAGCCCCTTGGGTAGAACTCGACCCCAAAAGCTCGCTCAAGGGGGAAGGGTGCCCAGGGACTCATTAACCCCCCCACCAGGAGCCCATACTCCCGATGTGGGACAAGTCCCATACCTTGCACTGGATCATAACACATTGAGCTCCTCCAGTTAATTTTTGTATGCCATCAGCTCTCTCTCTCTCCGTTTTGAAAATTTTTGTTTTTTTCTGTTTTCTTGGGGTTTATTTGCAAAAATTGAATATAAGTGAAAAAATTGGATCAGGGTTAGGATTTTCAAATCAAGTATCCAAAATTTTGGATTTGGATTTGGATTACCGAAATCAGATTGGTCAAAATTGGATTCGGATTTAGATTGAATCCAGTCTATTAACATATATGCCTTCATTGAACATTTCCTCTCAATTTTGTTTGTTTGTTGTCAATGCACTACATCATAAGAGATCGGAAAACTGTAGGGTTTAATCTTAAAAAATGTAGTCTTTAAACACTTCAACTAATCGGTCGTTAGTTGAAGGGATTTTGCTGAATGAAGCTCAGGCTATTTGGGAAGTTAATAAGACGATGGGGCTTGGTTATGAAGGAGATGAAGAAGAGGTAGTGAGTAAAATTGCAGAAAATTTAGCTCTTGACAAGGAAAGATTTCCACTCTGAAACTCCTTCTGTTTTGGCAAATTTCGGCTCTTATTAGGGAATGTTTCAAAGGTTTTGGAGCTCCATTTGGATAGGGGTTGCTGCAGTTTGGGGTTGCTATTTTTTGAGGAGTTGTTTTTTGTGCTTATTTTAAGCTCTATGAGGCTCTGAGCTGTTGCTTTGAGGTTTTGGGTTGCTGGCGCTTAAGGAGTTGCCTTGTCGTTCTTCCCTTTGGTTGGCAGCTTGCCAATCTATTGTTATTTTTTCCCTTTGGTCCTAGCTGGCTTTTGTGTCGTTGTGCGGGCGTTTCGCTGCTCGTGCTCCGTCATGATGTTGTGCTTGGGTCCCTTTAATCTTTGTAATTTGTTTTCAAAGATTAATAAAATCTTTTTTGCCGTGCAAAAAAAAAAAAACTAATCGGTCGTTATTAAATACGGCACCCAATGTCGATGTTTGTCCATTTGGTAACGGAAAGTGCATGTGGCATGTCCGAAAGTAGAAGCTAGGCTGACAAAGCTAAGCACACACCCACAACTCCATCATTCCAAGCTGAGCACCCTCAACTCTTTGTTTTTTTTTTTTTTTCCCTCTTTAACTTGCTGGGATATGAGATATTGGGTTCTCAATAGGAGTGACCATTGTGGTTTGTAGGATGTAAAATTGACTGCATCTCCTCTTTTTTGTAGTTGGCGGATTGAGATTTAGATGTATTGTCTGTCATTTCATCTCCTGCAAGACTAGGGGAGGTGAAGTCACAGGCAGTGAGGGGGTGCAGGCATTACAGTAAGAGGGTATGAGGCTATGAGCATTTCGATGACTGAATACAGAGGGGTGCGGGCGCTTCGGTGAGAGTGCAATTTTGTTTACCCTCCTTAAAAGCGGGCGAACAAAACCTCTCTCCTATTGGTTGAATTGGTGTGGGTCCCACCACAAAATGATGTCATACTTACTCTTGCAATACACTTTTTGGTAAGCATGACATCACTTTGATGTAAGCATGTCATCACTTTGTGGTGGGACTCACATGTTTCAACTAATAAGAGAGAGGTCTTGTTCACCCTCTTTTAAGGACGGTGAACAAAATTGCTCTCCTTCGGTGAGGGGATGCGGGCACATTGTATAAAGGTGTGGCTAAGTTGAGACTGGTAAAGAACTCTGATTTAGTGGGCCCATTGATTTCAAATCAGGAGGTGTAAGAATCTCTCATTCGATTTGGGGGGGGGGGGGGGGGGGGGGGGGCTAATTCAGTGGGCCCATTGATTTCAAATCAAGAGGTGTAATAATCTCTCACCCCCGAGAGAGAGAGAGAGAGAGAGAGAGAGAGATATGTGGGTGGGGGTGATACTTTGTACTTTTTGGAAAAATTTCTTGAATATATATGACGTTAATATGCACCATTGAAATATAAATATGATAGTAACGGGCCTAATTCGCACGCAAAGTGCGCAACGACGTATCTAGTAGTATAAGCAAATATTGTAAAAGGAAAAAAGAAAAAAAAGGAAAAAAAAATGGTTCCCCGGTCCAATTCATGTCACTTGTTGATCCATAAGATTGATTATTTGTGAAGTGATCTAAAAATATATATATTTTTGGAAAAATTTATATATTTTTGGTCTCAGGTCCTAATTCAGAATTGTCTCATATATTTTTGGTCTCAGGTCCTCATTCATAGTTTCAAACGTTGCATGGTCTTTGGTCCACATGTACTTTGCATAACACATGGCCGCCTTATAAACTGCAAATTTCAATACTACTAGTAAACTTTACCACTAGTACCCTTTAGACATTCCAGTTTCATTATTAGTAGGATTTATCTGGAATGAATTTTCTTGTTGGCTCCTTGCCATCTGGTTTTTGGTCTCTTGTGTCCCGAGTGACACATGATTGTCTAGGAGTGTGAGTGCCAACTTTATAGAGACGTTAGCCTTTTGTTGTGATGCTATATTGCTATGGATCGATCCTTTTAATCTTTGTAAAATTTTCTTATCAAAGATAAATATTTAATATTTGTAAAATTTTCTTACCAAAGATCAATATATAAACTTTTCTTTTTGCTGTTAAAAAATGTTAGTTCCCCTTTTTAAGAAACAACCTTCAGTAGCACTATCAGATTGTCCAATATTTCTATAAACCAGTCAACTAATTAGACTAGCAATCTCTTAGTTTCTCCATCCGTTTCCAATTTCCCCAGTTCCAGTAAACCAAAGAACCTCCCTAGTTGGTTCCTAATCCTAAAAAAACAAAATTGGAACATTCAAACGTTTGATTTGAATGGTGCAATGCCCTCTATTCCTAGTCCAAGAATACCAACTTCAATACTGGTTTTTCACACATTGTAACTTATAAATAGCACATGCACCACAAATCTTTAGTATAGCATACTACACAAATCTAATTCATATTCGTATTTCGGGAATCACCCCTCTCTGTCTCCAATCTCTCCCCGTCTCCTTCCCTCGTTCTCCCATAACATGTCTAGAGGACTCATGCAGTGTCTTAGTTTCTGTTTCTTTATCCTTCTGCTAATTAGCTCAATTTTCTCTCCAAGCCATGCCCGCCCTATTGATGGCAGGATCGTAGGGTTGTCCCTCGGTGCCATCAAGGATTCAGGGCCAAGCCCCGGCGGTGGAAACAGCCAGACGCTGGGAGGCATTAAGGACTCAGGCCCGAGCCCAGGCACAGGAAACAAGATTGTTACCGGAACACACCCGTAGTCCTCGCTCCCGTGGTTGGCAACTCAACATACACATTATTTATGACTTTATATTTTGCCAAAAAAAAAAAAAAAACCACTTCACACATGCATGTGTAACAAAATAAACGAGACACTCCGTGTCCATTTTTTCATTTATACTTTGCTTATATAGTTTGTCATTTGAATATGCGTCCGTTGACGTAATTCTTTGGAATCAACTGCATGTTATCTTCTGATGTTTAATTTCTTCCGTTTGTATAGCCTGAAATATTTTTTGAGTCTGTATGATGTAATAACACATGAATGTATTAGCTTCCAATGAAGTGCATTATTCTTTTCACGCTGCGTTTCTCCTAAATTTCTGCATTGATGTTTTTGTTTGTCTTTTTGTTAGTTTTTCGCCAAATTTTTAAGATTTATCACATTTCTTGAGGAGAGAAATATACAAAGTAAAAAGTTACTTATAATCAGAATTAAGAAAACCAATCACTATCGGAAAAAAAGTTCTGAAAAGAGAGTTTTGTTCGTCTTTAATTTTCCGGGGTTTTTTCAACTTCGGCCCATGGTCTTATACCTTTTCGATTTCTCTCGTCGAGAAAAATAATTAATTATGAAATTTTGACAAAAAGCTAGAAAAGGAAAAATTAAGCATAAAGCAGTATACTTCACCTTTTTTAAGGAAAGGATACGGGTATTTTCACAGGGGTAAGAAGGACATGATCTTTTGAATATTTTAGCCATAAGGACATGAGGAACTTTTATGGACAACACTACCCTCCTCACCACAAAACAAACCCTCACTTCCCTCCTTTCTAGATCCTACACCTCTTCTGTTCTCTCTCTCTCTCTCTCTTTTTTTTGCACGGCAAATTTTTTTTTATTAATCTTTGAAAACGAATTATAAAGAATATTAAAGGAAACCATCTCCCACCTCGAGTTTTTTTTATCAAGATGATGTTAATTTTCAAACAATTCAGAAATCTACCATTCTTTTCAAACTATTTATAAAACTACCATTATTTTGTACTTTTCATTTTCAACCCGAGATCTTTATTTACTTTTCATTCTCAAACTGAGAAGTTTCTTTAAATTTCATCCGACGTGTCATCCAACGTTGATCTTTGGCCAGCGTGTCCAGAAATGACCGACCGAAAATGGTCGGCTGGCAATGGGGTGGTGGTCGGCAAAAGGCGGGGTTCACATCTCCTAGATGGTTGATTTTTGTTATTGGTGAATATTCACTAGTTTTGCAGAAGGGTATTTTAGTAATCATGTAGCACCCTTGTCTTTATGGTTGATTATAAAAGTTCTTTGTCATTCTCTTTAAAAATGTCAAATGTTTTAGATTTATAATTAAGTTTCCCGCTAGAAAAAAAAAAGTTAAGTAAACAACAAAAATGTACTTTGAGGAAAACTCCACCCAGGTTTGCAAGGGTAGATCGACAGGCAGACTGCTTGTTTGACATAATTTCTTTTTTCCCTATCGCTTTCCCCAACCAACCCCCACATGTGCGGGGCTTGTTTACGCAGCCCCCTGCTGTGCCTTCATTTCAGGTCTGGTCCGGAATTTAAAAATATGATTCAAATTATTCACTTTCTAGAACTTGATCACAGCCAGCTTGAAGCCCCCGTTAGCTTTTTTGGTTTTTTTGACTTTTTAGACATTTTTAGTAGATATATACAAAAAGAGTGACTTGTCTTGTAAAGTATAGAAAGCTAAAATGCTAAAGGTAGTGGAACGGGGCCTTATAGCAATGTTAGATTTGACTTGAGTTTCTACAAGATTGTTATACGCGTTGAGTTCTATAATGTGAAAGATTCGGATAATATTTTCCAAGTTCATATGACACCGACATGAATAGGGGCACAACAGAGCCCCTGAATCCTATTTGTGCGGTTTTTTTGTTCTTTGTAATTTTTTCCCACGTAGTTTGATAGACCAAATATAAGCAAAGTGACCAAGAAATACCATTTTTAAAACTGTTGCTGTATTTTAGACGTTACTGCTTCAGTAAACATACAGCTGCAAATTTGCATCCAAAATAATAATTGACAGTGATAATGCCAAAATTGTTTTTGATTGTGTTAAAACTCCAATGCATAAAGAACTTGTACTTTACACACGAGTACAAGCCAATTCACGCACTTAAGTTTTGACACAATCAAAAAGAGTTTTGGCATTAGCATGGTAGCACTACCCATAATAATAATAATAATGATGTACAGGTGCAGATTAGCCTGGTAACTCGTCGAACTCCGCCCATTTTGTAAGAGTTGGATACTATTTTAGGTCTAAAGGATTGGATGAACTGGCAGAGCCCCGGAATCAAAGTGGAAGGGCCATTTCAAGATTAATTTCAGTAATTGAACTTTTAATGAAACTACTTAGATAGATGAATGAATTAATCTCGAGTATCGTGCTACCATATCATTCAAGGAAACATAATATCATTATTGCATGGTATCACTTACCATAATTTTATTATGCTTAAAACGAATATTGTTCTTACTTTCAATTATGTGTCAAATTTTGAACTGAGCCACGCCGACATGGGCACGCCACATTTAAGAGTAGGCACGGCATGTCATGGCATGGCATGACGCGGAAATTTAAGTGGGCTAGGTTGGGCTACCATTTCTGGACGTTCGACACGGGCACGAGTACGACACAAGAACAGATGCATATCTATATGCATGTGTAAAGATGGCATTGATAAATTAACTTTGTGCATAAAAAAAAAAAAGTTCTTTCTATAATTAATTGTGTAACTCCGATCATTGTGAACCGTTGTTTGTTTTACTTATCATTGTGAAGAATACCTATTTTGTATTATTATGCTTCGAGGGTTATAGCTATTTGGTAATTCTTCGTTCATTCGTTTAAAATTGACATTTTGGTTCGAAAATTTTATTTGAAGCGTTACAAATCTAAAGTAAACATAATCAGGACAAGACATGATACAAATTATGGAATTTAAAGGGTCAGGGCAAGCTTAGAGTATTAGAATACAACACAACATAATACGATACAAGAAACAAATAGGCCTAGTTAGGCATGACACAAAATTCGATAGACAAGTAAATAAATGAGTCAGGCTGGTACAACTCGTTTGACCCTCTACTTCATGATTCTAACATGTAGGTAAAGGAAAACCGCAGGGATCACTAGTGTAATTTTCCAAGCGTGAAAAGTATAGTCGTAGTACTAGAAAAATGGGTAAACATAGGATGTATAAGAAAACCGAAAAAAACGTGAAACCAGACCGATCGGACTCAACCGGTCTATCTGGATTGGTTCTGGTTCTAAAAAAAATGAGAAGCAGATATTTTGGTTTGGCCCCTGGTTTCATAATTAGGAACCCTAGTTTGAACCGAACCGGTTCGAACCAGCACACTTGATAATTTTGTCGGTTTTAAGTTTTAACGTTGCATTGCCATATATATCAATAATGATATACGAGAGTATTCTAATACTTGTTTTAGTTATTGTTAGGGTTCTTAATTTATTTGTGGATTGGTTTAATGGTAGTAGTTTTACGAAGAAATTGCAACAATTTTGTGGATAATTTTTTTGGCAATTTTTGAATGCTAACATGGTTTAGAACCAGAAACCAAACCAGATTGGACTAGTCTAATGGGTTGGTGTGGTTTGGTTCCATATGTGTAACGATCTGGTTATGATTGTCAATTTTTTAGAATCGTTAAATATGATTTGGTCCCCGAATTTTTATAAAACTGGTCCAAACCGGACCTTGTACACTCCTAGGTAAACTTGCTGAGAATGCAAGTGGGCTGAAGTGTATTCTCATGCAAATGGGCAAAGTTCGATTCCCGTAATTACACATCCACTTTTCAAGTTTCTTAGGATAAAGTAGATTAGAATTAACGAAAAAAAAAAAAAAAAATTGCGGAACATCAGATATTCAGTATTTCAGATTATTATGTATGTACAAACCCCATGTCGGGCCTTTCTTTTTGAACCAGGCGCAAAGTGATTGAACAACCCACCGCGACAATTTGACTCTCTCTCTCTCTCTCTCTCTCATGGGGAGCTCGAAGGACGATTCGGCCACCGACGGCGACAACTCAGGCGGCGAACTCCCCGACTCTAATTCCAGCCTTTTCTCCGAAGGCGAGAAAGTCCTGGCCTATCACGGCCCTCGCATTTACGAAGCCAAGGTATTCTCTCTCGCTCTCTACCTTTCTTTTTTTCCCCTTTCGAAGCTTTGTGCCCGCACGTTCCTCTGAAATTGTTGATTATCTCAGTAAATCCCACCCAAAGAAAAGTAAAATTGGATCGTTAAAGATTCTCTCTGTTTTTTTTGGTTATTTTTTCTCATCTTTTCTTACCATTTCTTGTCTCTTATAGTTACATAAATAGAGTGGAAGGACTCACATTTCCCTTCTTTTCTCCCCCGTTCTCACTATCCAAAGGGGAATTCGTTGGTTATTAAAACATTTCAGTTTTCAAGAGGTATAAATTAGTGAGATTTGTCAGAATTCTTGAATTTGTTGGCTTGATAATGCATGGTATAATTGAAATTAAACGAAGAAGAAAGATGCAGTTGTTGTTTCGACTAGTTGCCTACAAAACTGAGGAAGGAACTGTATATTATGCAGCTATTGGTTTGAAATGAGCCCAAAAATGAGAGTAAAGGAGGAGAAACTCTCTGCAATTGTTTACCAGATGAAAATAATCTCTGTTATAGACAATCAAATGACTTAGAAGGGAACACCATCCTTTTCCTTATGATCAGCTTTCTTTCCTTCTCCACACCCTTGCCCCAGTTTTCCTTTCTCCGTGCCAGACAAAGTGTTATGTGATTTAGGTTTTAGTGCGGGGACAATACCACAAAAGTAAACACGTGCATATGTGCGAGTATTGATTTTGATTTTTGTCTCCAAATGCTCAAGATGGAAGATTTTTAGAGATGATGAAACGCACTTCTATACGATCTTGTGCATACTTGCGTGAGTGTATTAAATTAGTTTAAAACACTTTTAGTTTAAAACACTTTTAGTAGCCCTTTAGTCTCTGATATGTTAGGGAGTTGTTACTTTAAATTAAACGTTTGGGCAAGTCCAGTGGGCAACGCTGGATGCCCACTCGAAGCTCACTCAAGCAGGAAACTACAGTGTGGCCGCTCGAAGCCCGGAGGAAGTGTGGGTTCTGCTCAAGGTAGATCAGAAGAGGCACATAATTACTCCATTAACTGAGATTGTATATGTGTTTGTCATAACCACCTAGCATGTATGTCTAGGTATGTGAATTTACCTTTACTCGTGCATAAACTCGTGTATTATGCTTGAAATGATGTGTCATTTTACAATCTCCATTTAACCTTAGAAAAGATAAAAGGATAAATTATTGTGCCTCTGTGGAGTAGAAACATGAACTAGATGAATCAGGTGCTTTGACAGAAACTGGTGCCCATGCAGATACCCAAAGCCATGTAACATGGGTTGATTGTGAATCAGGAAGATGAATGCAACATGCTTCTAGGCACTAGGAAATGTACCTCAAGTAGTATTTGCTTAATAAAGTTTCAACTTGAGTGCTGATATCTAATCCAGTATTCTTTCCGTTGGCCATACTTTACTCTTTTTCCCTGTTTTGTGCCCTTTGTATGCTGCTTTTCAAACGGGAATGACTAGTTGTACCGAATTGCTCTTCTGAAGTGATTTCAAAACTTGAACCTAAGTTATCTAATCAGTTTCAGTTGTTAGTGAAAAAAGTAGGTGTATTTCATTTGATACACCGCTTAAATTTACATTAAGGTTTCTTTGAACTAATGGGAAGAAAATGCTACTTTGATTCAGGCTGTGAGGCCAAGGCAGTGCTTTTTGACACTGAGAAGATCATGCTTTTTATGAACTTACTACTTAACGAGATGATAGCCGTACACAAGAAAAGCATTTACAATAGTCCTCACTCTTCCTATTTCTAGCCATTCCGAGGATTCATCCCAATGTTTTGAAATAGCGATAGATGCATCGAGGCGCCATGGTCCCCTGGAGCTTAAGCGCAAGGCGCAAGGCGAGGCGCGCCTTTTGAGCGCGAGGCGCAATTTTTTAGAACAAGTAGAATTCTAATCTAGGTAGTACTTTTAACACAAGCAGCAAACGCTTAAAAACATTCAAATGTCATAAAACATAACATTTCAACCTTTTATTACTATTTTTAGATGACATCTACGATGAACAAGTTGAAAAAATGAATTCAGTGCAGGATGAGAAAATGAAGTCTGATTCGAAAAAAAAAAAGAAAAAAAAAAGAAACAGAATAAGAAGAAACAGAGAAGAATAAGGAAGAAGAAAAAAATCAAACTGGAGTACTTTTACAAAAATGAAGTTCTTTTTTTTTTTGGGTAATTAAAAAGAAGAAATCTCGTTAAAAAAAAAAAAAAAAGGAAACAAGTAAGAAGAACCAGAGAAGAAGAAGGAAGAAGAAAGAAAAAAAAAATTCCAGTCAAGAAAAAAAGAAGAAATAGAGTAGGAGGAGGAAGAAGACGACAACGTTACCTGTTAAGTCGATGTCGATCGATCAGACTGCTGGCTGCTACTATGTCGATAAGTGTAGTTTTATTGATCTCTAAGGAAATTTTATATGGTGCACTTGGCACATGGCTTTTTTTTACCAAGATGAAGGGTTAGGATGAGTTCTGGGCAAAATACACAAAAGCGTGCGCTTCTTGCGCTTAAGCTTGCGCTTTTGCGCTTAAGGTGCGCTCAATGGTTCTGCGCTTAACCATACCCCTATGAAGTGCTAGACATGCGCCGCGCCTCGCCTCACTTTGCGCTTAAGCGCGCTTTTTAAAACACTGATTCATCCTACATTATTTGAGTAAAATTTTTCAAGGGTATTGAAAAGAAATAGATTAAGATTAATTAGTAGATTGTGTCTCACGCCTACACCTTTAAGAATTCACAAAAACAACAACAATACAACAATAACATAACCCATCTAGTCCCCAATCATCGGGGTTATGGGCGGAGATGATTGGAGGTAGACTTAACCTTTGACAATATGCACTAAGTCACTGCTCTCAAAATACCACTGAGACAGTGGCCCCCTAAACCTTCAAGAATCGAGGAGCTACAGGGACGTTTTGTTGCAAAACCATGCCCCCAAATCAAAGCCAAAAGGCGTCAGATAGGGCAGGCCTAGAGATCCAAATCAATTTTTGTGCTCATTATCATTCTTCCTTCATTTATGGTCCGTAGCATCTGACATGAGCACATTTAAGAATGCAAAAAAAATAAAAAGAAAAAAGTAAAAAAGATAAACATGTTGTCATTTTGATTATATCCAAATTGGAATGCCCCAATAACTTATAGCCATCATGAGTTCAGACACTATTGCTGAAATAATATCTATATGAATACTGACATGAATAGAAAGAGTAGTTCGTTGACTGACATAATCTCAACCTTGAACTACCAGAACGCTATAAACCTTAGGCATCTTGGCTGCCGGAAAGGCTATATCTAGTTCCAAATCAATGATTTGAACGAGGTGACCCAGGTTTTTTACTCTTTTTGTTTTCGAATTAGCTCTCATCAACTAGCACTATTTGATGTGAGCCTTTAGGAATAATTCTTCATATAAATTGGTTATATCTAAAAAAGGAGCCGCTATCATGGCTGCAGGAGGGGAATGGTTAGGTGACACTCTTGAAAGCACGATGAAGATGCCTTACATGCCTTTAGGTTTTGAATTCACATTGATGTTGCTGGAAACAGGCTATTGATCCACATTTGTGGAATATAATTATGGTATTACTTATTAGTCTTGTCTTTACTTACCTTTTGTAGCAGCATTGAAATGCTTGGATAAACTGTAATATGCTAAATGTCCTACTCTTAAATGATTCTTAAATGAAACAAGAACTTTATATGTCACTGCTTACTATGTTTTGTTGCAATGGGCTGATGGCCATAACCTAATTGGTGGCACGCTTTCCATATTTTGTTTTCTTTGCAAGGTCCAAAAAGCTGAGGTTCGCAAGAAGGAATGGAGATACTTCGTTCATTACCTTGTAAGTTTGGTTGTTGGATTTTCTTTTTCCCTTCACTTTGTTTACCAATTCATGTTTCCTCATCCGATAATCTTTTCAGTAACAAAATGCTATTGACTTCAATCTGTTTAATTTTGCAAATCTGGTTATCTTGTACGATAAATAAAGGATTACTGTTTAAAAATTGTATATTTCCATTTTGACATCTATTGACAATGTTCTTTTCTGTTTTGCAGGGATGGAATAAAAAGTAATAATGCATCCTCTTCAAATTCCCACCAAAACTTTCATGCTCAGTGCATGAATTTTTTATGAGTAGAATCACCACCTGTCAGCAATCACCCCAAATATATTCTGAAACCGTTCCTTTTTGTCCTCTTTTGCTTCATGATACTCTCAGTCTTAGGTCCTTTATATTTGGAAGAGCTTCAATTTGCGTTTTATTGTACCTAATAATGTCCATGTAATAGTGTTCCAGTGAGGAGAACTTAAAGATTAATCTTGTCATTCAATTTTATGAAATAAATCAAGCCCAACTTTCTGGGACTTTTAGTGGCTTTTGTTTTATTGGCCAAACCCATAGGTGGGACTAAGAGATGTTAAGAAATTTGAATTTGTCCCCTAATCTGTTCCACAGCTTGAGAAGTTAGTATAGAACGCTGGAAAGGTGTGTTTCGTACCAATCTCTTTGCCAACTAGGGCCAGCTAATCCATATTTGTGAGTTTGTGTTTTTCAAATGACTAAAACTTGTTCTTATTATGTGACCCATGTAAATGATTCAATATGTGTCCGACCTTACTTACAGATGTACTGAATGTAAACGTGATCATTAAAATGTCAGATAGGATAAAGGCCTCTTCTAGATGCAAGTCAAAGGAGCTGGTTTACAAGTTCATTCATTCCACTTATCCAGCTTCCATTGACATGTGTGCAACTCTAATTATACGTGGACTAGGGATGGTAGAGTTTTGAAAATTCTAACCATTGTTGTGGTCTGGTGACAATTTGTGGGTGTATCAGAAGGGGTTTCAAAAATGACCTGCCTTCAGTGTCTTGCTTCCTCAGTTAAAAACTTTTCTTTAACATATTAGGTCCTGATTCTCGGAAGGTAAAAGAAATTTTCTTTTGTCTGCTGCAAACTGTGTTGATCTGGAAGTTTAATTTTGCTATCCAGTTACATTTGTTTACCTTCAGTTATTCTGATTCCTGTTCTGATCATGAATTTAATTCCTGTTTTGCACTACTTGGCTATGAAGCAGATATTCTCAAAGAGTTATCCTAATTTGACTTCACTGACCCAGACACATAAAGCGTCCCCTTGAAATTTGTATATCATGCCAGTCAGTGTATATATGTATATCAATAATGATCTGACATGATACGTTGATACATTGATGCCCATAAAACTGGATATTTATCTTCTAAATTCGTTGTAACTATCGATAAGTGTTTTAAATTTTTATTGCACAAAAATTGATTTTCAGAAGTGTACCAAGATAGTTACTAACGTTTGGATATTTTGCTATCAGTTGGGATGAATGGGTGGGTGCAGACCGGCTGATGAAACACACTGAAGAAAATGTGCAGAAGCAGCAGGCCCTTGATAAAAAACAGGGTGTGGACAAGAATCCTAAATCTGGGCGTTCAGCACAAACTAAACCGAAGGCCTCGTCTGGTAGATCGATTCTCTTCATGTTATCAATGTTTGCTTAGGAGTGGAAAAAATCTATTTTTGTGTTGGTTATTGGAATCCTATTTTTTGCCGTGTGCCATGCGTGTGCATTTCCATGATTGAGCATAGCCCATTTAACTTTAGTGAATTAGCTAGGCCTTGTTTGGAAAGTTATCCTGTGCAACATGAATCTAGTATCACGCAACACTGTCATTCTAGTGATATTTTATGGTGCATGAATATGCATTTTCCAACTATCTTAAGATGGTATGCAAGATCCCTCTGGTCGCACATACAAGCATCTCTAGTTTAAATATCAGCAATTTAGTCTTGGCATTTATGTTTCTCTGTCTGTCTACTGAAATTACTTTTTGAGATGTATGCCATTAAACATGCTTAGCCTTCTCATAATGGTTTGGATTGACCCCGAAGTTAATAGTGCATTCTTTAGTCCTCTGTTCGTTACTTTGTTCAAATCCTTAGACTACCAACTCATGGCCTCATGCTCGAATGCCCTGGTGTCATAATTTTGAAACTGATTTCTACCCTGGATACCAATGTTATCAGACCTGGATTGGCAATTAGCACATCGTATGGCTGGTTCAAGGGGTGAACAATTCAATGATAGTGGATTTGGCTAGCCAATCTAGTGGGGTTCAGAGCATTGAGTTGGAAATAGGTTGCAAGATAATAGCACAAGCAATTGCAAACTCTAATTGTTCAAGTAAACTGGGTCTAAGTAAATATATTATGTAGGTCACCAATTTTCAAAAGCTTAAGCATTTCGTATGATATATCAAGCTATCCAAGACCGCATTCACGGGAAACACAAAGATCCATACTTTTACGGAGACAAAATGCATATGGAGAAATACTAGGACCTCCCATAACCAAAGCTTTCATACCATTTTAAAGAAAGTGAATCTTTTAAAGAAAAAGGGAAACCCATGTTGTTACTGCAGTGTTGAAAGAATACTCATACAAAAGTACACTGGAAACAATGATACCATAATAAAAGTGAACAAATAACTAAACCACCCTCAAGTATTAGTAGAATACAAGGAAAATAACTAAACCACCCTCAAGTATTAGTAGAATACAAGGAAATGCATAGCCTAACAAAAAGAATGGAATTGCATCTTTTGTTTGGTACAATGTGCTGAATGGATGCAAGAGAGGTCGTGCTTCATTGATGGTGTCATATGACAAGCATGAACATAAGATGATTCAAAATATTGTAGAAGTTGTGCCAACTGGAGATAAAAATATCAATTTTGTCAAATGTGGTTTGGATATTATGGGATAACATGAGCGTAGAATAATGAGTAGTGCATGAGAATGGCTTGCTCCTGCTCTTTCTTTCCCTCTTTGAATGAACCAAACAGTTAGCAGTGAGTGACCAATGATGCCCTAGTTGGTGGCATTCCTCTCTCTGGTTGGTTGTTTCATGTGAGGAAAAGAATGAGAAGTCAATAAGAATTAGTAGAACTGAAGCTTTTCCCCCAAAGAAGCGTCTAGGTCACGAAAGCAGGCACACTTTCATTTAGATAGACTACCTTACTGGATATCCACTTTTTAAAAAATCTTGTTTTCTCTCAATTTATTTGGGTACGGATGAGATGAATTGTTAAGTGTGAGGGAGTATTGTGATGGTTTTCAGATGTCAAGGATGTGTTTGACTTTGTGTAAAGTCAAGGGGTTTTGTGTTTTTTCCACTGAAATTAGTATACAAACTTATCAGATTTAACTTATCAGATTTTGATAGCTTGCCTCGCCATCAGCAAGCAGGGTACGGATGACAGTGTCAATCTGAGCTGGTAGTCGGTGATGATTTTAAAAATTCAAGGGGTGTCTGGGTGTCTGCAATTTGCCCTTAATTATGTTGTTCCATTTTTTGAAGAAATTATGGCATATCTTGTTACTTGGTTCCAAATTCATTATTTTGTGATAAAGTTTCATGTAGCAAAGCTAAAGTTTGTGCTCAGCATTTCCCTACAATTTGATGTGTTGATATCAGCTATCTTTTTGTGGAGTTTGCAGAGGTAAAAGTGGATAAAGAGGATACGAAGAACAATGGTATGTGGATTTTTTCTTTCGTTCTTTTTTCCTTGATATTCCAACTAGTTATTGTTCTTCTTAATGGTTTATAAGTAATCATTATTATCTAGTTATAGTATAACTTTAATGATTACTCTGCTTATTGTCACTGGAATTATCGGAATTGGACTTCTTACCGTCCTCTTTACGACTTAGTGAAGGGTTAACCACTTCAAATTCAGGTTGATTTGGGTTATGTCCAGTTTGTATTAATTGACATGTTAAAAGTAGTTGCATACTACTACTTTCAATGGAAAGCGGATAAGTTTTGGCTTAAGCAAGTTACCGCTCTGGTTTGTCTTATTGGCTTACTGGTTCACTGTCGACTTGGCTAGTGTAGTGACTAGAGTGGTCAGGTTTTGGTACACATTAGTTGCAGTTGTCCCATTTTTGTTGGATACCATTTACTTTGTCGTCAGGGCATCACACTTATTATTTCAAGTAGAGGCAGCTACAAGCTCCCACCATCATAATTTTGGTTAACCTATTTTATTATCCTACTTGGTTTATGCCCTTTCGATCTTCACAAATCACAAGACCATTGCAACTATACCTAAAACATAAGGAGTACAGGCTATTCTGAGAAGGTGGTACTGGTATGTACATGTCAGAGACAGATACTCTCATAGGACACTCCTCAAATGTGACGTGTCAGAAGCTTGTCCTAAAGTGTCTGATTGTATTTCTAGAATTTTACATGGCTTGGACATGGAGGGAAAGCTTCAAGTATTGCTCAGATTTAAGTGAAACAGATTATGAGTTCGAGAAAAGTAACATGTGATGTAATGATAAAATAGGAACAATTTAGAATTGTATGAATCACTCCATCGTCCTTTGGACTTTCACATATACATAAATTTATGAGACGGTAGAATGTTGTGTTCAATAATGTGAGTGTTCTAAAAGTCAGCCTAGGCTGCTTAGGCCGACTATTCTCTGCCTAGGCACCAGGCAGTGGTCCAACACCTAGATTAGGAAGCCGATTAGTCGGCGCTTAGTCCCCATCTAGGACACTAGTCGGCTGACTAGTCGGCGCTTACGCCCTAGGTGCCCCTTCGTCTGAGTAGTGCCTAGCGAGTTTTAGAACATTTATTAATGTATTATGGTATTTACAGTTAAATTTATCATTTTCGATGAAGCGACATTTAAGGTGAATAAAATTTGCATTTGAGGTAAGTATTAAATGACCTTTCTATTTATCCCATTGTACATGTGTCAACACATGACATGAGGGTGTAAAATGTGTCTAATAACCGGACGCAATTTAGGCTCTTGAATCCTTTACTTAGTCTGATATTTGAAGAAAACAAAGCTCATTTTATCTAAAAAATTTACATCTTATCCTTTCGCAACGAATGGTAGAAATTTTATCTTTCTCCTTCATCCTGTTTGATTCATGTACATTACTAACTAAGTTCCAATATAAAAGAGAATATTCTAGAATGTACTATGTTTCAATGTGAGTAAGTGTTCCTAATACCCTCCTTGCCCATACTAATGCAGTGCACAGGAGGTGGCCAACAGTGTTTTGGTAATTTCAGAATATTCTGTTCATGTATAAAATTGGCTGGCTGTGGTTCATGTAAGTTCATAATAGATAGAACTAGAAATGAAACTATTGGTCAAATGATGGGAATACCACCAATTGAGGATAAGTGCGTGACTGTAGGAAGATTCTTTGATCATGTACGAGGGAACCTGATAGATGCTATAGTAAAGGAAGAGTAACACAATCACTACTAATGCAAATGCTAGGAGGAGGGGAAGACTTAAATTGACCTGGGATATGGATAAAATATTTGAGTTTATTACTTTCACTTGTGGCTATATCCCTGCCAGAATGGTAGAAAAGGATTTATGTGGCTGACCCCATTTGATAGGACAAAAGGCCTGGATTAGTTTAGTTTGGTTTGGAATGATAAAATCAAGGTATTGAGTTGACAATATTTGACTGCTTGATGTACATTTTTTTTTTGCTCTTGCTTACAACCTTTGCAGTAGGGGGGTTATCTGGTGACGGCTAGAGTCCTATGTTCATATATCAGCTTTCATATCTCCCTCTCTTCGTTAACCGTTAGCGTTGGGGGTACGGGGTAGTGATTCACCTTCTCTGTTCTCATCTTCAAGCACCTCTTTGTTGGTAAACAACTTAAGTATCTTCCATTCAAACATGCTTACAGATTTTTTAATTCTTCCTATTTTCATATGGCAATCTCCTAGGATACTTTGTTGTTCTTCACTTTACTGTATTTACATCCTTCATGGTTTTACGTACTGCACTTGATACATATTTCATCCCAGCATTAGCTATTGAAAAGTAAATGAAAACATCACATTCCATATGCTCGGTCTAAATGTTGCTATTGCCAAAGGTTTTTGGTCGCTATCATTCCCTTGTGGGTTTTTTTGGAAGATATACTAAATTCAGTTTGTATGTGACTATCGTTGCAGTTGCCAAAGGGAAGAAGCGAAAGACCGACTCTGGCATTGAGGTCTGCTTGGCTATGTGACTTCGTATTGTTTATATATAGTTCAATTGGGTTCAGTGGCTGCTTTTCTTTGTTGTCCTTTACCTGTTATGAATACTGGTGATTATATGAATGCTAGGCTGCTAATGGCATAATGCTATTGCGGGTGGTGTCCCTAGTTATTGACTGTTATTCGATAGGAAGATGTTGAATAGATCGAACTATTCAATTTCACTTTTAGGCTTTTCAGGGATATTTTGGAATTAGATAGTTAATGTGTGGAAGTAGAGAATTCATGGCAGCGATACCAAATAATGGCGTGCAATGTGGTAAATAGTGTTGATACTCCAATTCCTGTTGTTTGTTATCTTAAGACATAGTTGAAGTGGCTTTTGCATGGAAGCCTCTCTGGAAAGAGGATTCTAGGTCCAGCAAAGTAGCATTCGTCAATCGACAGCAAGCTTGATGTTGTATCTTCCTGCTACCGGAGTAGTCATTGAATCATCAACTAATCAACTATGATATAGTTGGGGAGATGTGGATTCCTTTGCTTTCCTTTTCTTCGAAGTTGGTTGATGCCGTCGATTGCTTCAACTTTCTCTGTGTTAGATCATAGATATAGAGAAGGCTTTCATGTCTAATGTGGAGTCTTCGGAGATAAAGAAATAGTTGATGTTGAAGACGTATAGATTATAGGTGAGTGGCTATAAATAGGTATAATTTGTCTCTTCTTTTTTTTTTTTTTTTCACTTTTGGTTTTAGTAGTTTTGTGAAATTTGTACTTTATAGGATGGTTGCGTTTGGGGAAAGGACTTAAGTTTTTTTGTCTTGTCTATCTGTTTTTTCCTCCTTGTAATTGTATGGTGACGGCCCCTAGCAAAACAGATGAGCACAAAGAGTTATAAGGTCAGAATACTGTGACATCAGGATTCCAGATAAGATTGATTAGAGGGCGAAAAATTAGTTTCAATTCTGAATATCAAAGTTTGTGATTGGGGCTATTTTAAGGTACAACGAATGTTGTTTGTTGGTAATCATGTGCTCAACATCACTTCCTATTCATCCTTTGGAATCCTAATTTTCTTTTAATGGGGGATGGAAAAGACTTTTTTGTTCTTTTTGCACTCTTTAGTGGTCTTCTTTTCACTTTTTTTTGGGGTTGCTGTTCCTCCTTTCACTTGGATAAACTATAAAAAGGTGAAGAGGAGGGGGCTACTTGACTTGTGGATAAACTATAAAAAAGGTAAAGAGGAGGGGGTGACTTGACTTGAGTTGGAACATTCTCCAAACTATACCTCTTGTAAATCTCGATCCCTGAATAGTTTCACTTTTTGTATTTAATGGAGGAGGTTTGACAATTGTTCCCTCCTAATCTATGAACCACAGTTACGGTACATTGATACGGAAAATCTTTAAAAAGTGGTACAGGTACGGCTAGGGTAAGTCCTTCAAAAAAATATTTTTGTAAGACAAATAAATGTATTGTGGCTAAGAATTAGCAAAATGACTGAAAAAATTCTTTAGTTGGCTTCATTGAATAGTTTCTGATATACGAACAACATTTTCTGCCTAAAAGTGAAGTAGAAAAGACTTTAATCCCATTACATAAAGATATTACCCAATAACTTAATTCCAAAAGCATAAAGTGATACTGATGGGCAAATTTTGGGTTTGATTATTATCAGAAGGATAGTGCATCTGTCAAAAAGCTCATCAAGATCCAGATTCCATCTACTCTGAAGAAGCAACTAGTTGATGACTGGGAATTCATTACTCAGCAGGATAAGGTAATTATTTCTGAGCTGCTGTAGAAGACACTTCTTCCTTCTTGTTATTCAGATTTGTGATGGCTAGCTATTTTGTTGCATGGAGTAAATGTGGAAGCCAAAGTAGAGCTAAATAACCAGTGTTTCATTTGTGGAGTTTTTAGGTATTTTCTTCTGGTTGGATTGTACGGTTAGTAAAGAAGAGAGTGAGAAAGAAATAGGGTTGGGGAACTTGATTAGCCCCTTCATCTTCTCGTGTATTTATATTAATTACATTGTGGTAGAGTTACATCTGTACCTTCAATACGGAAAGTGAGCAGAACATAAGCTTGTGGTGATTGGTCTCTTGGATAGTTGTTGGCAAGGGTTTTGCTCTACTATGCTTTGCTGAGCAGCCTGAGCTTCCCAGCAAGTCCCTCACATCCTCACAAATACCATTTTGGTAGCCTTTGCCAAGCCAATTTTAATCTTTCCCATTTTGGAAATGATTTCCTGTCTTTTCTGCTGGCTTGTAGTCCAATTTATTTTTCCATCTCCTCTTTTTCTTCTTGAGCATTAATATTATCTGATCAAGGAACCATGGATTAGATGTTTGGATGTGCTTTTTACTATAGCAACTCAACTAAGACTTCGGGAATGGTAACTCTTTTGTTTTCAAGTTAGGGTAATCAGCAAGCTTGTGATTTTAACTTCAATTCAGCACTTGTATCTATCGTTGTTTCGTTGGGATTAGTCAGTTAAAACATGAAAGTGGCACTTCTTATGAGAAGAAAATTTACCTTGTCCATTGTGGTAGATCACACACCGTTAGGCTGATGGTTGTGATGGATTTAAATGGACAGGCAGTGACCATGGCTTTACAATTACCTTCAATTTGGTCGTGTATGTGTGAAACAGTCTAGAGACTTATTGTTGGCATCGGGACATTGAGTGTGTCCTCTATGTCAAATTTATATTAATATAGACATGATTCATTCTTTTGTTTGTCAATACTGCCTTGGTATCTTTTATGCAACATTGGGCAGTGCCTAAGTATTTTCTTCTTTGAAGTGAACAACAATTGAAAATACGCCCTGCATTGGATAAAAGGCGCCTTGCGATCGATCACCCTCTTGTTTTGTCCTGCATGTTGGATATATTTTATGGTTATCTTGCCATGAATTCATTTTGGGCATGATATCGGTAAGTTTCATTGATTATGTAAATGCTGATATATTGGAGCTTTTCTGTGCAGCTTGTTAAACTTCCTCGTTCTCCTAATGTTGACAGTATACTGACAAAGTACCTTGAATATAGGTCAAAGAAGGATGGCACGTAAGTGTATTCATGCTCAATTTGAATTGCAAGAAATGATTATCAAAATCACATGAATTTTTGTTGGTCATTGGTTCTGCTTGGAAATGTGAATTGCTTTTGTTCTTGGTATTTTTGCTATAACGGTATTGTTCGTTTTATTCCCTTTTAATAGTATTTAGACTATTGGTATTTGGTATGTGTTCTTTGCTATTGCAGTTCAATTGTTTTGTGCAGTGAGTGGCTGCAATTGTTGGTCCAAGTCATTCTGTCAATATCTCTCAATTTGTTTTCTAAATCAGGTCAGGGACGGAGCGGGGGTGAAAACATTGCAAATATTCAAAGAGGAAAAGGTTGAACCAAGAATTATGTTGTCTCTGTAGGTAAAGGCGTACAGCCACTCACTACACAACATAATTCTTGGTTCAAACTTTTCCTTTTTGTATATTTATTGTTGTTCTTTGCGATATATATATATATATTTTTTTGGGAGGGGAACGTGACACATTTGAATATTAAATTTTTTCTCAAAGTTTAGCATTTTTACAGCATGCTTATTTACGGATTGTGGTAGGTATGAATGTCCAGTGAAAATGAATTCATAATCACGTCGATTTACATATTTTATGAATGAGTAATCCGTAATCATGTCGATTTACGGAATACTCATTGTTTTACACGTAGAGTGAAAGAGATGGGTGGATAGGTGTCCCCCAGGCTTTTGAACATGTAAATATTTTTTATAGACTAGGTTCGATTAGTTACGTACGGGTAACCAAAAAAAAAAAAAAACTATATCTATATATATATATATATATATATATATATATATATATATATAGGAAGAGCTTCCCATCCAAACCACAAAAATCCAGACCCGTCCACACCTCATAGTTCCGGACCAAATTTTGACGATCCGAACCGTTAGATGTGTTTTAAACGTGTTTTTAAGGTCTTTTTGTGGTTTGGATGGGAAGCTCTTCCTATATATATATATATAGAATAAACTTCCAGTCCAAATTCCCGGACCCTCTTAAGTTATGGACCTCCACCTTCCCAATGTTTTTTTGAAAATCCGAACCGTTAGATGTGTTTAAAAGGTGTTTTCAAGGTCCAACGCGAAGATTTGGCCAAAAAAAATACCCGGAAGGGCTTGATCGGAGCAGTTTTTCACAAAAACGCTAATACCTTGAAAACACCTTTTAAACACATCTAACGGTTCGGATCGTCTAAATTTGGTCCGAAAAGTGGAGGTCCGTAACTTAACTAAGTTAAGGGAGTTTGGATAGGAAGGGGACTATATATATATATATATATATATAGGGAAATTTTCTTATCCACACTCCCGGATTTAAGGAAAAAATGGGGTTTTTTTGTGTTGCAAATTTTTTTTGGAAAATCCGATCCGTCCAATGTGTTCAGAAGGTGTTTTCAAGGGTCCACGCGGAAAATCTTCAAAAAACAAATACCGGGAAGGGCTTGATCCAAGCAGTTTTCGCAAAAAATGTAAATATATATTTTTTGCGAAAACTGCTTGGATCAAGCCCTTCCCGGTATTTTTTTTTGAAGATTTTCCGCGTGGACCCTTGAAAACACCTTCTGAACACATTGGACGGATCGGATCGTCAAAAAAAATTTTGGATCATGAGGTGCGGAAATTAAAAGTCCGGATGTGAAGGGGATCCTATATATATATATATATATATATATATATATATATATATATAAACAAAATGAAAAAATTGCAATTGAGAGCATTGTAGGTTGGTATCAAGAAAAATTAATATCACATCTTGCATATGAATGCCATTAAGAGAGTTGGAGGAAGCTTTTATTTATTTTTCACAAAAAAAAAACCATGGCAAAACCTAATTATATGACTTCCTAATTAAATTTCTCCTTCATATTTTTCCGCTAACATGTAAGTAGTTTTTCATTGAAGGTGCCACCCCCATAGTCGGATCTGGGCTCCGTCCCTGAATCAGGTGATGTCATTAAATATGTGCTATCACGAGGGACAGTGTCTCAGTTCACTATTTTTGCCTTCAAAATGATCCTAATGGATTTAACTATATGCCTTCAACCTGCCTCCAGCGTCTTAAACTTTACGTGAATTTAAAAACATACAGGAAATATACATTTGTATTTATTTGCTGTTTGTGTTTTTGTCTCTGTTCTTTAATGCAAACCAACAGAAGTTCTCTTTAGATGCAGCTTTTTATGGAAGTGTTACTTTGACTTGATTTTGTACACACTCTTTATGGAGGTGATGATATACTAGAAATTGAATCTGTACATGTTTGTAGTATACGGGACCTACATTATCGTTCTTGGCTTTAATGGTCATGGTTTCCTCTACAGTCTATTTCTTATGTTTAAGTTAACCTTTTACAAGCTAGGTGTTGCACCCTTTTTTTTTGCACGGCCTAGGTGTTGCACCCATAAAGTCCTTTGTGTTTACCCTTGGTTATTCTTGGATAAAGGGTGACTGATTCAGTGGGGGAAATATTGAATGGATTACGCTGCTACTTCGACAAAGCATTGGCAGTTATTCTTCTATACAAAAAGGAGCGTCAGCAGTATCATGATGCAGTTGCTGACAATGTCTCTCCATCAACGGTATATGGAGCTGAACATCTACTCCGTCTCTTTGGTATGCTACATTCTTAAATACTTCAATGCAGATATTTGTTCATGCCAATTCAAGTTGTTTTGTGTGAAATCTTATGCTATTTTCTTCACATAAATGGCAACTTGAGGTGACATGAATTGCTTGCTTAGTTTTGTTCGAAGTCAGAAAACCTGTTTCTTTCACATATGTTTGCTTCTCAAATTATGTACCTATATTTAGTGTTTTACTTGTGTTTGCAGTTAAGTTGCCCGAGTTATTGGCATATGTGAACATAGAAGAGGAGACATTATTGCGCTTGCAGCAGAAATTACTTGACTTTCTCAAGTATGTGTTCTTTCATGGACAAGAAAATTTATGTTTTCAAATGTGGTTGTTGCTGATGTCTATTGCCATCAATTTACCATTTTTACAATGAAACAATTTTTATTAAGCATAACATGTTAAGCAAAATGGCCTGGTTGTGTCCTAAATATTGTTCAGTTAATGGTTCTGAAGGACTTCACATCGGACCTCTACGTAAGATACTTACAGGGGCTAAAAAAAGTAAAATTTGTGGAGAGTTGATTTTTTTATTCTGGACTTCTTAGGTTCAAGTGAATTTTAGCTGAAAAGGGAGGTTTTGAATTGGAGTTTGATGTCGAAAAGGGAGGTTTTGAATTGGAGTTTGATGTCCAAATTAGTACAGTAAATGCGAAAAGAAGGTGTTTGTTTTTCCCATGATACTATTGAATTCGATTTTGTTTCCTTTGCTCTTGCAAATTGTATTGCTTAAGTTTTAGATGTTAGGTTCATGTGGCCTTAAATAACGCAAGTAAAGCTCTTTTTCTGGTGTTGTGCAGGTTTCTTCAGAAGAATCAGGCCACTTTCTTCCTTTTTACATACGACGATGGCTCTAAGGTTTCGGAAGGGAGTGGCAAGGGGAAGGATAATTGAGTAGCAATTCATTATTTGCACAAGTGATGCTGTCATATACTATTAGAAGCCGAAATCATTCATGGTATTAATTTTTTTTTTTTTTTTGGCTAATGAAAAGAATGGAAAGAGGTGACCAGCGTAGCAACCGCCCTGGGTGTGACCATATGGGTATCCTTCAGGGAGTTGATTGACCTTGGTGTTGGCACTAATTCTGTGTTGAGGGTATTCTTGGAAGACGAGAATCCAATTTGTTTGTTGTTGTAACATTAGTTCATTCTTTGTAATTTCTTTGGTCACATTGATTCAGCACTTAGTAAGACTGTAGAGATTCTTACCAAAGGTTGGAATACATGTCTGTAGCATTCTGTTGTGTCTCCAATCCAGCAGGGAAATCGCATATACTCTTGTGGTGGTGGTGGTGTTCCTGTTCTTTGTTTACATAAAACAATGGGGAAGGGTGAGAGATTATTATCCCTAATTGGTTAAGAGGTTCTCGAGTCTTTGGCCCATTACTGCGGGTGGGTTTGGGTTAATTTAGGCAGCTTGTAAATGAGTCGGGTTTTCAATGGGTCATGTATACTTATTTATGGCCCAAGTTAGGTTTTTTTTTTTTTGAAAAATATTATTCAATATATAGAAGAAAACTCGACAAAGGGAACATTGAGGAGGGGAGGGGAATCTAACCAAAGCTTGAATAAGGGAAAAAAAGGAAAAACCACCCAAAATCTTGACCATCCATCCAAACACCTCAATCGAATAGCCAAACCGTTAGTCTTAGCCTCATTGCCGCCATCTATTAGCTAGGTAACTATGCCATGCCACAGACAGCCTACCACAGTGATCATTTAGGGAGAGATCACGTTAAGCTACCGTTGCCACCCCACAAACGAGGCCGATGCCGAGGTAGAAATTGCATACCCCCGCAACGGCACACCCACCAATTCTGCCATTCAAATTCGGGCGATGACCAGCATAGGGTCACCTTCGTAAAGAGACGACCTAAAATATGTTTGATCTTCTTTAGTGATCTTTTCATATTTTGGCTGGAAATTTGGAGTAAGATATAGTACACTTGAAATGTTGGGCATTTTTTTAGTGTCTGTTATCCATGTTTGTGGTGTATGTGTTTGGTTCTTTTACTTCTTTGCAATGGAAAATAATTGTGTGCGAGTGTGCCAAAGAGAGTTTCAATCTCCTCCCTCAGATTAACTTTGGAACAAACCAAATTTAATCAGGCAATTGTATTTAATGGTTCTATTACTTCAATTAAGAAGATTTTTCTTTTAAAGTGAAGAAATATAAACTAATATACTTAGGAAATTAAAGAACAACAAAGAAACAAGACACTTTGATTAACAAAATCAAAGATAGACTTACTTCGAAATTGTCTCCAACTTCACAACAGGTGTCAAGTACTTCGAACAATTGATTGTAATAAGAACAATATGAAATCTACTTCCTAAACTACTTCCTAATCTACTTCGAACTGAGTCGAAATCCTAATTCTACTTCCCAATGAACAAACCAAGCATCATTTGTTTGATAGCTGTTTGTTGAAGATTTGTCCGGGGGTTTCTCACTCTTCAATCTCTTCTATTTATAGACGTTGCTTGCAGTTTGAACTTCCCGCTCAAAAATATTTAAACTTGGCTTACTTCGAACTCTATCTTTACACTTCGAATTGGCAATTTCTTCCCTCCTTCACGTCTGAATTTGAATTCTTCTAGACCTCTTTCAGAAGTTTTAATTTGAACTTGTATGATTGCTTAACCAACTCAAATGATGAAATAACTGTCTTGCACAATAGGCTCCACGTGTCTTAACCGTTAATTCATCTTGTTTCACATGCTTGCACGTGGAGGTCATGCATTAAGCAATTAAAGTCAGGGCTTCGAAGTCAATTTCTCATATTAGCTTTGACCCGTAACTGCCAATAACTGCTTTTCAAATTGAGAAACAATACGACATCGTATTAATTCTTTTATATTAGTAATCCAGCGTATCTTCATTGACACATATTTGCCAATATTTGGCATAATTGATTACGTGTCAATTAATTATTGGATTTGTTAATTTTATATGTAAACATACTCCCCACATTAACATCATTATTCAAAGAATTTGAATATGTGTTAATGTGTTTTGTGCCTCTTCAAATTCCAGCACACTTCCAATGTGGAAGTTATTGGCAGTTCACTTCAAGCGAAATAATCACGAGCAGTTTGCACATTTCCAATGAGAAATTTATGGATAATGGTTCTATTACCTCAATTAAGAGGATTTTTCTTTTAAAGTGAAGAAATATAAACCAATATACTTAAGAAATTAAAGAACAACAAAGAAACAAGATACTTTGATTAACAAAATCAAAGATAGACTTACTTCGAAATTGTCTCTAATTTCACAACAACAGGTAACAAGTACTTCGAGCAATTGATTGTTATAAGAACAATCTGAAATCTACTTCGAACTGAGTTGAAATCCTAATTCTACTTGCCAATGAACAAACCAAGCATCATTTGTTTGATAGCTGTTTGTTGAAGATTTGTCTGGGGGTTTCTCACTCTTCAATCTCTTCTATTTATATACGCTGCTTGCAGTTTGAACTTTCCGCTCAAAAATATTTAAACTTGGCTTGCTTCGAACTCTATCTTTACACTTCGAATTGGCAGTTTCTTCCCCCTTCACGTTTGAATTTGAATTCTTCTAGACCTCTTTCAGAAGTTTTAATTTGAACTTACATGATAATGATCAAATAAGTGTCTTGCACAATAGGCTTCACGTGTCTTAACCGTTAATTTATCTTGTTTCACATGCTTACACGTGGAGGTCATGCATTAAGCAGTTAAAGTCAGGGCTTCGAAGTCAATTTCTCATATTAGCTTTGACCCGTAACTGCTAATAACTGCTTTTCAAATTGAGAAACAATACGACATCGTATTAATTCTTTTATATCAGTAATCTAGTGTATCTTCATTGACCCATATTTGCCAATGTTTGGCATAATTGATTACGTGTCAATTAATTATTGGATTTGTTAACTTTATATGTAAACAGTATGTTACGCATTTTTTAGTTATGCTATGGTCGTACAATTAATGTTAGAGGGTGGTACACATTTTGTATGCATGGTGTGCATTGTTTTTTATATGGCATGCATAGTTTTTACTTTATTTGCCATCCCTTGTTTAGTATCAATATTTCTATTTTGGGTTGTCCCTTAGTAAGTACTCCCTTTGTCCCAAATTGCTTGCTCTTTTTTGGGAATGCGTGCATTTTGCACGTAAAAAATAATATATTAGCATTCATTTTTTTTTTTTTCAAAAAATTTATACCAATTTAAAGATGTCATTGATTAGAAATTTCTGCTATAAATTTTTTCCAAAAATAATTCTCATAAAGACCTCATTTTTTGCGTGCAAAATGCACGCTTCCCCAAAAGGGGCAAGCAATATGGGACGGAGGGAGTACGTGTTTTGAAAAGTTAATGACTAAAAATTTATACAATTATCATTTTGCCCTTTTGAAAAGTTAGTGGTAAAGAGTTAATGGGTTAAGTGAAGGATAATTTTGGAAAATAGAAGTAAAAGTTAATATGAAAGGTGTTTGATGATGTTTATTTAATAATTTAGAATTATAAAGCAACACACTTAAAAAATGGACATGAATAGTTATGCATTTTTTGTTAGTTATGTACATCTTTGGTATTAATTAGAAATTTATTAGTGTTTGTTACGTATTTTTTGATATTTTCTGGTGTTTTACAATAAGCTTCTCCAAATTTTTTAGTATATCTCAACAAGTGTAAACCAAAATAGGTTTAAATATCGGCATCTTCTTTGTATGATATTCTTAACCATGCCTTTTTTTTTTTTTACTTTTTGAAATCTTATTGTCCAACAAATCAAAAAGTCAAATTTCTAATAAAAATAGAAAAAAATCATTTTAACCCCTGAGCTTTTACTCAAATCACGCAAAGACACCTGGCTTTTTGAAAATGTCAATTGAACACTTGAATTATCAAGAAACACATCAATGTTCCCCCTACTGTTAATCTCCTTGTAAAACAAATAGAAGATGCAGACATATATGTATTTTTTTTTTTAGCAAAAACCATTTGCGCACTTGGTTTTGGATGGAAACTCCAAAAAACTACGTAATTTTTTGCCTCCAAAACTCAACTCACTCCTCCCTCCACAGAAACGCAAAGCCGTAATCTTTCATGTCCTCCGTCATTTGTAGCACTCTAAGAGAGAGAAACAAACCAAACCAAATACACGCCATCCCTGAATTGGTTCACCTGTAGTTTGCAATCATGGGCCGACCACCGTTGTTGCAAACAATAATCTTTCCCCACACCTCACCATTGGCGGCAGGGTGTAAGGGGAGGAAAAAGGAAATGTCCATGGGGTTTTCCTTAATTGAAGTTAGGGTTTGAAGGGTGAGAGTTATTAAGGGGGTTTAATGGGTTTAGGGGTGAGATTTTTGGTGTGTGTCCATGAGAAATGGAATTGTGCTTCGTGGTTTGCAGATGCGGATGTGAGAGAGAGAGAGAGAGAGAGAGAGAGAGAGAGAGATTTTCTAATTTTAGGGTTTGGATTGAATTTTTGGATCAAAGGTATTTTTCCCTCCTCAATGCCAAGTTGGGAGCAAGAGGGCCCAAAAAGCTCCATGTAAATAGCATGTTTGAGCCTTGTGACAAAAAAAAAAAAAAAAACATACATGGCAGCATTTCTGTTTGTTTTGGGATGGAGATTGACAGTAGAGGAGATATTGATGTGTTTCTTGACAATTTAGGTGTTTGTGTACTTGACATTTTTAAAAGGTTTGGTGCCTTTATGTGATTTGAGTAAAAAATCAGGGATTAAAATGAATTTTCCCAATATGAAAAGAAGTCACAAAACTAAAAAGTCCAACCAAGCACTACAAACCAATATTGGGCATAGTAAGCTTCCCAAAATGGAAGTTGACAAAGCTTTTTTCGCCGAGTTCATGCATTAGTTAGTGGCCAAATAGTGACTTAAAGATTGGAGTTGGGGTGTTGAGTTTGTGGGTGAAACTGCAGCGTTTTGGGGGGCTGTTCCTGTTGCCACTTGGGTACAGGATCCTAACATGAAAAGAATTGGATAAACAAATTTTTGGGAAATATTGTATTACTACACATAATTGCTCTTCCAATAGTTTCCTTTAAAATGTAACATCTCCTGTCCAAGTTCCATTATAAATGCTTTACATCATGAAAGAGTGTTGAATGATCCTAACAATTATAACGGATGGAACACTAGGTTCTATACATTTTTACTTTGAAATAGACATGGATACACAATGTGGTATTTATGTATTGTACGGGGATAAAATCCTCGTAGGTGCTTGATCACGTGCTTTTTCGCCGGATCCCTAGATCTGCAAGACGAACAAGGGTTAGAGCACCTTTGCCTCTCGTCGGCAAAGGCCCTCCGATGCTTAAGTTAGTATTGGATTCACTAATTAAGCAAAGAACGATGCGTATAATTGGGTGTTATAGCATACCTTTCTTCATGGGTATGATGTTGTATTTATTGGTGTAGATAACTTAATGATTTAGGCATCTCGTGCCCTATGTTTCTTATTCCTACTAGGAAACCTTCCCTAATAGGACTTTCCTATTAGGTATACGTAGACACCCCAATTTTGAACCCGGAATGCGCTCGAGCATTCCCTATGATGAAACGGACCAGTCATGACTACCCGAAACTTGTGAAAATGGCTTGAACTTGATTAAAATCAACCAAACACCACCCAAGCAATCAAAACAACCCAAACCAACCAAAGCATTGTTGAACCAAACCAAACCTTCAATCTGCCACCAAGAACCTTGAGCGCTCAACCCCTAAGCCTTGAGCGCTCAAACCCCTGAGAGACACCTTGAGTGCTCAAGCCTCTACGACTTTGCGCGCTTAATTCTGATCCCAGTCAGGAATCTGCAGAGTATTTCATCATGAGATTTTCTGCATGGGAGCGTCTGGGGTGATCTTCTACGATCTTAATACGTATAATACACTCTAACACAACCCTAAACTACACCTAAAACTACCCCTAACCCACTTTCAAATACAAACCCACTCTCTCTCTCTCTCTCTCTCTACATTTCCCTCCCACTCACTCTATAAAAACCAACTTCTACCCCTGGTTTTGGGGTTGCTGGCTAAAATACCACCAACTCTCATATTCCAGCTCTCCCAATTCCTCCAGAAATCATTCACCACTTTCTCTCTCTATGAAACTACCTACATTTCACAAAAACCATCTTTAAAAGTTCAAAATACCACCTCTATTGATCATCTACTGATCAATTAACCTCACACATTGTTTCACCCATCCAAAATACTAACCAAACATCCACAATCATCCATCCCTAAGCCCAAAAATCAAAGTTCAAAGCTTTCAAGCAAGTACAAAAGGTAGTCAACATGTGAAATATCATATTTTGGGTTTTCTGAGGGATGCCAGTAGGTTCAAGCAAGTTCTTTATACTTGCATTGGGCTTACAAGGTCAGAATATACAATCAAAACACTTTTAAAACTTGCTGCTACAGCAAAGGGGGTTGAGCGCTCAAACCTCAGGCCTTGAGCGCTCAACCTCAGTTCTGGATCATTGTTTTGCTAATTTTCACACTTTTCATTGGTTTTGATCGTTATTAAATGGTTGAATATGTTCATATCATTCTCAAAATAGCTTATTTCCATTTTCAAAGTACATGCATAAGTACTAATCTATCGTTTCATGATGATTAAATGTGAAAAGCTTTGTAAATCCTACTTTCAAAGGTCAAACAGTCACTGATTGATGTTCTAGTCATTTTGTTCCAAACATTGAGGATCTTGAGAAACATCAAAACTCTTTTTTTTGAAAGTCAGAAAACTAGAAAGCCATATTATGGCTTGAGCGCTCAAAGTCACATCTTTGAGCGCTCAAACTGTTCTTGGTTTGTTTGCATGTTGATAGTTGTTTCGATGATGGATCAAGGTTTAGTTTATTTCTGGTGTGTGTGAGTTGTTTCTCCTGTGCTTATGATCTGAATCCCCCTCTCTCTTCCATTTTCAAGCATTTCCTTTGTTGATTTGTAATGGTTCTCCTATTTTCATCATGCTTAAAGAGATCAAGCTATCTGTTTTAACCTGATTTTCCACGCAAAATGTTTTATCAATGTATGATCTTGTAAAGAATGAGTAAGGAAATGGTGAAGAGGCTTAAACTCACAAAGGCCAGAAACTGATTTGAGCGCTCAATTCATGAGCCTTGAGCACTCAAACTGGTTTGGGAAGATTGAGCGCTCAAGCCATCACCTCTGAGCGCTCAACCCCCTTTCTGGGATCCAGCTTGCAAGTCAGTTCATTAAGTCTCATGTTCATAACTTTTTGTGTTGTTGTATAGTTTTTGTTATTATCTACCTCTGTAAGTTTTTGTTGTAATTTTTCTTTATTATTATCATCCTTTTTCATATAAATCATCGTGCACAAGCATCCACGGTAGACTTGCATTTTACATTTTCTCACTGTTTACATGATTCCCACCCTTGGTTCCCATTTTCATGATTAGAATTAAATATCAAATATTTCCAGAATCCCACAGAATATTGAGTAGAGGCCGGTTCACGAACCGGGCGAGAGGGGTGCCGTAAAACCCTTCCCCTCTCGTAACCAAACCCCCGAATCCGAGAAATCTTTGGTTCCGCCATGATCAGTGAAATCTTTTCTGCAAATGGGCAAACGAGTCATATTTTTATTGGTTTCTCGGGTTCGGACCTCAAATCCGGGTGGCGACTCTAATAATCACAATCTTTTCAAACGTTAAACCGAACCATTTCCGGTGGGCCGTCCACAGTATATGCCTCCACGTTCTGCAAGATCTCATCTTGCAGTAGTCCTCCTTTCCACATGGGGTGTATTCCTAATCACATTAGGATTACTTATGTTAATTCCTTAATTTACGGGATTGCCCCTTGCCTCATAGGGGACCGACTTAGAATCTTCTGAAATGTCTCACCGCCATATATATTAAGGCGGTGCCGTGCTTCCACATAGCTCGGCATGACTCGTACAAAGCTTAGCCCATCCGTGCCGAGCTGGCATCAAGCTGGACTATGTATTCCAAAGTGCTATTAAGCTATATTCGTAGCTTGATCAGCTTGGCTATGTCCTTGGACATCCCTTATGGCTTGTGCCGAGCTGGTATACCCTCACTTGGTACTTAGTTCATTGTTTTGACCTTATTCATGGTCAATTTAGCTCGGCGTAGAGTTAGGGAACCCTTATACCACAACCCTGAGCTAACTACCCTCACGTGGTGGTCATTATAGCACGTGTTTAACAACTTTCAAGGGTAAATTGGATTTAACCCGCTCCAATTGCTCCCCGGCTCTGCCCACTGCTGTAATTCATCAGGGGTGTGCAGAGCTTCAACGGTCTCTAATACGTTTTGCTGCACGCCTCCCCCTCACGTGGGGGGTAGGATTGCTTTCACATTTAATGCCAAATGACCCATTGGTTATTAGATAAGCCCAAAGGACGATTTTTGCTGACGTGCCACACATGTCATGTCCTACTTTTTGGTGTTTTGGGCGAGATAATCATTATTCCTACCCCTAAACCCTTCGAACCTCTACCTCTTCCCCTCATTTTTCATTATCTGAACAGAGAACAAAAAACAAGAGAAAGAAAAAAACACTCCGTCTGCCATCAACGACGTTCCAGAGCTCGCTTTTTCCCGAAAAACTTCCAAATCGTCCTCGTTTTACGTCAGAAACCACCATCCTAGAGTCTATTCGCACCTCGTAAGTGTTCTTCCTTTTGAACTCCATCTTTTAGTCAGTTTTTCTGTTAGTTCCTTCTTTCTTCCTGGGTTTCAACAGTGAAACCCTAACTTGGTCAACAATGGGAAAACATAGGGCATTTCTAAGTACCCCAGAAAAAATCGAAGTGTTCCGTAGGAAATACGAGATTCCTGGCGAGGAATTTCGCCTGAATAACCGTGATGACCTTGGGGAACATGGTCAAACCCGAGATAAGATTCACATACCCTTAATCTTCATTGTTGAGGTGGACTTAAATTCCCCCTTGACTCCTTTTTTTGTGAGGTTTGCAACAGGTGCAATCTGTGCCCCATGCAATTGTGCCCCAACTTCGTTATGCCCTGAATAGGCTTCTAAACCTAAATCTCAACTGATGGGATCTTCATTGTCTTTATAGTGTAGTACCTACTGCCGATCATTCCTACTACTTTAAGGCCAGAAACTCCGAGAAAAAACTCATCTCAGATCTCCCTAATTCTTCCGAAGGCGAGGGTGATGACTATTTGGTGGTCATCGAAAATTGGGAGCCCAGGGATGCTGAGGGGAATACCATTGGTTTTCCTTGTCCCACAACTGCTGGCCGACTATGTTAGTATTCATCCTTGTTGATTTTTGCTTTCCTTTGTTTTTTCTCAATTGTTTAATTTCACCTTACTAAACATGTGCTTCCTGTCCTGTTTGTTTCCATTGCAGTGGATAACTTGAATCAGCACGGCCGATTAAACCACTGTGATCTACATCGTGAGGACATCGTTCTAGCCCTTTATTTCGACGAGTTTGAGCCGATTCCTGTGGGTCTCGGTCGAGCTGCTCATCTCCTGCTCAGATACACCCCCTCGTATTGGGTGTGGGATTAGAAGGGTCGGTGAACCCCGCACGAGGCACACCTGGCCCCCAACCACTAGACTGACAACTCCACTCTCTCCGTCTGAGCAGAGACAAGCTACAAGAGGAAGGAATCCATCCAGAAGCAGTGTTGCCCGTGCCAGAGCTTCACAAGACCTCCAACAACAAGTGACATTCGCTCATCGCCCAGAGATTTTGACAGCCATTCCTATCATCACCTGCCAGGATCACAAGCCGAGCACATCTGGAAGAGCAGAACAAGAAGAAGCAGCAGTAGAAGGAGAGCAGACTCGTGCTGATCCCTTGGAACATCCTGTGGTTGATGTAAGCGAGTCCTCTTCTTCAGGATATTCACCCTCTCCAGACGACATGCCACTTCAACCCATCAGCCTCCTGGCCGAGCTAGTCCTTGGCGTTCCTTCCTCACGTGGGGGACCTTCCCGTGTTCCCCCAATGATCACTCCAGCCAATCCCCCAACAAAGACAACGTCTACCCCTTCCCTTCAGCAAAGGGATAAAAGTCCAGTAGAGAGCCCTCAGGATGCCCAACCTCCTCTCCAAAGGTGAAGGAAAGGGGATTCAAGCTCCAGCTGTCCTGTGACTGACTCTCCACCACTCGTGCAGCCATGGTCTCCTGTCCTGGTTCGTCCAGATGGAACCCCGCTCATGATGATTGACAAAATTACATTGGTGGATGTTGCTTACGGTGCCTCCAGGGTTGTACTCCTCCCCTTGGATATGGAGAGGGAGAAAGGCAGCTCCTACGATGCCTTAATGAAGTCCATTTTCCAATCAAGTGTCAAGGTATGACGTTGCCCCTTGGCAATAACTGTATTTGTCTTTCATATCATTTTTTTTTTACCTTATCCATTTCATATGCTATCCAGATCTTGCAAAAGGCTTTTACTGGTTTCAACCGAGCAAAGGAAAATGAGAAAGAGCTCAAGAAGGAGCAAAAGAGAGCGGAGAGGGCTGGAAAAGAGAGTGCCTATCACGCTAAACTGTTGAAGGAGGCTAAAAAGGAAGCCGAGAGACTTAAGGGCGAGTTGGCCGAGCAAAAGAGACAAGCAGATGAGGCCGAGCAATAGCTACGTCAGGAACTGGCTGCTGCTCAAACCATGGTGGAAGCCGAATATGATCGGGCTTTGATTGAAATCACCAACAATTACAGAGCTCAAATGCCTGCAGTTAAAGATTCCATCTGGGAGTCAAGCTGGATTCGTTGTTGTACCAAGATGGAGCTCCCTGAGGATTCCCCTATGTGGACAGATATGGAGCTTCCAAGCCAGATGGAAGCCCTGGCTGCTCAGCAACTCGAAGCCCAGAAAACCGAAGCCCAGCCTTCCTCTAATGCCCAGTCCCAGCTCGCGCTGCCTCCGGAACAACTTGTTGTTGAAGATGCATCTGTTGTGGTCGACCTTACTCTCCAAGAAGGTGATGGCAACGTTGCTAACAACCCCTCTACTGAAGGTACAAACACTGGTTCCACCCCTGTTGATAAAACTACCAGTTCCACCCCTGCCACTGATGCTCAAGAGCTCAGTGAAGAGGCTTAATGCCTGTGTTGTTAGAACTTCTGCTTTTTGCTAATTTCAGCTCAACCCTGCGTGGTTTGCTCGGCCGTATGTGACCTCTAATACTATTTCAAGTTTTTTCGTACTTTATGGTTTGTTAATTTTAAGTTTATTCGTACTTTTGCAATGTTCGTTGCAATTTAAAATGACCTCTTCCCAAGTGTTTTCATACTTAGAAAAGTTTACCAAGTGTCTGCGTACTTGGACATTTGCAATAATTGTTGTAAATTTAAGTTTTTTCATACTTAGGGTGTTGCAATTTTCCTAAATGTCTTCATACTTAGGAATAGCATTCGTACTTTTATCCTTTGCAATACTCACTGCTATCCCAAGTGCCCTCATACTTAGGAAAAATTTAGGAAGAGTCCTAAATTAGCCAAGGTGCTAGAGATATGTTTATACACTCTATCTGCTCCCCAATAGGAATCAAAAGTTTCATACTTAGGAAATATTTTGGTTCGTATTCATGCGAACATAGTTATGAATTAAAAGAAAAACTTTATTGATATTGCAAATGCTAATTAGCAAGAAAAACAATGTCTAAATAGCTTACTTTGGTGATTTTATTCGTAATCCTAACTAAGTATTTAAAAAATAAAAAATGAATGTACTCATTCTTGTAAAAACGTGACTATATTCGTAGTAAAAAATAACAAATTACTGGTAAAATTTTCTCAAATTCTGCACGTTCCATGGTCGTGGAACTTGGTCTCCATCCAGGTTGGCCAAGCAATACCAGCAATCCCAACGATCTTGTATGGGCCTTCTCAGTTCGGTCCAAGCTTCCCGTCCGAGGACACTTTAGTGTTAGCTAAAACCTTTCTCAGGACCAGGTCTCCTACCTTGATTTTCCTTGGTTGCACCTTCTTGTTATAGCTCCTTTGTAGCTGTTCTTGATACGCTGCCAAGGTAATTAAAGCACGTTCTCTTTTCGCTTTGGCAAGATCGAGTTGCTAGGCAAGGGCTTTATCATTGTCACCTGATTCTACCAACGCAGTTCAATTGGTCGGTAGGCCCACTTCAAGTGGTATAACAGTCTCTGTTCCATATGCAAGTGAGTACGGCGTCTCTCCCATAGATCGCCTTGGAGTGGTTCTGTATGCCCACAGAACAGCTGGCAGCTTGTCTAGCCATTTTCTATTTTTGCTCTCCAACCTCTTCTTAAGACTCTTCAAGATAGTCTTATTGGAGACCTCTGCTTGCCCATTGCTCTGTGGGTAGGCTGGGGTGGAATAATAATTTTTGATGCCGTAATGGGCACAGAAAGCTTTGAACTTTTTCCCGAACTGGGACCTATTATCCAAGATGATGGAATATGGGACCCCAAACCTTGTTATAATTTTATTCCACACAAATTTCTCCACCATTGCTTCTGTGATTTTGGCCAAGGCTTCACCCTCTATCCACTTGGTAAAATAATCTGTGACAATAAGGAGAAATTTTCGTTTCCCCGTTGCCATGGGAAGAGGACCCACGATGTCTAACCCCCAATGTGCAAATGGCCATGGACTTGTTAGTGGTAGGGGATCTTTCATTGGTGCTCGGATCAGAGGTGAGTACCTCTGACACTTTTCACACGTTTTAACAAACAGTTTGGCATCCTCCTGCATATATGGCCACCAATATCCCTGGGATATTGCTCGGTGGGCTATGGACCGTCCTCCTGAATGTTCTCCACACGTCCCAGCATGGATCTCATGCAAGAATTTCTGGACCAGAGCTGGATGTACACATAACAAATACGGACCAAGAAAAGATTTTCTATAGAACTTACCTTCTGGGGAGAGCCAAAAACGTATAGTCTTGGTTCTGATTTTGTGTGCTTCCTTCTTGTCCACTAGTAGTGTCCTATCTCGTAGGTATGCCACTATTGGGTCCATCCAACTTGGCCCCAGTTCGGTCTCCATCACTATCTCAACTGGTCGGCCAATGCTTGGTTTACTCAAGTAGTGCATAGCCATTGTTCGGCGATACTCTGTATTGAATGATGAGCCCAAGTAAGCTAGTGAATCTGCGTGTGCATTTTGTCCCGAGCTGATTTGTTGGATGTGGATTCTATCAAATTTGTCAAGCAAGTCTTTGGGTACCTCTGAATATGCAACCATCTTTTCGTTTTTTGCAGCATATTCTCCTGAAAGTTGGTTAACTACCAACTGTGAATCACAAAATACCCTTAGTTTACATACCTTGAGGTCTAGAGCACTCCTCAATCCTGCAAGTAATGCTTCATACTCCGCCACATTGTTAGTGGCACTAAATCCCAGCCTTAGTGCCTGTTCGAGCACCAAACCTTCAGAAGAGAAAAGCACTACTCTTGCCCCTGATCCTTTGTTACATGCTGAGCCATCAACAAACAATTTCCACTCCTCAGGATCTTGCTCGGCCACTCTCGTTGGCTGCTTGGGTAAGACACCTTGCTCCTTCTCATGGAGAGCTGGTGGAGGTGGTGTTACGGTTGGAGTGAACTCGACCACAAAATTCACCAAGATTTGCCCTTTTATTGCTGTCCTGGGTTGATAGTCCAAGTCATACTGACTCAGCTCGATTGACCACTTGGATATCCAACTAGAAAGGTCAGCTTTTCTCAACAAAGCCCTTAATGGATATTCAGTGAACACGGTGATGGGATGAGCCAAAAAGTAATGTGGTAATTTTCTTGAGGCCGTAACAAGGGCATACACCAATTTCTCTAATGGTAAATAACGCGTCTCAGCATCCAATAGTGTTTTACTTACAAAGTAAACAGGAGCATGCTCTATCTCCTTTATTCGTAGGAGAGCCGAGCTGACCGCATGCTCGGACACTGCCAAATACAGTATCAACCGCTCCCCAGCTTCTTGAGTAGATAGAAAAGGAGGTAAAGATAGGTAGGCCTTCAATCCCTTGAATTCCTATTCCTGCTCGGCTCCCCATTCATATCATTCTCTCTTCTTCAAAAGCTGAAAGAATGGTCTGCACCGATCTGAAGATTTGCTGATAAAATGGTTCAGTGTTGCCACCATCCCTGTAAACCTTTGCACCTCTTTCATAGTCTTAGGACTTTGAAGGTTCTGAAGAGCTGTGATCTGATCTGGGTTGGCCTTAATTCCTCTCTTGGTCACCAAGTGACCCAACAATTTGCCCGAGCTGAGCCCAAACGCACATTTTGAAGTGTTTAGCTTTAATCTGTACCTCCATAAGATATCAAAGGTTGTCTTCAAATCTGTCAGATGGTCAGGTTTTAACTTGTTTTTCACCACCATGTCATCAATATAGACTTCCATCGTCTTGCTGAGCTGACCCTTGAACATTTTGGTAGCCAACCTCTGGTAGGTTGCTCTAGCATTCCTTAGACCGAATGACATTACTTTGTAGCAATACAATCCTCTTGGTGAAATAAAGGACGTCTTCTCCTGGTCCGGAATCCTAGGGAGTGGAAAGCTGTCCTTGGGTCATACCTTGTTCAGGCTAGTGAAATCAACACAAACCCTCCACTTCCCATTCTTCATCTTGACCACAATAGTGTTAGCCAGCCACTCTGGATAGCTCACTTCTCGTATGGCATCCGCTTCGAGCAGTCGTTCTACTTCTTCAATTACAGCGTCTGCGTGCTGTAGTGCTGACCTTCTTTTCTTTTGTATGACTGGTTTATGCCATGGATCAATGTTCAAGTGATGGCAAATCACCTCAGGATCTATCCCAGGCATCTCCTGGGGTGTCCAAGCAAAGACATCAATGTGGTCCTTTAAGAAAGCAACCAATTCACTCTCCTCTTATTCGGCAAGGGTTCCGCCGACCAGGAAATACCTCTCTGGGTCGTTCTCTTTTATTTGAATTTTCTTTAACCCCTCTACCATTTTCTTGGTAGGGTCTCCTTCGACATCATCCAAGGACGGCTGATCTGGTACTTCAACCGTCTGCAAATGCTCGGCCCTTGGGGATTTCTTTAAGATCATATTGAAGAACTGGTCGGCGACCTTCTGGTTTCCCTTAATGCACTCAATGCCATCTGCCCCCGGATACTTGATCATTTGATGATACGTTGAGGGAATAACCTTCATTTTGTGCATCAACGTTCTTCCTATAATCACGTTATAGGAAGAAGGGAGGTCTACCACCAGGAAATCAGTCTTCAAAACAACCGATCTTGCTCGGACGGGCAGTGTGACCTTTCCCATAGGCCATACTGTCTGAGCACTGAAGCCGACCAGTGGGACAAGACACTTCTGCAGGAAGCTCGGCGGAAGTTCCATCTTCTTAAACGTGTGATAATAAAGGATCTTTGTGCTCGCCCCCTGATCCACCAAAATTTTCTCCACATCATATTCCCCTATTCGTAGGGTAATAACTAGTGCGTCGTTGTGCGACACTGTTACTCCATCCAAATCGTCATCAGAGAAAGTTGTGGGGGATCTCCATAACTCCCTCCATCCTTGGCCTCTTTTAATCGACCTTCAAAACTTGTTTTGCCTGTCCATTAGCTCTCTGAATGTGCCTGATCTCGTTGTGAGTGTACGGGGCAACCAATCCATGTATCATATGGATTGTGCCCTTTGGACTTTTCTCGTAATCCAATTCCTCAACTTGCTCGGCATCCTTCTGATCATCCACCAAAAGTTCTTTTAAATGGCCCTCTGCCACCTTCTCGGCCAAAAACTTCTTATACTCTACGCAATCTTCAGTCATGCGGCCCCAATCTCTGTGGTAGCTGCTATGCTGATTAGTAGCCCTCCTCTTTCCTAGATTTCCTGTCATCTTTGGGGGTTGTCTAAACCATGGCTGGTTCTTAATCGTATATAGCATCTTGGAATGTTGAACGTTACCAAGATACTAAAATAGGACTTGGGGTCTGGGTCAGCTTTGTCCTTCTTTTATTGTGTGTAGTCCTTCTTTCCCGTTGTCTACTCCTTCTTGTACACCTTTGACTCCACTACTTTCTTTTCAGGGAGTTGAGGCTGTCTTGCCACAATCTTCCCTCCTGCATGTATGATGTCGTCCTCCACCCAAGCATGCTCTTGGATCCTCTCCATGAGTTTGGCCACAGTCTTGACTGGGTGCATAGTGAGCGATTCTCGTAGCTTACTATGCACGGGTTAGCTCGTCTTAAAGGTTGCTAGGGCATACTCCTCACTGCAATTTTCAATCTCGTTGAAAGTCTCCCAATAGCGTTTGTAGTATTGCCTTAATGTTTCGTCATCCCTCTGTCTCATAGAGGTGAGTGCATCAAAAGTCTTTGGAGCTGCTCGGCTAGTCAAGAAGTGAGCAGTAAACTCCTCAGCCAGTTGAGCCCAACAGAGAATTGACCCTTCTGGGAGTTTATGGTACCAACTCAGGGCCACCTTTCCCAAACTGGAAAGGAACATTTTGCACAGCAGAGCGTCATCTTGCTCGTGCATGAACATGGCCGGTTGGTAGTGTTGGATGTGGGCCATTGGATCCGTATTGGTCTCATAAAGTATGAACGTGGAGTGCTTTACCCTACTTGGGGTTTTCTCAGCTCGGATCCAATGCGCCAAAGGTGACTTTGAAATTTGGCCCAGGGCTTCCTTGGCTGCTTCTCGTGTAGTTTTAGGACCTCCCCCTGCTCGGCCTGTTTCCCTCCTTCTTGCATGCTACTCATGGGGTTGCTTGTTGGAACCAAATCTTTCGTATCTGTCCATGGCATGCTTTCTTTTCTCTCCCTTCTCTATGGAATACTTCATTTTCTCCTTTTTTGTGGAGAGACCACCCTTCTAGTGGAGACATCATCACGATGACTCCTTTCTTTTTCACGCTGCACGATACGTGTCCGCGAGTGTAAATCCCTCTCCTTTTCTTGGAGCTGTTTCTTCAGGTCCTGAATCGCTCGTTCACGTCGAGTGACTTCTCATGCCAATTCTTCCGCTTCTTATTCTCTTCGATCTAGGCTTTCTTCACGTTCACGGTCTCTTGTTTTCCTATGATCTTCCCTCCTTAAGGGGCTCCTCCTCCTCTCACAGCGTGGAAAGGCTGCCCTATCTCTTGGTGGTGATTTTGAGCACCTCCGTCGCTCTTCAGTTCTAGGGGAATCATGCATTACCAAGCGTCTCTCTCTATACCTGGGAATCTTAGGAAGATCACTTAGATAAAACATCCTGGCAGCAGGCTTCTTCTGTGGTGCTTACGGAGCCATGGGAGTCTTATTTGTCCTTGTACCCTTTTTCGTAGAGCGCACAGGAGTTGTTTCGACATCGTTCTCCATTATTTCAGGTCGTGGAGTACGAAGAACGGGTTCTGAGGCCACCATTGTTGATTAATCGTTTTTGGAAAAAAGCTTTTCGTAAGTTTTTCCACAGACGGCGCCAATTGTACGGGGATAAAATCCTCATAGGTGCTTGATCATGTGCTTCCTCACTGGAACCCTAGATCTGCAAGACAGACAAGGGTTAGAGCACATTTGCCTCTTGTCGGCAAAGGCCCTCTAATGCTTAAGTTAGTATTGGATTCACTAATTAAGCGAAGAACGATGCGTATAACTGGGTGTTACAGCGTACCTTTCTTCATGCGTATGATGCTGTATTTATAGGTGTAGATAACTTAATGATTTAGGCATCTCGTGCCCTATGTTTATTATTCCTATTAGGAAACCTTCCCTAATAGGACTTTCCTATTAGGTATATGCCTCCACGTTCTACAAGATCTCGTCTTGCAGTAGTCCTCCTTTCCACATGGGGTGTATTCCTAATCACATTAGGATTACTTATGTTAATTCCTTAATTTACAGGATTGCCCCTTGCCTCATAAGGGACCGACTTAGAATCTTCTAGAATGTCTCACCGCCATATGTATTAAGGCGGTGCCGTGCTTCCACATAGCTTGGCATGACTAGTATGAAGCTCGGGTCATCCGTGCCGAGCTGGCACCGAGCTGGACTATGTATTCCAGAGTGCTATTAAGCTACTCCCTTTGTCCCATTTTAAATGTCCCCTACATAAAGTCGTGCCATTTTGACTTTTAAAGAAAACGTATTTCTAAATATTTTTTTTCAAAAATTTTTACACCATTCAAAAGTACTCGTTGAGATCTTTTGAACGGTGCCAAAACAAATTTAAAAAGTAATTTCGAAAGTATTTTATTTTTTAAAGTTAAAGTAGCCCGGTCTCCCATAGGGGACATTTAAATTGGGACGGAGGGAGTATATTCGTAGCTTGATCAGCTCGGCTATGTCCTGGGACATCTCTTATGGCTTGTGCCTAGCTGGTATACCCTCACTTGGTACTTAGTGTATTGTTTTGACATTATTCGTGCTCAATTTAGCTCGGCGTAGGGTTAGGGAACCCTTATACAACAACCCCGAGCTAACTGCTCTCACGTGGTGGTCATTATAGCATGTGTTTAACAACTTTCAAGGGTAAATTGGATTTAACCCACTCCACGCAGTTATATACAATTATAATTTTGTAATTGTATAGGTTGATAAAACAATATACATAATCATAATTTTGATAATATTTTTATACTTCATAATGGCATTGCTACCCTGGTTTTCAAAATAAAAATTAGTACTCGAACAACTTGTTTTTTCCCACAAATAATGAACAAAACGAAATTGAAAATAGAAACGGTTCAGATTATATAACTAATATTTAAATTATTTTCATGTAAAGACCATGGGATAGTTGAACTAAGGTTACTGTTTTTTAGCAAAAAAATATAAAACTCAAGTCAAAACCCGATTTTTTGATACACTTTCCCTTCGTAATTTTACGAAGATGATGCAACAATTGCTAGTGGACTTTCGTGAAAATGTGCCACCCAGAGCCAAATCTTTGCTTTGCCACTACTTGTAGATGGTTGGAAGCCTAAAGTTTCGTGTCTTTCTTCCCTTTTTTGTGAAACTTTGCGTGAAGGTTGTTTACAAAAGCTCTTAACTAACTTCTAGGGGGTCAAATAGTGATTACAAGGTATAGATTCTCACTTAATATTTTAGAGCTAGTTCCCCCATGGAAAAGTGCATTTACCATTTAGGACGTTGGAGGCCAGGCTTGCTTTTAATTGGATTCTAATTTCAAATGCTCTTGGGTCTCTGGTTTGGCTAACCGTGCAATGCAATGGGATGTTTTGCTTGCATAAAAAAAATCCCAAAATTTATAACTTTCCATGAACTTGCAGACTTACGGTATCGAGTGACTGCAAACCTATAAAGAAAAAACATGAATGATTTTAATTTTATCGGAAAATCATCTTGTAGCTAAACGTAATAGTTATCGTTTGCAGAAAGTTGGTATAAAAGCCAAGTTTGGAACTTTAAACGGTGTTTAGTCCAGTTGAACTTATTTTAATGCTTTCAATACATTCATAGGAAATGTTTGAGGGCTCAAGGACAACATTAGACAAAAATACCCTTAATGAACTCTCTCTCCGCGCCTCTTTTATACACTGCCGGCAATTGATGATATATATATATAAAAAAAAAAAAAGAAACCCAACATTTTCCCGCTGTCCCAGGCGTCCATTGCCTAGTCCTCTCTCTCTCTCTCTCCTCTCTCTCATACTGTCTCTATCACGAAACTTGTGTCAAAAGGCTGACATCTTTTTGTGGGAAATGGGACCCAAATGCAAGTCTTCCTCTCTCTCATCCTCTTCTCCCACGTCACTTTTCACCTCTCTCTCTCTCTCTCTCTCTCTCTCATGTGTGGGTCTTGGGTGGGAAAAAATTAATTTTCTTTCTCTTCAATTTTGGGGTTGTGTTCAATTTTGGGGTTTAGGCTTTTTGGGGTAGGGTATAGTGGCTTTAGGCACTTTCATAGGGTACCCTAGAGTTTTAGGCACTTTCATAGGGTACCCTAGGATTTAGGTTTAGGCACTTTCATAGGGTGCTCTAGGGTTTAGGTTTAGGATGTACTTTCCAATTATAGAGTTTTAGTGGTTTAGGCACTTTCATAGGGTACCCTAGGGTTTAGGTTTAGGGTGCACTTTCCAATTATAGGGTTTTAGTCGTTTAGGCACTTTCATAGGGTACCCTAGTGTTTTAGGCATTTTCATAGGGTACCCTGAGGTTTAGGTTTAGGCACTTTCATTAGGTTTGGGGGTTTAGGCATTTTCATTGACTAGTGGGGGCATTTTTGGAATGTGTAGGTGATTTGTCCTCTTGCCATTAAGGAAAAAGTTGATGTCCTTATTGCAATAAAGATCCCTTTACTATGTCCTCCCCAAAAACGGACTCTATGGTTTAGTACCAGAAAGATCATAGAAGCAAAAGTACCAACGAATAAACAAAATTAAACATATCACCTTGTACACATTGAACCGTAACAATATGGAAAGTATACTACAAACTGTCAAAGAAATTGCTCAAGCATCATTTGCACCAGCAGAGAAAACCTTCTTCATGACATCACGTGCTTTGCACACGGCTATTAATGGCTCAGCTTTGTGCATGGTAGCCCCACCCTTACTCTGTTCACTCAATTCAAGAAGATCCTCGCTCACTCTTTCCCACTCGAAGCATTGGATCAACGACCCCAATGTCAAGCCCACAACACGTTGTGCTAAGGCTGCTCCGGGACATGCCCTCCTTCCAAACCCAAATGGCATTAACTTGTGCCCCTCCACTTCCCGTCCTTTAAACCTCTTAGGTTTAAAGCTTGTTGGGTCATCCCAAACCTTAGGGTCCCTGTGAATGGCCCATGCATTGACCAACAAGAGTGTGCCTCGTTGCACGTTGCATCCCCCAATGGTACAATTATCAGATGACATGTGCGGTACTAACATTGGAGCCGCTGGACAAAGTTGAAGGGTTTCTGTTGTGATGGATTTAAGATAAGGGAGATTGTTGAGATCGTGTTCATCAATTAGGCGATCTTGGCCAACTTGAGCATTTACCTCAGCTCTAGCCTTCTTCAACACCTCTGGGTAATTTACCAAAAAGGACATTGCCCATTCTAGTGTTGCTGCAGAAGTGTCTGTCCCCGCTAATATCATGACCTTCATATTACAAGTTAATAAGACCAGGAACAATACAGTTTTGTTTTTCAGTAGGAAAGAAGCAAGTCTATGAAGTGCTTGTCATAAATCTACGGAACGCCAAGTCCAATAAGGCAGGCAGGATTTTTTATTGTGATAGTTATAAATTCACTTCAAGAAAACTGAAACAATTGTCCTTGCAGTGCCTCTCGGGCACTACACCGTACCCGAGCACTACACTTCAGGGTGGTGTTGGGCTTTGCCCTCTAAGGTGTTTGGGTCCTAGCCTAATAGGTGTTTTATCCAACTTTTGGTTGGATTCCCTTCCCCTCTCCCCGACCCCCTCTAGCTTGATGTACCCTTTGTTGAGCTCTTTTAATAAAACTTTTTGGCCGATAAAAAAAAAGTACATTTTAATTACGATCTTCCAACTGAGAATGTATACGACTTGTGGAAAATGACGCCTGAAGATGATTTCTTCATTTGAAAAGGACTCGTAACTACTCGCATTGTTACCATGGAACTTTATTTTTTTTGGACAATTTATTTATACTAGAGTTGTAAACATTTTACTTGATATTGTTGTATATGAATTTAACAAATTAGCTTGCTAATGAGTAGAGTTGAGCCGAGAGTAAGGCAAATTCGTGCGATTAATTTCCCAAGCAAATGGTCCATTATTATTTTTTTATTAGCTGAAATGAAATAAAAGAACTACAAATCACATCATTATATGTGAGAATTAGGTACAAGAACAAGTTGGGCGTATAATTGGTGGAGTGGGCTTTCAGTGTCCTTTGATTAACTCTTCTTGGACCGGGCCGACCCAATATCCCTCTTATCTGACCTATTCCTTTTTTCCTTTTTAGTTTTTCAAAAGATTTTATCAAAATTTGATAAAATTACCCCTTGATTTTATCAAATGAGGAGAAGGGTTGATAAAATCTCAGCATTCAAAAAAGCTAAGATTTGATCAGCCCTCCTCCGCATTTGATAAAATCAAGGGTGATTTATCAAACAAGAAACTCAGCAAGTGCTTGAGAAAACGAAACATAACAAAACACTAATACATACACAAACATTTAAAGGTATATATCCTTAGCAAGTTTATGAGCAACCCTCACAAGTTGCCTAGGTACCTTGGTTACCCCAACATATTGGAACTTACATACAACACTACACATTACATAAATTCACAGTAGCCATATCCAAATTCTTCTGCTTTGCACATTTTACCCCAAACATACCTTTATTTCTAGCGCACCATATAACCCATAACAAACACAGATTCTCAAATAATCTCCACATCTTTCACCTCTTTTATCCACCCATTAAACCAATCTGAGAATGGCTGCGAAGCCCTCCAAATTCTTTTTGCATTCTCACATTCAAAGAACAAATTCTCAATGGATTCTCCACCATGACCACACACCGGATATAAATTATCCACTCCAAGAACCCCTACTAATTCCGACATTGAAAGTTTATGAGATGTAAATTTAACACAGGCAACAGATTTATAGTTGTTGAAACAAAGTTTTAGCCAACCGTGGACGTGCTTTCACATGGAGTGGTTCTAAGAGAAATAGGTCTCCTGCAGACTCCTTCAACTCAATCTTTGACATAGTGGAGGGCAATTCCCATGAAAACGCTTGTAAGAGCCTAGCCGTTAGCATGGCTGTCATTGTGGACCCCAGATTGACCCCTGCACAACCACGCCACCCGGTGCTAAACGACAACATTTTCAAATCGGGGTCTATGAGCACCACATTGGAGCCGTCCTTCTTGAGGTGGCGCTCTGGTATGAATTGGAGTGGCTCATCCCAAACTCTAAGGTTGCACCCTAGCCCAGGGCCACTAAACGAAATGTGGCTACCTTTAGGGATCTGGTAGCCAGCAACTTTTGTGTCAAAAGTGGAGACATGGGGCACATTGAAAGGGGCAATGGGGGTGGAGGCGAAACGATTCTCTCACGCATGATTTGACATAGTTGTGTTGTGAGAGATCGGATTCTTGGACCAATCTTTCCTTCCCTACCACCCTGTCTGTCACACCCTCATTTTCACCAAAACAAAAATAAAAGAATTTCAACAACAAATAAGTCAAGTGATGAGATTTTCATAAAATAAAGTACATCATTAGCCCAATGGCTGTCAAATGTTCGGGCACCCTCGCCCCAAATGTGAAATCAAATAATATCCTGTAAGTTATTACAAATCCAAAGTCAAAAGATGGTGAAAAATTAGAGTTACATTATCATCTCCCCAAAAGAAAGTTTAATGCATAGAAGATGAATAAAATAACTCCATGCCATGTATGCTCATCAGCCAAGTCATGCACTCCAATCCATGCACGATCAAAGCTGGGTACTTGAAAATGATAGGGTGAGCACACATGCTTGTAGGAGATCTATTCTACTAACGCTAGGTGTATGAATATGATGCATGCACATGGATGCAAGATATGTCCAAAGGGTGTTCATGTGCGAGTCCAAGTATCCAAGTCACAGAGGAAAGATTTAGTAAGTTTCAAAGTACCCAAGTGATTTCCAAGTACCCACCAACAACCCAAATGTTCAAAGTCCTCTCTAAGTACCTAAACACCACCCAAGTATCCATTTTATTTCGCCAAACCATCCAAGTTCATCCCACAAGACTAAAATCAAGTTTACATATAGAGTTTCGACAAAACACAAAAGTTAGTTCAAAAATCTCATTTCTCACTTCTTTCATTGAAGAAAATCATCATTTCATTACTACTAGGGATTTAAATCCCTCTGCCGGATTTCGTAGGCTCCGCGTGCCTCTGTTGAATTCTATAGGCTCCGCGTGCCTTTGCCGGATTCCATGGGCTCCGTGTGCCCATGCCGGATTTCATAGGCTCCGCGTACCTTTATAAAAATTTCGCCAAATGATGACATTGGTTTGAAACATCTCATTTCCCAAACATTCCATTTAATTTCAATAACAAGTCCAATTTTTTCCAAGTTCATTTCATTTCTTCACATCTTTCGATAAAGGTTTACACACACACCCACACACGCTTTCTAAAAACCTTCAAACTTGCATGTGACGTTAGATGACATATTTGTTTATAAAACCATAGTCCTCGAGTCAAAACATGGGTGAAAATAATGCCAAAGGTCGATTATTTGAATTATTGAGCAATCGGGGACCAAACGGAAAATCAAAGGGTGGCCGAATGCCACCCAAAGGACAGGAATAGCTGCTGGAAATTACAGAGGCTGCATCTATGAACAATAAACAGTGCAGATTTTCACCCCTAAGGTGTGAAATTTCAACCCAATCACAAATGAGATAATTTAGACACAAACTAGAGATACATGGAGGGAGGTCAATTTCACTTCCAATTTCATCCAACAACAAGTAATATCATAGATCAAAGAATCTAAGTTGGAAAAACCGACACAATTTGGGAAAAACATGATTTTCAAAGAAATTGAAGCCAAAAACAAGATATGTGCGATAAATCACAAGCATACAACTAGAGAGAGTAGAAATTGTTCCCCTACTTCAAGATTGGAGCTTCAAATGGGAAGAAAATATAAAATCCTAGAGCTTGAGCTTCCAAACCCGAAATACCCCCTTCCAAGCTAAAACCAACACAACCCAAGCTTGAAATCACGTAGAGGAGAAGATTTTATGGTAGAATCTTGAAGGAATTTGATATTGGTGGAGTTTTGAAGTGTAACAATGGAGGAATTTTAAGAGAGAGAGAGAGAGAGAGAGACCGATCGGGTGGGAGGAGAGAGAGAGGAGTGAAAATGTTTGCAAGCTTCTCCCATACACTAACTTGTATAACTCCTAATTACACCTCACACCCAAATGTCACTCGTGTATATAATATGTGACCCCACCTCACTAATTTTACTCCCACACTTAGCCAATTAACATATTTCAACATTCCTCACGAAACCCCAACTTTTTTTTTCAAAAAGGAATTAAATTTTCCTAGTCTTTACACACTGTGCCAGCAAAGCATGTTCCAGCACAATACTTTTTTAGCAAGCCAAACTTAAATAAAGTAAAGAAAACTATTTTGAGTTTTCTTTACTTTAAATTAGGCTTGGTTTTCCATTTGCTAAAATAGAAATTTGCTAAAATCAAGTGGATGATTTTAGCAAATTTCCATTTTATCAAATGGAAAACTACCCCTGAGTTATGAAAATAAAGAAGTACCCCCCATTTGGAAACAATGACATTTCCAAAATTTTGAAATTCTAATCACATCAAAATCTCATCCCCCCCACTTTTAGTGCAAAACCGAAAAATGGCACATTTGCCTCCAAAGAAAATGGGTGAAAGATGACTCTGACTTACTCAAAAATAACTTCCAATTATACCATTGTGATTAGAAAAATCCAAGGAACAATTACCGGGACTTTTTATCGGCCAAATCGAAATTTCTCCAAAAAGTGATTTCTCATACGGGTCCTTACACTTTCCAATTCCTCCGTGGCTCTTTGAAGTGTTGCTGGCTGATTTATCATTTTGGCAAGTGCCCACTCCACCGCATTTGATGGGTTATCAACCGTTGCTAACATCAATTCCTGGAAGCATGAGATTGATCATGTGTTAGAATATGCACGTACTCGTACATTTCTTGAGTTTAGAATAAGAGGTCGCTTAATATACTTAAGAGATTCGATTGAGGTTTTAAATCAGATCCACATTTTAATTTTAGAAAACTATATAAAACTTGTCATCTATAATCTCCATATTTATGTATGATATTGTTTCGATTCCTATTATTTATTGATTATAACAATGTGTTACGTTTCAACTTTCAGATTTCCAACCTACATTGCATGATAGTAATTCTCAAGGGATTGGTTTGCAATTATAAGCATGCATTCATTTGAGCCGAAGTACCCATTTTCATTTTGTTACATTTCATGTTTTCTGTTGTTTGTGTCACTTCACTTTTCCTCCATATAATCTTACTGAAGACTAGACTTAATAAAAACTGTCCTACGCTAAACATCAAGCTTGAACATAGAAACGTTTCAGTGAAATGCAATTATTTATGTTAGAGGTATTGGACATATATTGGTTTTGAATATAGAACAAATTGCACGGCACCGGTTTCGAAAAGTGAGTTTTTCTTCCCATAATTATCAAAGACTTGGGTTTCTTTTAAACCAAATAGAAATCATTTTTCCAGATTTGGGGGAGCTGGATCTGGGGTTTCTAGATCCGGACTTCTAACGACGACGGCGGCGGCAGGTGACAGCTCTGGCTACTTGCTCCGGCGTTCTTTGTTTTCCTGTCTTTTTTTTTTTTTGTATTTTTTTTGTTGTTATTTTTGTAGGCGGTTTTGGCCGGCCGTTTGTTTTGTAGGTGGTTTTGCGGCCGTTAGTTTTTGTAGGTGTGGCCGACGGTTTCGCGGCCGTTAGTTTTGTAGGTGTGGCCGGCGGTTTTGCGACCGCGGTTTTTTGTTTGCTGGTTTTGTCCGGTGGTTTTATTTAATAAAATTTTGTTCTACCTCTTTACGTAAAAAAAAAACAAATAAATCATTTTCCCTAATATTGCTTACAACAAAGAAATTTTTTAAAAATGCATTACCAATAAAACCCGATAGGAGATCTTGATTTTTTTTTGGAGCGTATCTTTTTGGATTCTATTAGAATTTTACGATACCTTTCAAAATAAGCGGCATGTATTTTCTTACTGACTATACATAAGTTTAGAATCATCTTTATAAATTAACTTTAGAGGTAATTATGACACCACGCCATCATGTTGACATCGTATAATTTGGTAAGCCACAAACATTTTGTGCTGGGAATGCATCTAAACTCATTGATTGCATATATTTGAAAATATTAACAGTCTTATAAGACAGAACCAATCTGAGTAAATTTGGTGCATCATCGGAATTAAGAAAATTTAGTGCAGCATTATTTGACACTTTAGGCGGAAACACATCATCGGCTATAACGCATAGAAGTATTTAATTTCCTTTGATAACAATATGTGCATGCTCCAATTGCACCAACAATCTCCTAAAACCCTCACGTCCAGTCAAAAAACTATTTTATCCGATGACTGTATTCACTGGGGAATTAATTTAACTATCTTGGTTTAATTAACATGAAAATCGAAGAGTGAACAATGGCACGTTGCGGAGTATAATTTAGACTAAGATGAGTAGTGTATGCATGACATCTTTTTTTTCTCCAGTCGTGACGCGTGTATAATTTAACTATTTTAGTTTTTTTTTTTTTTTTTATCGGTTGTACTACACTAAATTTTGTACGAGCAAGGCGTCCATGAACGTCTATAAAAGCGTACCTTCTTCTTTCATAAAATGTGTGTGGTGAAAGTGAGGTTTCCAAGTGTGTGGAGGGATTTTCGCTCTTTGTTTTTCTGGGGGTGGGGTGGGGTGGGGTGGGGGCTTTGGGGGGAGGAATGGGAGAATGAGGCTGATAATTGTGATGCAGAGAGAGAAAATAAATGAAACCTACAACAATTTGGGTTTTGATCTCATCTAGGGAGAGCAAGGGGGTACCATCGTTCTCTTTAAGCCCAAGAAGAACGGCAAGCAAGTCCTCTTGCTTAGTTTTGGTACCATCCGTCCATTGTCTGATCCTCTCGTCAATCTCCGGATCTTGATACTTCACCACGGTTTCAGCGGCCGTCCTGATGATCTTCTCATGACCATCCAAATCAAGACGGCTACGCAAGAACGGAAGAAAATCAGACAAACAGAAAGAGAAGAGGTATGCAAGAATTTTAAACAACGCATCTACATGCTCCTCTTCCTCTACCCCTGGCCCTCCATCTGCCCTTCCATTTCCGAAAAATCTCTTTCCAAAAACCATCTTTCTCATCACATTTCCACAGAAATGTCGGGTTGCGACTCTCAAACCTAAGAAGGTGGTGGTCGGCTTCCTCGGTTCGCTTGCCCTGGAGCCACCGATGCCTTGCTGTTGAGAGAACATCAGAAGCGAGGACTCTCCTCATTTTCTTCCATTGTTCTCCCAATGGGGATAAGGCCTTTTGTTAGATATCCTCTGCTCGTGATGTCTGCTGATAAGACATCTGGTTGAGAGGAGAAAACAACGTCCTGATTTTTCAGGAACTCGACAGCTATTTCTGGGGAGGAAACGGTGATAAAGTGGGCATTCATTAGACGGATGCAAATGATTTCGGCGTTCATTTCCTCCATCATTTTGTGTATCCATCGGAATGTGTGCTTGTTTGTTAGAAATTGAGGGAGACTTCCGACGATTGGCCATGATATTGGGCCAGGCGGAAGCGGGATGGGCGTGGCTCGTCTCCTCCGAAAAATGAAGAGAAACGATGCCACAAGAAGGAGAACTAGGCAAAAGGTCAAGAGAATTGGTGAAATGCCATTGCTAGATGGCATTTCGAGTGTTCTAGAGGCAATGGCTGCAGGGTTTGTAGAGTGTATGGGATTGAAGAAAGCCATTGCCATGAGAAGGAGAAGTAGAGTGGAGCAAGAGCTCGAGAATTTTTTAGAATTGCAACATTTGCCATTTTGAGCAATTGAGGATTTAATGGAGTACTAAATCTATTGCCTTTGGTCCCTAAATCTGTTGCCTGTGGTGCTTTTTATAGAGGTTTTCTAGAGCCAAATCACATTGTACATGCATTCACAACCAAAACACATCAATGCAACTTGTCAAACAAACAAATTAAAGACAAGTCATTTAGTTTGAACAGAGTAAATGTTTCATTTTATTTTCAACACAATTCACATTTTGGGGCATTTGATTGCACCAGCATCCACTGAAAACAGATCACTGATAATCACACATTAATCAACGTTTTCAGGCAAAGGGCAAAAAATATCTCGTCTATTTCAGGTGAAGGCTTTATTACGGATGTGCAAATAATTGCCATTTTGGTAAAAAGGTGAATCTAAAAATCTATGTTGTTCGCGCGAATCAAAAGTCCAATTTTTTTCTAAGTTGTTTGGGCTCTCCTAGTACTCTTAAAACTTTTGTAGATATATATATCTTCGATGTACCGTGTCGAGAGTTTTGAGTACAAATTTCTTATATTTTGATCAAAATTCTTTTTTGTACATATTCCATCTACAGGTGGGATAGGTTAATAATGCACAACCATTAGCTACTTCGTTTTCAGGAGGGGAAAGATTAAAAATGCACAACCATTAGCTGCTTTGTTAATCACTACACAAATGGGAGCACTTTTTTTTTAAAAGGTAAAACGTTTATTGAGAAACTTGACAAATGGTACATCAAGTCAGAAGATGGAGAGGGGAATCTAACCAAATGTTGAATGAACAAACACAACCAGAAACACCCAAGTATAATTGAAACCCAACTACAAGACCCTTACCACCCTGATCCTCATCTATCAGCAAGTTGGGCCAGCACTAAACACCATCTTTCGACCTACTAGACTCGGATTATCAAAAACAGGGGCAGGGATATGCATGTCTGCAGGTGGGGTCAACACCCAAAACACCATATTTAGAACATACCTATACATATCAAAACGCCTTGAAACAGGGCAAGTTTCGACAAGCAAGCGAAGGGACTAACGAATCGTTAGGCCCGAGTGCGCTTAACTGTTGACAAGTTTTCCAAACCGCTATTTCAAAGTGAGTCCTTCTTCCGGTCACTAGCTCCGACAAGAAAACAGTCTGTCTTGATCCTCGAATAGACCTTGCTGGATCCCGAACGACAGCCATCATGTAGTAAAAGTTGAGTTTCAATCCTAACACACTAGTAGTGATCAATGAAATCACCATTGCCAAAAAGGCGACCAAACAGGAAAGACCACCACACCTGCAGATTCTGGCAGCTCGTCGCTCCACCACGTTCCCTAGATAGCCAAACACCCTAGCCATCGAGATTCAACTATTTAGACCCCACAAACTGCAAAAAAATACCCTATACATCGAGAACCCGTCGCCGCCACAATGTTGCCACAATCGTACAAAAAGAAAGAGAAAAAGAAGAGGAGATAGAAAAAGAATTACCGCCCACACAGATAGCCGCCATAAATCGGATCCACCACACCTACTCCGCTGTGTCGATTTGGACCTAAGAAGCCTGATACCGCCAATGAACCGAATCGGAACAGACCACCAAATCCACAAACAAACAAAAATGAAGTACATGGGTGAGAGACGGGAATGGACACACCGATCGGGAGGGGAATCTAAGGTGGAGGAGGGCGAGCCCCTGCTCCCCCCAAAACCCTAGCTTTGGCTGCGGCGGAGCACTTGATAGAACAAACCATGTTTGTATCAACCAAGTGTGGCATTATCATCCTTGCACATTTATTATAACCAAATGTTTAGACCAGCTTGTTAAAATCAACGAATGTAAAGAGACAAATGATATAAGTCAATACTCAATTAAAGACTATTTGGTGGGGGAAAATGGCTACAATAAACACCCATTAAAGGTGTGTACCATATACACATACTAGGGTTTGCCCGTGCCTGAAGGCACGAAGGAACGCGTTCTGAACACAATTTAATTGAATTATGCTTTCTCTAACTTGCCAACCAAGCCGACCTCTCCTAGAAGTAGTGTTCTTAAAGAAGTTTTATATAGAGTTCATCAAATAAATGGGTTTAGCCAAGTACAAAACATATCAATTCAATGTGGCATTAAAAATTGTTCAAAAAATAGCACATTTGCTGTAATTGTCCGCCTATAGACATAACACACAATGTATTGAACACAACCTAAGTATAATTTCACATTCTAACAAATAAATTATACTTATCGCCAAATAAATTTTCCGAATAGACCTCAAACATGGCCTATAAAACTAATTTCAGCAAAAATGAATTCTAAAACAAAATGAAGAAGTAGTTTCCAACCAATTAAACAAAACCTATGTAATACCATTGAGTGCATTTAAGCAAAAGCAAATCTATGGGTGCGTCTAATATTGAGCAGCTTCAATTTCTTCATCATTATTTAGGACATCTTTGTATCTCCTTGCCATCCTCGTATCAACTTCTTCATAGTAAGTACCTATTTGGAACATGCACAACAACCTATGATTTATCTTGAGAAATGTGGAAGTCTGTCAAGCAAACTTAAATATGATACTTGACACGCCGAAAAGTATAAAGCACATGCCTACATTGTATTTTTTTAACCGCGTCTCCCATCTATATTACAAAGACACAACTTCACAAACATCTAATATTAGCCAAAAAAAAAAAAAATACAATTAAGTTTCCGAACTCAATGATAATATATTCTTAAACATCTAATATTACCCAAAAAACTACACATTAGCAATACTAAAAGAAGAAATTAGGAGACCAACTAAGAGATTATGATAAACAATGAGTGTGTTCTGACCGGATAGATTTCCCTAAAATCGTGAAGCTAACCTAACCTGGGAAAATCGAATGAGAGAGAGCTTGATTCTTCAATGCCACATGTTTGTTAGAAGGCTTACATAATAGGAGATCGCTAGCTTGAAGGCTGATTAGCAATCCACGGCTGAAATTTTGTAACAAAAACTTATTTAGGTAAAAAACTTAAGGCTCATCTAAATGATGCATAGAAGAACTCAGAAATACGATGGTAAGAACTAAGAATACTTACAGAAGAATAGATTAACAATGAACCGCTCTTAAAACCACTCCAACATAATAGATTAACCAAAAAAAAAAAAAAAGAAGCCAAAGTAGATGGTAAAAATAGGGATTATCCAAAAAAAAAGATGGTAAAAATAGTTAGAATTGTTTCATGTTGATCTGATCGCCAAGTCAAATGCATTTCATTATTTCAACTATCAGTGTGACCAGACCTTGAGTTCTCTTAGAAAGCCAAGCGGTGAAAAGAGCTGGCACACAATAAATAGTCTATCATTATCATATGGTGAAAAGGATGGAAAAAGACTAATTGTAAAACAAAAACATCATTTTTGCAATCCCTATTTGGCAACAATAAAAGATAACGGGTGGACATTTTCTATTGCAAATTTCTGCATCATGGTTATATGGGCAAACATTATAGAATCAAAAAAGGAAAGAAGCCATTGAAATTCGAAACATCAAAGCAAAGGATAAAGAAGGGCTCAAATTGGTTACCTTTATGCTATCCTTATTGTCCCCGTGAAGATCCTCGCATTGAAGTCACAAAGATGTACTAAAATAACCTGTAAACAACGAAACCCAATAGAGAATTAATGAGTAGACAAATAGATTCTCAAGTGTGAGCATTTTGAGATTAAAATTGGTACTTAAAACAAATAACTCTAAAACTTACTTTTAATCAAATGTAGTACTACTTCCGAACTAACTAACGGATATAGCATACCAAAGCTTACCAAGTCTAACCTCAATAAATAAATAGAAACACCTTTCCCAAGCTCATACCTGAACAAAATTTAGATTTTTACCTCACACCACAGATACGCATTCTTGTATCAATTAACGTCATCACCCCACCATATCTAAAACCAAGGTATTCATAAACACACATAGCAAATTCAGATGCATTATGCATTAAATAATTTTGCAGTCAGCAGCTAAAGGGAGTACTACTATAATCAGCATATCCAAAGATTTAAACCCCAACAACCAAGTCAATCTCAAACAAGAAATACCCAGTCACCTGGGACCCCAAACTTCTGCATATTAGAACAAACAAGTCCTCCGACTCCAAATAATGACAAGTCTCAACTGATCACAGCGATATCAAAGAAAATTCTAACATCTTCAAATAGCGAAACAACACTAAATTTATTAAGCACGTTTCTAATTCACATGTCCTCCTTTGCGATCACGTCAAACACTACGCACATCGATCAATTACAGAACCATACGCTTTCTAAGTAAAGAAACAATATGTTCCTTTATATCAACACTCACTCTACTACACGTACTTCTTTGCACACCACCACTCATCCACATGTGGTAACAGAGTGACATCAGAAGTTTGTTTTGAAGTGTGATGGCCAGTCACCCTTCAAATCAATCAGCCGCGTCATTCTTAAACCACATTGACAAAAGGAGAAGATATTCACCCATTTTTACTATATAGACATAGTTTCAATAAACAACACATTCACTTTTTTTTTTTTTTTTTACGTGGTTAAACCTTCTTTCGCCAACACAAGTCAAAATAATATCATGATGATGTCAAAGCCTCTAATCTTCCAAGGTTATCTTAACACAGATGTTCAACTCAATGCTATGCTCATTACTTACTAACACGACACTATGTGATGCATCTATGTTCCATGAATGTCACACAAGCACAAATGATGAATGAGAAATTAGGGTTTTTTTTTTTTGAAATAATATGTAATAGTTTAAGCCCCAAGACTATGAGTCTCCCCACGGTCTCTAGGTTTTCAAAACCTACGCTTTGATACCAAGTTGTCACACCCTCAAAATTTAAAAGGATAATTCATTAAGATAATCCACGTGGACGGTCAACAAGTCCACGTGCCACGTCAAAATCCAAATAGAATAGACAAAGTTTACGTCAAAATATACAAAGGTCGATGGGTACCCGTACCCCAAAATGAGAAACGGGAAAAGTGTATAGTTTTTACAACCCCAAATGTCAAAAAAACAAGTAATTTAATTAAATGACAAAATCCTCTTAACAAAGTACCAATTCTAAGATGATAATATAACTCCTCCATGGGCTTTCAAAACAATGCTGTAGACACCCCAATTTTGATATCCGTGCATCCCCGATGACGAAAGAACGATCAAACTACCTTGGAACATGTCCAAAAAGTTGGGAACCCAGCCACAACAGACCGTACGGCTCATGTTGTACACCGTAAGGCTATCATTTTCCTTCACAAGCCGTGCAGCTTCCACTTACAAGCCGTACGGCTCCCCTTAGGAGCCGTACGAAGGGGAGCCGTACGGCGGGTATCGTTATCCTCTACAAAAAAAATCTCAGAAGATCAGACGTTCAGGAATCTCATCATCATTTCGCCGGAGAATATCATCATTTTATTCTTCTCCTCCGGCTATAAATAGAGGCATCATCCTCAAGACAAAGGGACGGACACAGATAGAGAGAGAATCCCCGTTCAGTTTTCTGACGAAATTTTCATTCGAAATCGCCAGAAAATTTCCCGAAATTTCACGTTTTCTATTCTCTTTCAATTTCTCTAAACCAAATCCTCCATTCCCCTTCAAATCATACCAAATCTTGATCTTACAGCTCAAGTTCGAAGAATCTGAAGTTTCCCACGTCTGTTTCAAGTTCCAGAAAGGTACAAAATCAGTTTTTGAGCTTCGATTCTCAATCGCGGCTCTCCGAGGGTATCCCCGAGTTGATAACGGTTCCAACAACCGTGTCTTAACTCGGTAAATCATTTTCAAAACAAAAACCGGCTTTCCGGAGCCGTACAGGGCAATTTTTCTAGATAAACGCACGGTACGATCCGTACCGGAAATAAATTTTACTTCAACAACTTGTTTTCAAATAAAAACAGCTTATTTGGGGCTAATTTGAAAGAAGAAAGGCAAGTTTTGAACGGATTTTGGACTCACTGGTCCTGAAACAAAATTTTCAAAAATGTAGTTGTACACAAGCCGTACGGCTTGCAGTACGAACCGTACGGCCCCAATGTAGGAGCCGTACGACTCCTGTTTTAAAACCAAAAATATTCCTCTATTTTCCCGTGTTCGTACCCTGTTTCTCTGGTTTTTCTGCAACTTTTTTTATTTATTACACTTTCCTCCCCTTTTATTTTCCCGTTATTATCATTTAGCCTTTTTGTTTAATTTTATTTCCGTTATGGTCTTAATTAATTTCTTGATTTGCTTGTCTATTTGTCAAAGTTTTCAATAAAATATTTTCTACAAAAATCCCACAAATTATTTAGTAAACTTTACCGGGAATTTCCCGGGCGAGCGGGGTGCATTTTTTTTAATAAAACCTTCCCCGTGCGTAATCTGGCTTCCGAATCCAAAAAGAATCTTTTTGCAGATCAAATCTTTCCAACGTGGCATGAGAGTCAACAATTATTATTTTTAAACGGTTTCTCGGGTACCAAACATTTTTCAAATCTAAACCCCGGGTGGCGACTCACATTTTTCGTTTTCATGGTCAAACTTCAAAAGAGCCGCGTGGCCCCCGGATCTCCACAAATTGGCGACTCTGCTGGGGATTCTAAATTAATTCTTATTTTGGTATTTTACACATGTAAAACTACCCCCGAAGGCTTGACAAAACGAACACGCCACGCGTGATCGAGAAAGGAATGGTGCAATAACAGGGCTACGTCCGACCGATCCGGACTGGAGCTTTCTCGGTAGTTTGCTTGTGTGAAATTTCAAAACAAAAATTAATTTTATTGGTGAGCCAAACTTGAAAAATAATGGTGGGATTTTTGAAAATATTTTGTTATCAAAACTTTTGCATTGCACATGCATCGATGTTGGATAAGCCCCGCCGCTGCGTCTTGGTTACCCTACCCAGCTTGCCGGTGTTAGGACATCCTAAGATTCTCGGCAACCCCGGACGATGATGAGTCGGCCTGCCGCTTGACCTTTGCCATGCAGTACACTTGGCACTGGGAGGCAAATATCGACTCTAGTCTAGGGAACCCCCTTTAACCAAAACTCAGCCTTTGCATATAGTAAACCGTAATACCTTCCAACTTAGGACAGGGATCCACAGGGTAGGACTATCTGTTATATCCTGTTTACCTGTTATCCTGTGTACCTGTTATCTGTTTATCTATTAACTATTCTACATACGTTTTGTTTATTTGTTAACTGCTCACTCATTCTCGTATATACCATTCATAAATATGATGTCTTCATTTTGCATGCATACACATGGTAGCTTTGCCTTAGGACATTACATCATGCTCACATCCATAAGGATTGCCCTGACAATCATGCATTGTGTTGGATAAACGAGAATTCCTCTCTTCAAAAAAAAAAAATTAAAAAAAAAAAAATACTACAACTGGCTCCCTTTCCCAAAATGAAATACGCATTTCCTTTATGGTAGAGCCATCATGTCTGGAGGACCATACAAGCGATTCAAGTCTAACCTCACCACCCACCAAGGGGCGCCCGTGTGGATAATCGAGGAAGTTCAGCCCGAGCAACCTCCATGCAAGCCAGAAGAGCCTCAGCCAGGAAAGCTCAACATAGAAGACCATATGGGGGAGGAACTTGATGAAAAACTCAGTCTGCTGGCTGAAGCCAACTTGCCAGGTATGTCTCTCCAATGGGATGCAAATGAAAGATGGAAATTTTGCTTTCCCAAAGAGCCAAAGCCAATGCCAGAAAAGATCACCTTAATGATGGAGCAAGATGACGGAGAGCTCACAACCATGCCACCCGTGAAATACTTTGATGCCGACGGCCAGCCCGTCTACTACTTCGAAGACCCCGTCACGGGCCACAAGTACTGGGACGAGTGTGAATGTGATGTATGCTTCGCAGATTGCATTCTCAATAACGATGGCATGACCCCACAGCAGCTCAAGGATCAGTGCAAGTGGGAGAAGAAGGAAGACCCCAAGGGAAAAGGGAAAGCTGATGAAACAGGATCCTCTACAGGGTCGACATCTCCGAATCATCCCTCCTCTTAAGAACGGCTTGTAAAGCCAGAAGTAGTCATGCAATGAACAAATCAAGCCAACAAGGGTTTCTTTTGAAAAATCAAGTCAACCTGTGATTCTTGTCTATTATCAAGTCAGTTGCTGTTTAATTATCGAGTCTGTTGCCAGATGTGAATATCCACTGACTTAATCCAGCCAGCAGGGCTTCTTTTGAAGAATCAAGCCAGCTTGTGATTCTTAGTACTTTGATTATCAAGTTCGTTGTTGTTTGTTTATCGAGTCTGTTTAATTATTGAGTCTGTCATGTCAGTTTGTAAAAATTCTTTGCTTTTAATGAAAAGATCTTTTGAGAAAAAGAGCTAAAATTGTAGTCCTGAACTATGTCACAGCCTGATTCCTCTCCACGGGGATACGTAGGCAACCTCCGGTCCGGCTGTTGTTTTCATAAATCATGGGAATTCGAATATATCCAACAAAATAAGAGGGAAATTGGAGCAATCCTTTCATGCATCATGCATCATCTTCTTGTACATACACTCTCTTCCATTTTGCACATGCACTACACACTGCTCCCCTGAGTTCCATTTGTAGATATCATTAGTGTTAACCATTGGTAAAAAGAAGAAAAACCTCATACCGGGCTGGACTCGAATCCCCGAACAGTGATTAGTTCGAGCTGAGTCAGGAACAGAACAGTCAACCGGGGGTTCAACTATGGCAGAAGAAACAGATGAAATTCAGCTTCTTCAGGATGTTTTGGAGGAGCAGAAAACCAACAATGCCAAACAAATGGCTCAGATGATGCTCATGATCCAGAAACTAACTGCTCAACTCCCTCCACCAGCCGGGGACTCAAGCAGTCGGAACATGGAGTCAGTATTGACCAAGCTGGCAAAACTCGAGGAGTCCGTTCAGAAACAGGAGAAAATAGCAGCTACAGGGATTGATATGGAGAAGTTTTGCCTTTTCCCGGATGCAAAGCTCCCCGATAAGTTCAAACCGATGGATTGGGACAAGTTTGATGGCAGCGGTGACCCGAAAGCTCATCTGCAAACATATGTGGGCACTTTGTCCATGTATGACGTTGGAAAAGATGCGATGGGCCAGATGTTTCAGCAAACTTTAACTGGACCTGCACTCCGCTAGTTTCTGAATCTGGACATCTCCAAGAAAAGGACATGGGAAGATATTGGGGCAGCCTTTGTCGCCCAATACAACTACAACATTCAGCTTGAGATGACTGTCCGGGAGTTGAAGTCAACCAAGATAGGAAAGAACGAGTCTTTTGCCGACTTTGTTAAAAGATGGAGAGGAAAAGCCTCTCAGATGATGGAACGGCCTTTAGAAAAGGAATAGATGAGATGAGAATTATCACAAGGAATCCAGAACCAGATTTTGCCAAGCACTTGGTGGTCTTTCAGACTACCGCTGACTTCAAAACCTTCTATGAAGCCGGCCTAGCAGTTGAAGATGCTCTCCGAAGCGGCATATTTGAGAAAGGTGAATCTACCCCTAAACCTAGACGAGTTTACTCTGGCAACAACAACGCCTTGTTTGGACCTAGCAACTACAATCAAAACCAAGCCAGCTCTTCCAGTCCCAAACCAGCCAAAGCCGAACCAGTTAATCAGATTGCAACCCAGTCACAGTTCCAGCAAACAGCTCCCCCACCAAGAAGAGTATTTCATCTACTCCCCTTTCCCTTCGTCACAGTATACAAAAAACTCCTTGACAAAAACCTCATCCAGCCACTTGAACCTCGGGAGCCACCCAAAGAGCTTCCTCCTAACCATAACCCAAACACCTATTGTGCCTACCACCAGATGCCCGACCATCATACCAATAATTGTATTCGTCTCAAGCATAAAGTCCAAGATCTTGTGGACGACGGAACCCTTTCACTTCCTAACCAAAAGCCTAACACCATTTCCAATCCTTTGCCTAATCATAAGCAAAACACCCAAATCGGCCAGATATCCCTCATCTCCACTACAAAAGACCTTACCTTCGCTAAATTTGATCCTAGCCTCTACATCATCGCAGCTACTGAACCAAAACCTGTTGTCCCCCTACCAGAAGATCTTGAGGTCCATTTCCTTTCATATGCCAGTACAATGCAAAACCCAAGATGGAGCAACATTGTGGAGGATGAAGAATGGTCCCTGAGCGATCAAGATTGGGAGGAATCCCGACAAGCATTGTTTGGTTCTTTGCTAATCTCTGGGGACTCAAGTCAATCTGTCGTCTCTGAATTCCCTGATGAGCCTATCATTCACATGCCAGAAGGCTCTCATGTCTGTCAGATCGATGTAACAGAAAACATTTCCGAGCAAGACAAAGAAGAGAGAAATACAAATCCTCTAGGAGAGGTATTGACCCCAGATAGACATCCAACAAATGGCACTTCACCGTTTGCACGCTTTCGAGAAGAGGGTCGTTCTGTCATAGAAGCTGCCTTCGGAAATCAAAAGTGGCTCCCACAGGCATATATCAGTGACGGATCTTTGCCTCAGCCGTCGGTGCCATTCCCACCGTCATCCAATATATCAGTACTAGTCACTGACCCTATGGCTACCATCTGGGATGAAGCAGTAGTCGATATCCGAGTAAGCAATGATGAGGTGTGGACTGTCAACAGAGCCATGCTGGATCCATCCTTTTGGCAAGACTCCGAAGTAGACAACCTCAAGACAAAAATGGAAGCAGTTGAAATCAAAGAACAAAGGGCCAGAAGTGATTTGATGAATTTCTGGACCGAGGATCAAGAAACCATGCAGAAAAGGGAAGCCATCAGGGCTGGCAAACGGAAAGTTAATGAAGAATACACGAATTTCTGGGGTGAAAATCAGGAATTATGGGAAGAAACGGTCAACAGAATAACCAGAAGTGGTCGAATCTACCAGCCGGCTCATCTCCAAGGTAGAAATTCCTCCAACCATGCTGCAACAGGACATATGCTTAGGTGTACACTTTAGCAAACATTTTTTAGGTAATCTATTAGAGATGCTCTTAGAACGACATTAACAATACACATATAATCAAACATTGTTTCTAAATTTGATCTAATAGTTAAGAGCATCAAAATCTCTAGACAATGATGACGCTAACATACTTATCTGTGATCATGTTGCGTTGCCTGGTTTTCTGGTAATTATTAGCTTAGAGTATTTTTGTTGCCGCTTAAAAATAGCCACAATTGCTTATCCGATTCTGCAAAATTTGTTATTTGCTCAATCGTAACCATCAAATTATGGTTTCTATCTAGTACTAATTGTTTCTTTGAACGAGAAAATAAAAAAAATATATATTGAAATTGACAAAATTCAGAAATTAGACAAGAAAACCAAAATATAACTTCCTTTTTTCGTTAAAACCAAAGTTCTGTAGTGTTTTCCTTCTAGGCCACATGCATGTTAACAAAATCTGTTAGGATTCTCAAAATTCAGTACTCTAAATTTCATTTAGTGTGATGACTCACGACCCACCAACACCAAGAGTGTGAACAACGTAACAACATTTGTTTTTATCCAAAGTAATTATACAGTCTGTAATACCCTAGGTTTGGGGGTAGATGGTGTTTAGTCCCACATTGGTTGTTTACATTAGTGATCTTGGGCATATAACAAACCATGTAAGAAACTAATAGTACCTTGGGCTTAAGCATTTTGGGCCATATGGTGTGACTTGTGGATCAAATCAAGGTACTGGGTTAGTGGTCTACATGGGGCGTTACACAGTCAGTAGTCCCGAAGCACTCACCGGGTGCTTCAAATCACCCAAGCATCACAAATTTATGTTGAGTCCGTGCACTTAGTCGTAGATTTCATAAAAACATATGGTGCTAGAGTGACCCAAAGCGCCACATTGGGATCGCCATCGGGTGGGTACCAATCTCTTTGGGATGCCGCTCCTCACTTTGATGCTTTTCTCTTGTCCCGTACGTTGAATCTTGTATCTTCGATATTTAATTAATAAATTATTTGCTGACCATACAGAAAATGATCAGAATGGATAATTAACCTGCATTGGCATATAGAAAAGCTAACGTAAACTATTGTCTCGTATGATCTATGATCTGGTAGTAATAAAGCGACATTACTTTCGGAAAAAAAAATATCCAAAAATATTATTTGCATGCTTATCTCTTCATGTAGGGTACTTCACAAATCTTAAAAAAATTAAAAAATGACGGTACTCTACTGCCCTTGCATAGTAATTATTGATTTTTAGCATCTTTGTCGTCGTCTGCATAGTCAGAATTTCATTTTTGAGTACTCTAAATTTGGATCTATGCATATGAAACTAACCAACTATTCCTTAATTTGACTCAACTGTTATATAACGCAAAAATCCATGAAAATTTGCAGCGTGAAAAGTGTTCAATTATCTCTCCATGCTGAGTAACAAAAATGGCAGCGCACTATGGTTATTAATCATTGACTTCCAATATCTTTGTTAGTTGCCCACTCGCCGCATAACAAAGTTTTATTCGCTCATCTTAAAACCCTAAGTTTGTCAGTCAATAACTAATTTCGTTTTTTTGAATTATATGTTTTGACAAATGATATCATTTTCTTTCTTCTCCTTCATTTTTTTTTATCAATTCTCTTCTTCATTTCATGACCCCCAAATTCCAGATTTTTACTTACTAATCGATTTGATACTCAACCATTTCAAATGGAAAAAATCTAATATGCAAACTTTTCGTTTGGTCAAGTGTTTGAAATTTGAATTTTTCTTTTTAGTTTTGTGTTTTCAAACAATACCAAATTAGTTTCACCTTGAATTTGCCCCTTAAATGTATCTTTTCTTTATCATTTCCATCCCCATAAAAGTTAAGGAAATCTGTAAGGAGTTAATGACTCAAATGTCAGTCAATATCATTAATTGTATCCAACGCATCATGACAGTGAGTAACAGAATATGAATTTATTATGGGTCCCACCATCCACTCAAATACCATAAATGCCATTCCAATCACATGCATGTCTTCACCTAGATAAGGTCATGCTCCTTGTAGAGTATTTCATGTCTACCTGAGAAAGGTAAAGAAAAAATTACATAATTATGTAAGGCGATAGGCTCCTTTCAATTTTGCACCCTTCTCTCTAAATTTGGATATATGCATATGAAACTATCCAACTATTCCTTAATTTGACTCAACTGTTATATAACACAAAAATCCATGAAAATTGGCAGCTTGAAAAGTGTTCAATTATCTCTCCATGTTGAGTAACAAAAATGGCAGCACACTATGGTTATTAATCATTGACTTCCAGTATCTTTGTTAGTTGCCCACTCGCCGCATAACAAAGTTTTATTCGCTCATCTTAGAACCCTAAGTTTGTCAGTAAATAACTAATTTGGTTTTTTTGAATTATATATTTTGACAAATGGTATCATTATCCCCAAATTCTCTTCTTCATTTCATTATCCCCAAATTCAATATTTTTATGTACTAATCGATTTCATACTCAACCATTTCAAATGACCCCAATTCTCTTCTTCATTTCATTATCCCCAAATTCAAGATTTTTATGTACTAATCGATTTCATACTCAACCATTTCAAATGAAAAAATCCAATATGCAAACTTTTTGTTTCGTCAAGTGTTTGAAATTTGAATTTTTCTTTTTAGTTTTGTGTTTTCAAACACTAAATTAGTTTCACCTCGTATTTGCCCCTTAAATGTATGCTTTCTTTATGATATCCATCCCCATAAAAGTTAAGGAAATCTGTAAGGAGTTAATGACCCAAATGTCAGTCAATATCATTAATTGTATCCAACGCATCATGAGGGTGCGTAACATAATAGAACTAGGAAATGTACATGTGCGATGCACGTGACTAATTTCTGGTAATAATATTTCAAAACTCATTCTAGCATGACAACCATATCAATCATGGAGAAAGTTCTCTTCGGTTGTGGCGGATCATGTTAGTATGGTAATTCATCGTCCAAATACCATTTCCTAATTCTTGTGTTGCTATCTTTAAATCAAAATTGCTAGCCAATCAATTAAAGAAGTTTTTCAAGCTCCTTTGCATACCTTAATACTCCCCATCCCATCAAATCTCTCTATTTTTTTTTAATAATTGTGACCTACATCTAAAATGAGTACTATCTTTCAACCCCTCGCAAATATAAAAACTGATGATTATGTTCATTTCCTGCAGTTAATTTCATTACAAAGATGTCCTTCCTGCAAGACCTATGAGATGCGATGATTCTTTTTGGGCCCAGGCAGGCCGAATAAGTGGGTATGGGGAAAATGAATAAATTTATTTCCTAAAAAAATCCTTATCAAACAGACTGCTAAATGTGATATTTAAATAGGCACGCGACCATGCCATAGTCATATAAACTTTTCAAATTGTTGTATAATCCCGTATCAGAAATTAAGATCAGACATTCAACAAAAATATCGAAAGAAAGTGAACCTTCTAAACTAAAGAGAAAGTGAAGAAAGCTTTTAATTTCAGCCTTCGGGCTTGTTACTTTCTCCAGCTTCCCTTTTTAATTTTTTAATCCACCTCCCCCTATAATCCATTTCTATGCTAGCAGAATGAAGGCTTCCTCGAGCACTTCCAGTAGTATTGAGCTTCATTTTCCCTACACATGGATAATCCGATTTGATTCGAATGGGTAGCCTCACGTTGTTACATACCAAAGCGTCACCAATCACCTCAGTCAAATAATGCAAAATTAATGCCTTTCATATCCACAACTTTGCCCCACATTTTCAAGAACTTTTTTTATAACCCAACTTCATTTCTTACGTAGATCCTTAAGAGCTATATAGCCACTACTACAAAAACAGATAAAGATCTCGGTTATTTGGTGTGGCCTTTTACTTTTAATCTCGCATCCAAAACCGTGGTCTCTCAAGTTCTCCATTGTTTCTATCAACTGATACATCTTTTTGAACCTCGGAATAGGGGGAAAATACCATGCAACTTTTGCAGGCACACCAGTTCTAACTTCTGTTGAATTCTTTTTCAACTTCCATCTTTTTTTGAAAGGCAAAAAACTTTATTAATCTCTGAGGATAGCAAAGATTAAAGGGGTAGAAGCAAAACGGCATCAAAACTAGGGGAAACACAACCCACTAGAAAATCATCGCGACTTCAAACCCGGAGAAAAAAAAAGTTGGCAAGATACCAACAGGATACAAGCAACAATCAAACAGAAGAGAATCTAGACAAATTGATAACAGATTACAGCAATTGAACTATGCTCTTGAGCCTGAAGATGAAATCCTCCATTGTGAAGCTGTTACCACCAATCTTCGATTTTACCCAAAGTGCAACTCTGATTTTGATAAGATCCAAAATTTCATCCCATTGAGGAGTAGAAAATATATAGACCACAAAGATGACAGAGGAAGTACATCCAGATCAGATTCTTGTCATTTTTCATTCTTCACATTGATGATGCCAATGGACAAAAGGAAATTAAGGGTTTTGATTCTGCCAAGATGAACCAACCAAACAAAGCAGTGAATCCTCTAACTCAACTTGAGCTTCCATGACTCTCTTCAAGACATCTAAATTCATTAAGATCACCCCCCAAACACCATGGATCTTCTTAAAATAAAAAAAAATCCTATTCCCACAAGCTTCCTCCAAAACAAAGATATCAGAGTTCCATACACATACAACTCCTCTAGCAGACTCAATTGCATCCATGGCCATAAAATTGCAATCACAGTGACCCCAAAAAGTATCAATAAGAAATTATCTTCATGGCGATGGACTTATTGATGTTTGTTTTGAAGAGTTTCCGCATCAATTTCGTCAGTGATCATAATCTTGCTGATGACTTCTTCATCATTACCTAGGAAGTCTTCACCAATTATCTTAGAAACTGTCCATGCTACTTCTTCCTCATTTAGTAGTATCCTGTTTCTGTTCTTGATTCCATTTGTTGAAACTGAAAGGGCTGCAGCAGCGATGGCAGACCTGAACACAAAACACTTCCTCTTATTTTTCCCTCCTTTTTTTGCTTTTGGAATTCCAATGAGTTCTTCAACTGTTTTATGCTTCTTTTTGCCCTTTATGGATATCCAATTAGATATTGATGGTGTAGATCGCCTTGAGATGCAATCATTTGAAGAGTAATTGTGGGTGGAAGAAATCTCGAGATTAGTATTAGGAAGTACTGGATCAAGGCATCAACGAATGTGACTCCAATCGACAGATGTAGAGGAAAAGAAACGAAATCGTACTGCAGAGATGATCCTCCCATCTCTCATAACCCAGAACCGTGATCCTACAACAGAGACGAACTTAGAACAACTTTCCTCGTAACCATCAGACATTTTTTAGTACACTAAATTTGGATATATGCATATGAAACTATCCAACTATTCCTTAATTTGACTCAACTGTTATATAACGCAAAAATCCATGAAAATTGGCAGCGCGAAACGTGTTCAATTATCTCTCCTTGCTGAGTAACAAAAATGGCGGCGCACTATGGTTATTAGTCATTGACTTCTAGAATCTTTGTTAGTTGCCCACTCGCCGCATAACAAAGTTTTTATTCGCTCATCTTAAAACCCTAAGTTTGTCAATCAATAACTAATTTGGTTTTTTTGAATTATATGTTTTGACAAATGGTATCATTTTCTTTCTTCTCCTTCATTTTTATTTTTATTTTTATCAATTCTCTTCTTCATTTCATGACTTCCAAATTCTAGATTTTTACTTACTAATCGATTTGATACTCAACCATTTCAAATGGAAAAAATCCAATATGCAAACTTTTCGTTTGGTCAAGTGTTTGAAATTTGAATTTTTCTTTTTAGTTTTGTGTTTTCAAACACTACCAAATTAGTTTCACCTTGGATTTGCCCCTTAAATGTATCTTTTCTTTATCATTTCCATCCCCACAAAAGTTAAGGAAACCTGTAAGGAGTTAATGACTCAAATGTCAGTCAATATCATTAATTGTATCCAATGCATAAAGAGAGTGAGTAACTTAACAGAATATGAATTTATTATGGGTCCCACCATCCACTCAAAAACCATAAATGCCATTCCAATCACATGCATGTCTTCACCTATATAAGGTTATGCTCCTTGTAGAGTATTTCATATCTACCTGAGAAAGGTAAAGAAAAAATTACATAATTATGTAAGGTGATAGGCTCCTTTCAATTTTGCACCCTCCTCTCTCTCTCTCTCTCTCTCACACACACACACACACACACACACACACTCACACACACACAGAGACACATGGAAGAAGAGCACTCGTACAATGACTTTTCTGCCATCGAAGAAGACTTTAACGAAGTCAAGGCATGTATTCTGAAGAAGTACTGGCCAGCAATTGACCTAATTCGATGCCATAAATGTGACACAGGGCTTGGGTTTCAAGTGGAAGGTGTGGAGAAAGGTTGAAGTGAGCAAGCTCACTTGAAACTTAAATATGGTTGAAACATGAGTCTGATATCATGAGTTGGAGATGATGAGCATGAGATATATTCACGTCGCCGAGAATCCCAAATATTGTCCTTTGTTAGTGTTTTTTCATGTTGCCAAAAATCCTAAATATTGTCTTTTGTTAGTGTATGTGTTTGGTTGCTAATCTTTGTTGTGTTTTTGTTTATTGTTGCACCATGTAAGTGGCCTACATTTGGAATAAAAAGTTAAAAAGTTGTTTAGTTTTACTTGTTTTGTTCTTTTGTATTTGTTTCTGAAATTAAGTATTGAAGTCTGGGAAGCGTGTTGTTACTCCTTTTATTTCATTTTACAATATTATTTCCTATATTGATCTTTTTGTTTCTGAAATAAAATATTGAAGACTCGAATGTTAACAAAGAAGAAGCCTTTGCCTTTAGATGTATTGTAACAACTCTGTGCTCGACAAGCTTTGGGATTCTTTTAGTTTTCTTGTTCTTTCCTGGGCTTGGTTGAGCTCTCTTCAACCTTGCTCTTTTCGGGTCGAGTGGCATATGATTGTCAAGTGCGTATGCCAACCTCGTTGGGCTGTTACACTCTTGTTGTGATGCCATTTTTTGCTCGTCCATTTACTCTCTTGTATCTTTACGTGTGATTAATAAAATTTCTTTTACTGTTCAAAAAAGAAAAAGAAAAAGAAGAAGCCTGTAATTTTAAGGTATGGTCATCTCTCTCAAATACAAAACAAAGAAAAAAAAGTGTGGCGATGATAACAAAAGGAAGAAAGATTAGGATATCCCTTGGAATCAACTTCATCCAGTGATTTGTTTTTCTCTCTTTGGACTCTTCCTCTCTCTTTCTTTGAGTTTTTTGCTTCTTTATTCAAACAATTTAAAAAACTATAACTATATCATGTCTGGTGTGAACCAAAAGCTGAAGAGGAAGCTGTGAAGCCAAACGCTCCAGTGAGCAAGCTCACTTGAAACTTAAATATGGTGGAAACTTGAGTCTGATATCATGAGGTTGGAGTTGAAGAGGGTGGACATGTGATGCAGATTGGAAATTTAATAGTATTACTTAAAAATAGTGTTTTGAGTTTTCCTTATTTTTATTTTATTAATTTTGTTAGGAAGTCTTGCAATTTTAGAAATAAGTGTTCTAAAGTATTTTGATTCCTAGTTGGATTAGGGTTTGTTATTTGATTCCTAGTTGGATTAGGGTTTGTTATTTGATTCCTAGTTGGATTATGGTTACTTTGGCCCTATAAGTATCATTGTAAGCCTAATGGCATAGTTCGGTTGTTTCTAAATTAAAGAAAAACGAGTTTACACTCAAAATTGGTTGTTCAAGGAGAGAGTATCCCTGGCTCAATCGTCATTTGTGATTGTCCTCATTTCACGTCGTTCTTAATCATACGCTTCGCTGCATCAGTTGGTATCAGAGCGCAAGTTCCTTTCCTAGCTATGGCCCGAGGAGGTGTTGGAGGTCAAGGTAGACGAGGAGTTCGGATAGCCACTGTTGAGGAAAATTATGAATGGGATGATGTTGTTCGAGAAGCACGAACAGAGGAAGGAATACAACAACTAGAGGTGCAAATTGGGGCCATTATGCAACACCTCGCTGCTCTAGAAGTTGCATACCAACCTTGCCGGCATCCATTTCACCCTAACGCTCTGGAGGAGTTTGAGGGTACGGATGACGAATGCTCCAAACCTTTTGCTGGTAATCGCCTGCCAAGGGGGCGGGGCTGAGAGGTTGTGGCTCACAACCGCGACTCTCATTATTGTGAGTCGAGTATGAAGATTGAGATTCCAAAAAAAATTGGGCTTCCACAATTCCAAGGAGGAAGAAAAGATGTCATAGAAGAAATTTTGGTTGAGGGAGATGTGGGAGATTTTATCGATGATATATTGGAGGAAGAATCCGATAAAATATTTTTGGACACAAATCTATCGTTGTTGCAATCTGAAATTGATTGGGATTCACCTCCAAAATTTGATGAGCACTCAGATGAGGAGGAAACTTTCATTCATAAAGTGGAAGAGAATACGAAGGATGAATTTGTGGAAGTGGGCATCAAATTGGGCATTGAGAAGAAGGCTGTTGTTATCCATGACAAAGTTGATGGGATGAACTCATTTGATGGCGTCTTGAACGTTGCGAAAAAGGCAATCAACGTATGTCCGTCACTAGGATTCGAAGTATCAGAGTATATGGATCCTTTTTGGAGATTTATTGAGGAGTACTGTACAAGAAAGAACCCGTGGATTTCCACTTTTGAGCAAGATGGATTGACTTTGTTGACAAAAATTATTTCTTTAATTTTTGAAGATTCTATTTTACAATTTAGCTTCGCAAAAATCAATTTGAAGTACAAGATTGACGCTGACCAGATTAGACAAATTCAACTATACAAACTCGAGGATGAGTTTCTTCAAGCTGGGGAGAATGATGCAGATTGGGAATTTAATAGTATTACTCAAAAATAGTGTTTTAAGTTTTCGTTATTTTTATTTTATTAATTTTGTTAGGAAGTCTTGCAATTTTAGAAATAAGTGTTCTAGAGTATTTTGATTCCTAGTTGGATTAGGGTTACTTTGGCCCTATAAGTATCATTGTAAGCCTAATGGCAGAATTCAATTGTTTACGAATTAAAGAAAAACGAGTTTACTTAAAAATAGATATATTCATTTAGCCGAAAATCCCAATTGCTGTCTTTGTTAATGTCATGTCACCGAAAATCCCAAATATTGTGTGTTTATGTTTGGTTGCTAATCTTTGTTGGGTTTTTGTTCATCTTTGCACCATGTAAGTGGACTAAGTTTTGAATATAGATGTTTAGTGTTAGTTGTTTTGTTCTTTTCTACTTGTTTCTGAATTAAATATCGAAGACTAGTAAGCGTTTTGTTACCCCCTTTTATTTCATTTTATAGTGTTATTTCCTATAATTGCCTTTTTGTTCTCACGATCCATAAAAAGACTGCTGTCCAATTTTGTTTTAACAAAGAAGAATGCTGTAATTTTTAAGGTATGACCATCTCTCTCTCAAATGCAAAACAAAGAAAAAACAAAAAAAAAGTGTGTCAATGATAACTAAGGTAGCAGGATTAGTTATCCCTTGGAATCAAGTGCATCCAGTGATTTTTTTTTTCTCTCTTAGGACTCTTCGCCTCTCTTAAAGTTTTCTGCTTCTTGATTCAGACAATTCCCAAAAACTATAATTGTATATTGTCTGATGTATCATAATGCAGGCATATGTGACAGATGTGTTGCAGTTACCTCGTTGGGATGTTTGTATTGGTTGTCATACCATTTTATCCTAATTCCCTTTAGTCTCTATGACCATACCGTCAAAGATTAATAAAATTTCACCTTTACAGTTCAACAAAAGATCTGTTGTGGTAACATTTTCTTCACGATTGAAGAAATCCAACTCTCTTTTTCTTCAATTTTAGAATTTTCTTAATTTAATATTGAGAAAGTCATGGCAACTCAAAGAGTAAAGGGGATATATAAGTCGATGAGCAACTACTAGCAATTGGCAATCTATACCATGGCAAACCAAGAACCCTGTATCTTTCGTTTACTAGAAATAATGTTTCTTATTTGCAGATAAAAACCTTCATGTATGGGCAATTGGCTGATTATATTCTTATTACATTGGCGAAATATGTGGTTTCATTGTTAGGAAAATATGTTCAATTCGAAGATCACCTGCAACTGACGTCCTTCATTCTGACGTCCTTCATTGACTACAGATATAGATACTTTATCGTTGATAACCAAACCTTAGTATAATTTGGTAGTAATAGAACGCCATAATTTTTGGAAAGAATAGCAGCATTGGCATACTTATCTCTTCATTTGGGTCGATACCGGCTCCAGGGGTAGGCCGGGGAAGCGGCCGCTTCCGACCCCTGAAATTGTTTCCAAAATTTGGGCCTCCATATCGGTATAAGTCGAAGTTATTATATAAATAGAAAAACGGAACAAATCTGGACACGTAAGGTGTCCAACTTTGTGGTGACGCCTCACTGCCTTCCCCTTTGCAAGGTGACGGTTCAATGCTCCGCATCGCTGTTTCTCATTAGTTTTTGTGTATATAATGAGTTATTTGTGTTGTCCTGTATCACTTTTCATTTCTTTTTTTTTTTAATTTTGAAAAATATAAAACTGCATCACATTACTCAATCAGATTATTAATGAGCTCTTTGGTAAATCAGGTTTGTTTTCCCCTTTATTATTTTTAAAACTTTCTTGAACATAATTGAAAAAATAAAAAAAAAGTGACCCAAAATCGATC